>JAFMOC010000014.1:767500-1242500 GCA_019802505.1 Corydoras sp. C115
AGACGTTCTCCCCTGGATGGGCATGGGGAACTACACCGCGACCCTAATAGAGGATAAAGCGGGAGATAATGAATGAATGAATGAATATAAATAGTATTAATAAGGTCGCCATGCCCATCCAGTGGAGAACGTTTCGGATGTTGGGCAGATACACCCAGGACAGGGCACCAATCTATCGCTGGGCACACTCACACACACAGACTACACAGGGCAATTTAGAGCAGCCAATCTACCTTAAATTCATGTTTTTGGACTGTGGGAGGAAACGCACATGGACACGGGGAGAACATGCAAACTCCACCCAGATCGAGATTCAAACCTGGAAACATGGCAAGCGTGCAAACCACCACCCGCCGTGCCGCCCTTTATAAAACCAATTTATGCATTACAAATAATTTTCTACTCTATTTTCATTCATTACAATTAAGCTGTGTGTCGTACTGTAGACGTGAACATGTTCTCAGTGGGAACGAGATCTGGAATGAAGGAGGTTCCACCAGAGAATGGCAGCGTCTGTTCTCAGACCGAAAGCACACACAGCTCCCTAAACACAGAGGAGGAAGAGGAAGAGCTGGAGTGCATCGGCGGTAAAGTTTTTCACATGTTCTGCAGTGATGATAATGAAGGATAAATACGTCTTCTGCATGATGATGCGGTGAACGTGTGTGTGTGTGTGTGTGTGTGTGTGTGTGTGTGTGTGTGTGCCACCTGGTGACATCTATTTGCTCCTCAGATTATTCCACTGCCAACAGTCATATTCCACCATTAATGTAGCATGTAATGAATAATTATTATGCCGCTTGTCTGAGCAGTTATGTGTCTGATTTCCATACAGACGTCTGTGACATCAATGAGCCGAAGCAACGTCGTGACGACTCGGGGCAACGATCTACATATAAAGAGGTATTTTTATTTAGCTAAACATTAATATCTGCGGCGGCACGGTGGCTTAGTGGTTAGCACGTTCGCCTCTCAGCGCTAGGGATTCCCGGTTCGAATCCCCATCTGGGTGGAGTTTCCATGTTCTCCCCGTGTCTGCGTGGGTTTCCTCCGGGTTCTCCGGTTTCCTCCCACAGTCCAAAAACATGGATCAAGTCAATTGAATTCTCCAAATTGCCCCATATAGAGTGTGTCTGTGTGAGTGAGTGTGTGCCCAGCGATAGATTGGCGCCCTGTCCTGGGTGTATCTGCCCAGCGCCCGAGACGTTCTCCCCTGGATGGGCATGGGGAACCCCACCGCGACCCTAATAGAGGATAAAGCGGGAGATAATGAATGAATGAATGAATTAATATCTGCTTCTGAGAGTAACATCTCATATATTCACTACATGGACAGAAGAACTGAGAACATGTACAGGGGTTTTCCTAGGCTTCTGGTTAGGCTCGCAAACTGAAGGTCCCCGCTTCGATTCCCGCTAACACCAAGTACTCCGGCTGAACCAAGTACTCCAATTGCTTCCCTGTACAGGGCTGCCACCTCTCCGGGCACATGTGCTCCCCTCAGTGTCTGCCCTTCAATGGCAATGGCTTGCCCTTCACTGTAGGGCGACACTAATGTTCTGTGCGCAGGTATTTAAGAAGAGGGGAGACACGTATTTTGGTATTTTGGAGAGAGTTTTCGTGGCACGAGGTGGAGCTAGTGAAGCCTCATCTCACGTCTCATGTTTACGTTAATGTGACCAAAAAGCTGTAAAAAGCTTTATGAGGCGAGAGAACGTGTCCAACAGACACCTGCGGGTCATGCAGCAGTGAACACTGGCTTTTTCTGACTCAGGCTGGAACTGCTAGAGCGCACAAAATGAGAGGCGGCAGCACCGTGACACACCATGCGAGTCTGTGTGAAGATCCAGGCATCGCAGAGAATCCCCCTCCAATTTCTCACGACCAGAAAGGTAAAGAAAACAAAGCTTCCACATATGGCATTTAAATAAATCACAGATGAATTACACCCTTTTTCATGCATTAATAATAATGTTACCTTCTTTTTTTTACCCCCCCATAACATTCTCCCTCGTCCCGATGACACGCCTGCACGGAACTGCCATGCATTTGGGGGAGTCGAGGCAACCAATGCGCGGTTTAATAAAAAGAACATAAAGATGCAAATCGCTCAGGCTTTGTTACATCTCCATGACGACATGCAGCATGCGCTCGAGACGCTGGATAAACTCAAAGCCCGGAAGCTTTCACAGGTGGGCCTTTTTGTCAGGGATGGACACTTTCGCTCCCATGATGCTTTGTGCTCTTGCCATTAGTGGTATTTATTCTGACTGCCGTTTTTAATGCTTTCAGTAATGACATTACTTCAAAGCATTATCGCGTAACAGCATGATGAAATGTTCTCAATGTCAAAGTGATTGTCTCTATTTAATTATTTATGCCTTTTATCATCTATGATGGAGTCTAACTACCACACTGATCACCACTGCAAAGGCTTCACTGCAAAGTCACCTGCACAAACATCCATCCATATATTTTGTATATATATATATATATATATATATATATATATATATATATATATATAGGCGGCACGGTGGCTTAGTGGTTTAGCACGTTCGCCTCTCAGCGCTAGGGATTCCCGGTTCGAATCCCCATCTGGGTGGAGTTTCTATGTTCTCCACGTGTCTGTGTGGGTTTCCTCCAGGTTCTCCGGTTTCCTCCCACAGTCCAAAGACATGGATCAAGTCAATTGAGTTGTTCAAATTGCCCCATATAGAGTGTGTCTGTGTGAGTGAGTGTGTGTCCAGCGATGGATTGGCGTCCTGTCCTGGGTGTATCTGCCCAGCACCCGAAACGTTCTCCCCTGGATGGGCATGGGGAACCCCACCGCGACCCTAATAGAGGATAAAGCGGAAGATAATGGATGAATGAATATATATATATATATATATATATATATATATATATATATATATATATGGAGCAAGGCGGCACGGTGGCTTAGTGGTTTAGCATGTTCTCCTCTCAGCGCTAGGGATTCCCGGTTCGAATCCCCATCTGGGTGGAGTTTCCATGTTCTCCCCGTGTCCGTGTGGGTTTCCTCCGGGTTCTCCGGTTTCCTTCCACAGTCCAAAAACATGGATCAAATCAATTGAGTTCTCCAAATTGCCCCATATAGAGTGTGTTTGTGTGAGTGAGTGTGTGCCCAGCGATAGATTGGTTGGAAACGTTCTCCCCTGGATGGGCATGGGGAACCCCACCGCAACCCTAATAGAGGATAAAGCGGGAGATAATGAATGAATGAATGAATGAATATATGGAGCAAAAATATACTTTCTGAATCCTCACATCTGAAGTCACTAATGCAGTTGCAGTAAGAAAAATCAGCTCATAACCCATAGTTTAGATAGTTTAGTGTGCGTGTGCTCTGCTCAGTCAGGGGAGGGTCACCCCTCGAGACCTGACTCCCTGATGGCTGTGTTCTAAATGGCTCTTTCTGTTGTTTCCTTCAGGCAGAGTCGTTGCCTCCACCATGTCCTTCTATTTTACATTTACTGAAAAAGGTAAGTTTAATCACTAAATTAGTGCAGATCAAATCATTTCCCAGAGACTGTTCTTTAGTCCAGACTCTGATCAGTGTGTCTTGTTCTGAAGCGACTCCTCTGGGGCGAGCCACACGTGTCCCCGTTCATGCTGGCATTTCTACTAATCTGGCCTCTCACTGTAAATGGCCTCGTGCAGCTTTACCTGCAGAGGAAACGGTTAGTACGAGGACCGGCTACTGTGTTTTATATTAACTACAAATTATAAATGTTTGGAGATAATACTTAAGAATTGTAATTTCTGATATTTCTAAATTTCAGGAGCAGAAGATAAAATGCTTTGTTCCCGCTCACATTCACAGCTCTTTGGCCCGATGTAGGACTTTAGTGCAGGATGAGCTAAAACCTTTAGAGTTAGAATTTATTTTAGGTTTTAAACTGGTTTTTGTTCTTATTCAAATAGAAGATATATATATATATATATATATGAATCTATTCTATATTTATCTATATCTATATTTGAGACATTTGAATCTCAACAGCTTTGCCTCACATTTATGGATTTATTTATTATATTTTCAGCTGCACATTGCTTGTTTTTTCATATATATAAAAACATAATGTAAGGTAGGGCTTTGTTTTGTCTGCTGTTTCCTAATAATTTTTTTCTCTCTAAACTTTAGTCTGAATTGTTTACAGTATCTGTATCTCAATATGATTCTCCTTCTGCTGTCTGTCTACAAATAATACTACAGATACAAATAAAAAAAAGTACAGCTTTCACTAAACTGTTAGTAGATAAGGCCACAAGGAACTGAATTTATAACCTATAAAATGTATTTATACAAATAGTCTTCAGTTTTTAGTTGTTTTTTACGCCTCTTAGACTCTGAGTCGTTTAGGAATTGAATCGAAGTCAGGAGTCAAATCAGATTTGTCTGCATTAAAGTGAATATATAGCCATTTTAAAACTTTATACACTTTGTGTATAAAACACAGAATATTCAATAAACTTAAATAACGATAAATTAGAATGAACAATAAACTAAATGTGATTTTGAAAACTCAACCATATCGCCCCTCTTTTTACATTCATTCATTCATTCATTCATTATCTCCCGCTTTATCCTCTATTAGGGTCACGGTTTCGTGCGCTGGGCAGATAGACCCAGGACAGGACGCCAATCCATCGCTGGGCACACACTCACTCACACAGACACACTCTATATGGGGCAATCTGGAGAACTCAATTGACTTGATCCATGTTTTTGGACTCTGGGAGGAAACTGGAGAACCTGGAGGAAACCCACGTGGACACGGGGAGAACATGGAAACTCCACCCAGATGGGGATTCGAACCGGGAATCCCTAGCGCTGAGAGGAGAACATGCTAAACCACCGTGCCGCCCGTCCTTTTTACAATTAAACTTAATGATTTTTCAAATAGTAATACTCCATTACTTTGTTCTTTGATGTTTGTATTCATTTGATGTTTTTTGGTTTTAGTTAAGTAAAAAAAAAAATCAACATGTAAATGAAAACGCTCAGGTTAAAAGAGGAAGGTTCAGTTATTTATTTATTATTATTATTTTTTTTACTTTATTACTGTTTGGCTTTCTTCTTTCATATAAGATGTAATAAAATAAGTTCACGAAACCTACGTTTCACAACGATATTAAGTTAAATATAAGTTTAAAAGGTTTTTAAGTAAGTTAGTAATAATGAGAAAGATCATTAATGGTGGGCGGCACGGTGGCTTAGTGTTTAGCATGTTCTCCTCTCAGCGCTAGGGATTCCCGGTTCGAATCCCCATCTGGGTGGAGTTTCCATGTTCTCCCCGTGTCTGCGTGGGTTTCCTCCGGGTTCTCCGGTTTCCTCCCACAGTCCAAAAACATGGATCAAGTCAATTGAGTTCTCCAGATTGCCCCATATAGAGTGTGTCTGTGTGAGTGAGTGTGTGCCCAGCGATGGATTGGCGTCTGCCCAGCGCCCGAGACGTTCTCCCCTGGATGGGCATGGAGAACCCCCCCCCCCCCCCCCGCGACCCTAATAGAGGATAAAGCGGGAGATAATGAATGAATTAATCATTAATGGTGTGTGGAACTGTTGACCCGTTATCGTGTTTCAGGGGGGTATATTTAGCAGGAAGCACAGTAGTCGCTCGTGCGGAATGTCCCGTGTATTACATTTAAAGCTGTTTCGTGTTTAAAAGGCGATTTTCTTCTTAATTAAAATAAATTAAATTAAATTAAATTAAATCTTGAAGCGAACAACACAGAAATGGACAACGAAACCGGAGAAAGCTCGGCGAACTGGATGATTCAGCATCCTGTCGTAAGTTTGTTTAAATAGTTTGAGGACGGGATTCGGTGGAAGCACAAAACATTAATAATCATCATCAGAACCGTGACATCATTAAATATAGAACGTTGTAATAACGTTGTAATAACAGTGTATAAAGGATAATGTTACGCTCTTCATATAGAGAGCCGGTCAAACGTTAGGCCACGCCCCCTTGTCGTTCCACTTACAGTAAAGATGGAGTTTGTAGTTCTGCAATTCTGTGGACTACAATACAAACTGTGTTCTCTGTTCTAATGGTCATGACCCCAATAGTAGCACCACAGAGCAGGGGTTATTGGGTGGGGGCATTAGTCCTATCCCAGCAGTGTGACTGAGGTGGAGAAATGAAACCACCCTAGAACCCCCCCTCACCACATCAGTGTGACTGCAGAACAATAAACAATCCACCACCCAAATGAGACCTGTTCTGTGATGCTCCTGAGAACCAACAGAGAACAGAGAACCAACAGGGGACGAACAACAACAAAGAACACAGATGGACTACAGTCTGGAATCATAAAACTACAACATTCTATATCTATGGGTGTGGTAGATCAGTGGTCAGGGTGTTGGGTTCTCAATCTGAAGGTTGTGGGTTCAAATCCCAGGTCCACTGAAGTTACCAATGTGGGTCCTTGAGCGAGACCCTTAACCCTCATTGCTCCAGGGATGTTGTGATGAACCCTGTGCTCACCTTGTAAGTCGCTTTGGATAAAAGCGTCCAATAAATGACCAAATGTAAATGTAAATATAAATATAAATGTAAATGTAATGTAAATATAAATGTAATGTAATGTAATGTAATGTAATGTAAATATAATGTAAATGTAATGTAATATAAATATAAATGTAATGTAAATATAAATGTAATGTAATGTAATGTAAATGTAAATATAATGTAAATGTAATGTAATATAAATATAAATATAAATGTAATGTAAATATAAATGTAATGTAAATATAAATGTAATGTAAATATAAATATAAATGATTAGTGGAAGCCGAAACCCAAAGAAGTGGCACCGAAACATTTCCAAGCATGTTGCTGCACCGCCATCAGTCTGAACCACTGACATTTCTTTGAATGTGAGATCTGAACTCATTGTGAACGTCCACTCTTACTCAGTACCAGGAGCTGATGGGTCTGGCTGCAGGTGACGATGCGCAGGTTTATGCTGCCTTCCTGGTTTATCTGGATTTAACAGAAGGTAAGAAATAAAAACAATATGTTATCGCTGTGTTATTAAAGTTTTATGAGTTTCCCAAAGGGCGGCACGGTGGCTTAGTGGTTTAGCACGTTCGCCTCTCAGCTCTAGAGATTCCCGGGTCGAATCCCCATCTGGGTGGAGTTTCCATGTTCTCCCCGTGTCTGCGTGGGTTTCCTCAAGTGGATCAATTCTATTCATTCATTCATTATCTCCCGCTTTATCCTCTATTAGGGTCGCGGTGGGGTTCCCCATGCCCATCCAGGGGAGAACGTTTCAGGCGCTGGGCAGATACACCCAGGACAGGGCGCCAATCCATCGCTGGGCACACACTCACTCACACAGACACACTCTATATGGGGCAATTTGGAGAATTCAATTGACTTGATCCATGTTTTTGGACTGTGGGAGGAAACCGGAGAACGCGGAGGAAACCCACGCGGACACGGGGAGAACATGGAAACTCCACCCAGATGAGGATTTGAACCGGGAATCCCTAGCACTGAGAGGAGAACATGCCAACCACTAAGCCACCGTGCCGCCCATCAAGTCAATTGAGTTCTTCAAATTTCCTCATATACAGTGTGTGTGTGTGAGTGAGTGTGTGCCCAGCGATAGATCGGCGTCCTGTCCTGGGTCCATCTGCCCAGCGCCCGAGACGTTCTCCCCTGGATGGGCATGGGGAACCCCCCCCCCCCCCCCGTGACCCTAATAGAGGATAAAGCGGAAGATAATGGATGAATGGGATGGAGTTTCCTAACGATCAGTGAGGGTTAATAGAAACTGAATAACATCCAGGATTCGGATTTTTTTTTTTTTTTTTTTGCTCTGTATTTAAATGAACTAAAGTATTGTTTAAAATAATTACAAGTGCATCATAACGATGATTGATCATCACATGACACAAGACAAACGCACAAAAGCAGTTCACTATCTTCAGCATGGCTTCGAGCCGACTCGGGACCCTTTGGCTTTGAGATGACTGAGCTTCTAATGGTCATTAAATGAAGTAATAATGTACTCGCTGTTACAATGTAACGATCTGAACATCAAAGAGATTAAATACAGGAGGTGTGTGTTTTCTCATGTGACCGCAGTGCATGGTTGGAAGGACGTGGTGGGCGTGGCCTGCTCAGAGCTGCAGGCTGTTCTGCTGGAGGCTCGCCGAAAGGAAGAGGAGGCCGTTCACATTGTTTATCCTCTTCCTGCTCATAGAACCATCAGCCACAGAAAGTGAGTACTCGACTACTGCGTATTCCGACAGCCCATCCATTCTCACCTACAGCTCTTGCATACTACGTAGTAGGCAACAGGTGATAGCGGACACAGCCGATTGAGGGTTTTAACTCTAGAATCAAAACTCATTCATTATCTCCCGCTTTATCCTCTATTAGGGTCGCGGTGGGGTTTTCCATGCCCATCCAGGGGAGAACATCTCGGGCGCTGGGCAGACAGACCCAGGACAGGGCGCCAATCCATCGCTGGGCACACACTCACTCACACAGACACACTCTATATGGGGCAATTTGGAGAACTCAATTGACTTGATCCATGTTTTTGGACTGTGGGAGGAAACCGGAGAACTCGGAGGAAACCCACGCAGACACGGGGAGAACATGGAAACTCCACCCAGATGGGGATTCGAACCAGGAATCCTACAGAACCATTTCTGGATCTGGCCCCTCCTACCTTCACTCTATCTTTTTAAAATACACTCCGACTCGTTCACTTCGCTCCAGTGATGATTGCCGCCTGGCGGTTCCACCTCACTGAGGAGCTGATTCTCACTCCGTGGCGTTCAGCACTGCAACACGGTGGAACGTTCTTCCCAACTCTGTCCGTAAAGCAGAATCACTAAACAGTTTTAAGAAACTATTGAAGACGCATCTCTTTAACAAATACCTGTTGTAGAAAAATTAAAAAAGGGGGGGGGGGGGCGCAGCATCGAATAACAATCAGGTTTGATGAATTTACAGTATAGTTGGTTTTCTGCAGAACTTCTGACTTGTGGTGTTCTCATTTGTAAGTCGCGTTGGATAAAAGCATCTGCTAAATGACTAAATGTAAATGTAATGTAAATATGTATAAACCCCATAATATACAAAGTGTACGTCTGCTTTAAATAATGTCTACCTCAGTAATATGATCGGGACGTGCTTCAGGTTGAGGTGCGTTCTGGACCGAGGCGGACCCATGCTGCTTTGTGCCGTGGCCTCGGACTCCACGCTGGTCTATCAGAAGCTCAGCGACGGCCTGGTGACCCCCGATCCTCCGGTGGACATCCAGGACGTCGGTCGCAGGCAGCAGCGCAAACGCAGGCTCAGGACTTAAGAGAGAACACGGAGAGGTTCGAACAACAAACAGAAGTCCGGGGTGAATCCGTTCCCCGTCACGGAGGCCGTGTGAGAGAATCTGGAACTGAGAAGGCGTTCTTATGAAAAGCACACCGTTTGCTGTTTTAATTGGAATCATTCCTTTGTGTGAATGGGCTACAGCAGCCTGACTCAGATTTGAGTGCCTCACACCACACACACACACACACACACACACACACACTGTATGAGGATTTCCAAAAGTCTGTTGTAAATAAAGGTTCAGGAGCTGACGTTTGCGTCGGTGTTTTGTTGATATTATTGCTATTTGCTGCTGAATTTACAGGTTTAGGTTACACAGAGTGAGGGTGGATGCCCAGCGATGGATTGGCACCCTGTCCTGGGTCTATCTGCCCAGCGCCTGAGATGTTCTCCCCTGGATGGGCATGGGGAACCCCACCGCGATCCTAGTAGAGGATAAAGCGGAAGATAATGAATGAGAATGAGGGTGGAGCTATGGTGATCATCTCACATTCTATTCATTCATTCATTATCTTCCCGCTTTATCCTCTATTAGGGTAGCGGTG
The DNA here is from genome assembly GCA_019802505.1 of Corydoras sp. C115. Classification (NCBI taxonomy): domain Eukaryota; kingdom Metazoa; phylum Chordata; class Actinopteri; order Siluriformes; family Callichthyidae; genus Corydoras; species Corydoras sp. C115. Next base: position 777,432 of record JAFMOC010000014.1, read on the forward strand.
GGGTTCCCCATGCCCATCCAGGGGAGAACGTCTCGGGCGCTGGGCAGATAGACCCAGGACAGGACGCCAATCCATCGCTGGGCACACACTCACTCACACAGACACACTCTATATGGGGCAATTTGGAGAATTCAATTGACTCGATCCATGTTTTTTGACTGTGGGAGGAAACCGGAGAACCCGGAGGAAACCCACGCGGAGACGGGGAGAACATGGAAACTCCACCCAGATGGGGATTCGAACCGGGAATCCCTAGCGCTGAGAGGAGAACGTGCTAAACCACTAAGCCACCGTGCCGCCCTGTACCCAACTTCATTCATTCATTATCTCCCGCTTTATCCTCTATTAGGGTCGCGGTGGGGTTCCCCATGCCCATCCAGGGGAGAACGTCTCGGACAGGGCGCCAATCCATCGCTGGGCACACACCCACCCACACAGACACGCACGCATACACACTCTATATGGGGCAATTTGGAGAACTCAATTGACTTGATCCATGTTTTTGGACTGTGGGAGGAAACCGGAGAACCCGGAGGAAACCCACGCGGACACGGGAAGAACATGGAAACTCCACCCAGATGGGGATTCGAACCGGGAATCCCTAGCGCTGAGAGGAGAACATGCTAAACCACTAAGCCACCGTGCCTGTACCCAACTTGAGCGGGATAAAAAAGTTCAGAAGTGATGTTAAGGTTTTAATGACACGGCGTGTGAGCAGCACTGCGCTGACCATGTGCATCTGTTTATTAAACACAATTTAGCGTCTCATTAAAGCTACCCACAACGAGGACGACGATGCACCTGATCGCAAAAACCAGCTCGAACTGGTCTGCCGAGCACAATCCATATAATCCACCAGGCGGCGCTAACGGGATGTTACAGAACAGGAGGGTCAGGGCAAATATGTGCACCTGAAATCTACCGCCTTCCCGAGAGAACGCGAAATAAAGTCCTGTGAAGGATGTCTGGCGGCACGGTGACTTAGTGGTTGGCATGTTCTCCTCTCAGCACTAGGGATTCCCGGTTCGAATCCCCATCTGGGTGGAGTTTCCATGTTCTCCCTGTGTCCGCGTGGGTTTCCTCCGGGTTCTCCGGTTTCCTCCCACAGTCCAAAAACATGGATCAAGTCAATTCATTCATTCATTATCTCCCGCTTTATCCTCTATTAGGGTCGCGGGGAGGTTCCCCATGCCCATCCAGGGGAGAACGTATCGGGCGCTGGGCAGATAGACCCAGGACAGGGCGCCAATCCATCGCTGGGCACACACTCACTCACACAGACACACTCTATATGGGGCAATTTGGAGAACTCAATTGACTTGATCCATGTTTTTGGACTGTGGGAAGAACCCGGAGGAAACCCACGCGGACACGGGGAGAACATGGAAACTCCACCCAGATGGGGATTCGAACCGGGAATCCCTAGCGCTGAGAGGAGAACGTGCTAACCACTAAGCCACCGTGCCGCCCGATCAAGTCAATTGAATTCTCAAAAATTGCCCCATATAGAGTGTGTCTGTGAGAGTGAGTGTGTGCCCAGTGATGGATTGGCGCCCTGTCCCGGGTCTATCTGCCCAGCGCCCGAGACGTTCTCCCCTGGATGGGCATGGGGAACCCCACCGCGACCCTAATAGAGGATAAAGCGGGAGATAATGAATGAATGAATGAATAAAGGATGTTTTACGCAGTGAACATCCCCCACATGCATCACACACACTAACACCACCACCGCCGGGTCAGTGTCACCGCAGTGCTGCGAGACATCCATCACCCAAATAAAACCTGATCAGAGAACAGAGTAAATGGACTAACCGAGTGTAGACGAACAGATGGACTACAGAATGGAACTATAGAACTACAAAGTCCATCTCCATGGTACGTGAAGCTGACGGTGGACGGGGGTCAACACACGCATCGTCCTTCGTCATGTTTGTCGACCCTTAAAGTTCCAATTAAGCCGCGTGATTCCAGTTACTCTGCAGTTCTAAAGGGAAAGGCTTCCGTTGGGGTTTTCTTATACAGGCTGAATCCGTGATTTGTGGTCAGGAACCGACGCCACACACAGCATTTAGTGATTGTGAAATGTCTCTCACAAAAGGGACTGTAGAACGGACGTCATACACAAACATCAGAACTTCTCTTTAATGGAAAATCCACAATGACATCACGTTCCGTTGCTTGGCTTTCGGCGTCGTCTGGCGATCGAGCTAAAATCGGACCGGTTCCATTAACGGGCTTTAAGGACGTGAGCATCGTTCGCTCCTGATCCGTTGATAAATCTTCCTCCTCACTGATGCTCGGTTAACGGGGGTTTTCTGCTAAAAGGCTCGTGTGACGATGAGGATGATCAACATGATGTCCAGGACATGGACAAAAGCACAGGGACGTGGCTCTCAGCATTAAATTCACACGTTACATTTGGTCCAGCACCTAGAACGCCTTGTGTGAACGGTTTGGGAAAGGCCCTTTAAACCCCCTCAGAGCTCTGACCTTAACCCTTCTTTGGGATGAACTCAGTTGTGAACCAGACCCTCTGATCCAACAACATCTGACGTCACAGGTAAAAGTGCAAAAGCTCCCCCCACCCCCACCCAAAATCATGTAGAAAGCCTTTCCCGAAGCGGGCAGACGGGTGTAGCTGAATTAGAATGGGGCAGGGGGATCGATTCGGAAAGCTGTGTGTCCCTGTACCTTTGTCCATATAGTGGACATTGTTAATGATGCTCATACAGGAACACAGAGGAGCTGCATCTTCAATTTAAAATGGCTTGGAACTGATTTTGGGACATGATCTCAAACGAGGCGAATTTGGGTCACGGGAATGCAGGCTGGCCTGGTACACAGTTCACATAAATAAATTTAAGGGTTTACGGTTTCACTGTTGGGGGGAAAAAAACAAAAAAAACAAAACAATTATCTTTAAATGCGCATGTGAATAACTTAGCTATGTATTAAAAAAATAAACCACATTCATCTGATATTTTTTATATATATTATTGCTCTATACACTCACCAGCCACTTTTAAAGACACCTCCATGGTTTAACCCCTACGGTCCATTGTATCGGCTCCACCGAACATTCAGATGGACTTTGTAGTTCTACAATTACAAACTGTAGTCGTTCTGCTTCTCTGTATTATTTGTTGGTCACGTTTATTTCGGTCTTGTAGGTGTTTGAAAACTTCAGCAGCACTGCTGTGTCTGATCCACTTATACAACACACACCTGCAGGTTAGTGTCACTGCAGTGCTGAGAATAATCAACCACCAGAATAAGACCTGCTCTGTGGGGGGTCCTGATCTTAGGAAAACAGAGCGAAGGGGCCTCAAAAATACAGCGGGAAAAACAGGTGGGCTACAAAACGTAACCGTACACACTACGTCTATACAGCAGGTGGCGCTGATAATATAAACAGTAAGCGTAGAAACAGGAAGGTGGCCGATGAGTGTATTTGACAAAATTGCTTCGGGCGGATCTTTTGCCGTACATGCATCATTCATCGATTTGTAAAGCCTCCCAAGCTCGGTTCTCAGCACGGAGTCGACTCGGCGTCGAAAATCTACACGATTTCTTCCTAAAGTCACTAATTATTATGGCGCTACGAACTCCCTCCTCATCAGGAGGAGCACAGAATGTTCAAATTCATGTCTGGATTGGTCCCTCGGAACATAATTAAGTAAAAGCCTGGCATCCGTCCTTCTGCTGTGCTTCAATTCATACCTGCTGCTTCCAACAGTCCCAAAGTAGTGCACGCCCATCCGTCCTGAGCAAGGCATCATCAAAAATACAAAAGCAAAGAGAAAAAAAAAAAAAAAAAGTGTCTGGAAAAAAGAATTTAAAAAAAAATGTATTAACACTTATATAACAGAATCGACCATGAAAAAATACTTTCCCCAACATATATATATATATATGTGTGTGTGTGTATATATATATATGTATATCTAAAAATGAGGCCTGGAATGTGAAATGTGATGGATGGTCCTGAAACTGTCCATCAAAGTTCAGCATGATCTCACGTGCCATGCGTCTCGTCTCCTGACGAGCGAGGCATCCCGACGTTTATGCCTATTGGATCTCCACCGACGCTAAACTACAGTTTGTGTTCACAGTTTGCTCAGAATTCCCAGTCTGCTGCGGGAGAACGAGGCGTAGTGTAAGGCAAGGGCAATCGGACGACGTCTCCGTCGCTCCATCCCACGTCGCTTTGCAAAGTCCTTTAAGTTAGGCGCACGGAATCTGTGAAAGCCCACCACCGCTCGAGCTGGGTTTAATGTAAACAGAAGGGGTCGAGGGCGTGTCCATCTCGCTCGCGGTGACGTTTCCTCCACAGATCGCTGTGCTCTTGGGGGCAAAAAAAAAAAAAAAAAAAAAAAAAAAAAAAAAAAAAAAAAAAAAAACAGAGACGCGGGAAAGAGCGATCTGAGAAAAGGTGGGATAGGATTGAGCTAAAGCGCTTCAGGTTATGTCACATCCTCTTCCTCCGAGCAGTAGTCACGTCCCTAAAAGAGCCCAAGACGTAGCATATAATCAAACACACGAACAATAAAGGTGGGAGAACCACCTCGATGTATTGTAATAGAATTAGTATAATGAGAATTAAGTGATCTTATAAATTTAGATGAGCGTACAATGGAAGGACAACGTTGAGGTTCTGCACACATTCACCACGGGTCATTTATTGGAAAACCAGTTTTTGGCATTAAACATCCGGCTGAGACCCAGAGGTGCAAATATCAGCATGACGAACACGACGCCGACTACAAAATGATTTGGTACAAAGCCTCACCTTCTCTATTTTCTCATCCAGCATCCTGAAGAACTCCTGCTGGCTCTCTGAGGAGTGGATGCTGTGATGAGACAAAGACATTACGGAGTCAGTGCCGCCTTAAAACCAGCGTTTCAACCATTTTTAATAAAGGACATGTTCAATAAGTAAAAATGCTGCATAAATTCTATTTTATTGCAGGCACAATGTAAACCAGATGAGGGTGTGGCTTCAACATGACACATATAACAATAAAAAAAAAAACATGACCTAAGAATATATATACAAACATATATAAATTAGTGTACTATAATTGTACTAAACTAGTGTACTATTAAGTGTACTAAACATTATTAATAAAAGTGCAGGTTTTCATTGAAAATAGTAGAAAATTATACAGACAGGGAATACATTTTTTGTTTTTTGTTATTATTTCAGATTCTATATTCGATGTCACTGTAAAGCACTTTATAAATAAAGCATGTGCAAACAAATAAGAGGACTTCATTCATTCATTATCTTCCGCTTTATCCTCTATTAGGGTCGCGGTGGGGTTCCCCATGCCCATCCAGGGGAGAACGTCTCGGGCGCTGGGCAGATAGACCCAGGACAGGGCGCCAATCCATCGCTGGGCACACACTCACTCACTCACACAGACACACTATATGGGGCAATTTTTGGAGAGAATTCAATTGACTTGATCCATGTTTTTGGACTGTGGGAGGAAACCGGAGAACCCGGAGGAAACCCACGCGGACACGGGGAGAACATGGAAACTCCACCCAGATGGGGATTCGAACCGGGAATCCCTAGCGCTGAGAGGAGAACGTGCTAAGACACCGTGCCGCCCTAATAAGAGGACTTAGTTTATTATAATTTAAATGATTACTACAAACGTTGGAAACCTAGATTTAAAATTCAGAATAAACGAAATTAAAGAGCTAAGGGCGGCACGGTGGCTTAGTGGTTTAGCACGTTCGCCTCTCAGCACTAGGGATTCCCGGTTCGAATCCCCATCTGGGTGGAGTTTCCATGTTCTCCCCGTGTCTGCGTGGGTTTCCTCCGGGTTCTCTGGTTTCCTCCCACAGTCCAAAAACATGGATCAAGTCAATTGAATTCTCAAAATTGCCCCATATAGAGTGTGTTTGTGTGAGTGAGTGTGTGCCCAGCGATGGATTGGCGCCCTGTCCTGGGTCTATCTGCCCTGCGCCCGAGACGTTCTCCCCTGGATGGGCATGGGGAACCCCACCGCGACCCTAATAGAGGATAAAGCGGGAGATAATGAATGAATGAATGAATGAAAATAAGGAGCTAAATGAATTAAATCAAACCCGCACGCACAACTCACCTGATTTTGTTAGCGTTGCCGCTGGCGTCTTTGTGTTTGCCCTTGTGCAAAAATGTGCTCTTGTCCTGAAGCACAGGGAGAATACTTTAAATTCACTATAAACAAGTCGGTCCCGACTCTAATGAACAGTACACGGCGCTGAACACGTTCACTCGACTTTATTTATTGTCTGTGCAGGAGGTGTGCATGTTTTTTTTTTACCAGGTGCTCCTGGTTGCGCGTATTCATCCGCTCCTCTTCTCCGTGCACGTACTTCATCTTCTCCACGCCTTTCATTTTATACTCATCTTTAAAATAAAATGTTTTACAACATAATCACGTTAAAAAAGGGCCCTAATGTTTTACTTTGTTTATAAAAAAATGTAATTCATTCAAATCAAAAGCTTAACGGCGTCAAAATCCATAGTACAATTTACACAAAGATGCCGTTAAAGACAAGGGGCAATTAGGAGGAGTTCCTCTTGGCAAAAGTGGCGTTTTGATCAATTTGAAAATGTTCCACTCAAAGCAGACGCCAATTATTAAGTGATGCTAAAAGCCACTTAAATATTAATTCATAATGCTCTTATTTACCATAGAACTTGGTCTTAAAGCGGGTATCATTAACAGTATGGGTGCTTTTAGATGGTACTGCACTTATCTTCCTATAGAGAGAGTGGTGCCATCTGCCCAGTCACCGAGCTACTGAGAACAGAGCTCACTGGCCCACAGTGCTGTGCCAACTTTGATCAAAGTTCAATCAAATCCAACATAGTCCCAGATAAAGTGATTTATTTATATGGTGCGTTTTGTCAGTCAATATTAAATAGTCCAAAGGGGGAACCACCAAGGATTCCATCCCAAGCTGTAGTAAGGAAAACACTTCTGACCTGAGGAGAAGGCGTCGCCATTGCTGTGGGCTTTGTCCCGATCCTCCTCTTCACCAGGAACGGACGACAACTGCTTGGCCGAGGCACAGCCCATCACTCACTCGCTCCCCTCTCTTTCCAACATGGTACACTCCCCCGCACCTGGAAGAATAATAGAGCAATAAAATTACACGTACATTACATTTGGTCATTTATTGGACGCTTTTATCCAAAGCGACTTACAAGGTGAGCACTGGGTTCATCACAACATCCCTGGAGCAATGAGGGTTAAGGGTCTTGCTCAAGGACCCACACTGGTAACTTCAGTGGACCTGGGATTTGAACCGCCAACCTTCAGATTGATAACCAAACACCCTAACCACTGAGCTACCACTCCCAACAAAGCTATACATAGTTATATTAGTGTCATGACTTTGATGTACAGGTTCCCAGAGGGAAACACATCGGGACCCAAAAAGGCATTTTTCATCTCATTTACTATTTTTTTTTTATAAAAAAGTTTATTGAACCAGAGGCACGGTGGCTTAGTGGTTTAGCACGTTCTCCTCTCAGCGCTAGGGATTCCCGGTTCGAATCCCCATCTGGGTGGAGTTTCCATGTTCTCGCCGTGTCTGCGTGGGTTTCCTCCGGGTTTTCCGGTTTCCTCCCACAGTCCAAAAACATGGATCAAGTCAATTGAGTTCTCAAAATTGCCCCATATAGAGTGTGTCTGTGTGAGTGCGTGTGTGCCCAGCGATGGATTGGCGCCCTGTCCTGGGTATATCTGCCCAGCGCCCGAGACGTTCTCCCCTGGATGGGCATGGGGAACCCCACCGCGACCCTAATAGAGGATAAAGCGGGAGATAATGAATGAATGAATGAAAAGTTTATTGAACCATCTCAGTTACAAATTTGTGAAAAACAATGGCGCTTGTTGTAAACAAATCAAGCTGGACGGATTTACATTATCGCCCGGCGAAAATAAGCAGGAAATATAAATGGGAAGTGTCAAACAAACACCGATCACGGATCAGCTGTCAAACCTTTAAAAAGAGGCGGAGATGTTTATTCACCTGGAGAGAACTGTAAATATTGGAAGTACAGCCATCTTGCTTAAACAAATAATTCCTTTCAATTTGTTTGGCTTTAAGTGAATCTTTCGACGTAAAGCAAAATGATCCTGTCATAAGTGTCTTGATGGGAACAAATACATAAATATTAACTGATTCACATGAACAAAGGTAATGACTGAGACACATACACTGAACCCCTCTCACTCCAAATATATATATATATATATATATATATATATATATATATATATATATATATATATATATATATATATATATATAGACACCTTTATTTAACTATATATATATATAGTCCATATATATATAGACCTTTACAATGACAGCCTGACAAAAAAAACAAAACAAAAAAAAAACATACAGCACACAAACAACACTAGAAGACAACAAAAACAGCAATAACATTATAAAGTGTCTAAATCACTGCAGTTACAACATTCAGTAAGAACATTTGTAATAGCATTCTTCAAAGAGAACATGGGTATAAAATCAGTCATTTTTAGTGATTTTTGCAAGGAGTTCCAGTCTCTGGCAGCTGCAGATTGAAATGAAGATAAACCAAAGACTGGGTTTGTTTTAGGGATGTTCAGTGTGATGAGTCGGGCCGTGCGAGTATTGTAAGTAGCGGATGACAGTTGTAGCAAGTTACACAGATAAGGAGGAGAAACACCAAGGAGAGTTTTGTAAATGAATTTATAGCAGTGAGAGGTACGCCGGGTATGTAATGATGGCCAGTTCACAGATGCGTACAGAGAACAATGGTGAGTTTTGAAAGGTGCATTTGTGGCAAAGCGAAGATCAGAATGATAAAGAACGTCAAGTTTTTGAAGAAGACTTTTACGTGATATCACCATAATCAAACAAGGGCAGAATTATTATTTGCACTAATGTCACTTTGGCTGAGCGGGTTAGACAAGAGCGCATTCTATAAAGTAAACCAAATCAGTCCCCCCCCCCCCCCCCCCCCCCCCGATCCAACAATTCCTATAAAAACACTTTGGAGCATCTATCCTCTCTGGTGCACTGGGACACTCACGATGGGACATATACGGACCTTCCCCAAACTGTTTGCACGTAGGTAAAAGCATCAGGCTTGCTTTTCACAATCCATGCCAATGGGACCCCACGAAACACGTCGATTGAGAAGTGTGTCCTAATACTTTTGCCCACCAAGTCTAACTATTAAGTAATAAATGCACCAAACAACAAAATAGACACATACACTGAACCCCTCTCACTCCAAATCAGCCCCCCCCCCTTGATCCAACAATTCCTATAAAAACATTTTGGGGCATCCATCCTCTCTGGTGCACTGGGACACTCACGGTGGGACACATACGGACCTTCCCCAAACTGTTTTTCTTGCTTTTCACAATCCATGCCAATGGGACCCCACGAAACACGTCGATTGAGAGGTGTGTCCTAATACTTTTGCCCACCCAGTCTAGCTATTAAGTAATAAATGCACCAAACAACAAAATAGACACATACACTGAACCCCTCTCACTCCAAATCAGCCCCCTTTTGATCCAACAATTCCTATAAAAACACTTTGGAGCATCCATCCTCTCTGGTGCACTGGGACACTCACGGTGGGACATATACGGACCTTCCCCAAACTGTTTGCACGTAGGTAAAGGCATCAGGCTTGCTTTTCACATCCATGCCAATGGGACCCCACAAAACACGTCGATTGAGAAGTGTGTCCTAATACTTTTGCCCGCCCAGTCTAGCTATTAAGTAATAAATGCAGCAAACAACAAAACAGACACGTTTTTAAACTTGCATCGCCCTAAAATAGGCGTAAATGCATGGGCCAGTCCTAAACGTCTACATGTTTATAACGAAGTGCACTACGTAGTGTGCAAAACCGCGTCGTGTTAGATGAGACGTAGTGAACGTAAACACCGTCTTTGAACCGTTTTGGAACCGAGCCCGCCGTACAACGTGAAGCAGAAGCACTCCGCTGGGGGTGTTTCCGAGCCAATTTTAAAACAAGAAAACGACCTTTTCCGAAACAAACGTACATAAAAACGCACCCCCCCCCCCGTTACTATGGATACATTTAGGAGATTTAAACGTTAGTCGCACTCTTTCTTGAGTTAACGTGGAGTTTAACAGCCATCAACGGCCTAGCTAATGCTAATTAACGAGGGGAGGAACGAACCGAAATCGAAACAACAGACCGATTCGCAATTTAAAACGTTGCCAATGGTGCATTAAATTGTGTAATTAAATTGTGTGACGATTAAAGTGTGTAATTTAAATAAAAAACACGTCTTATTGTCTTACGTGCTGTGCAAAAACCGACGAGTAGTGAGGAAACGCTAGCCTCCCAGCAAAACAATAAGAACTACGTGCAATTTACATAGAAATCGTTTCATCTCACGACAAAAGACAAACGAGGGCACCGAAGCACATTTATACTGCACTGACATTCTTACCTTGGTGTTAATGGCGGTGTTTATAATAATATTTGTGGCACAGAGGCATAAATATATCCCCCGCCTGCAGCATGGAAAACCCAGCAGCAGACATGGGGAAAGAGTCTGGGGCTGCGTTCCAAATCTCTCATTAGTTCCTATGTAGGTGCACTATACAGCGTATGAAATAAAAATAAGACGAGCGCAGGACGTAGTGCACTAGAAAGTTCTTAAGACGCCAATTGGGACTGAAGCGGGTTAACACACGTTGACTGTAAGTTTGAATTGTGGACGCTTTACATTCACAGAAAACATTTTCAGTCGATATATTAAATCATATTAAATTAATAAACATAACACTAATGAAATAAGTGAATAGAAAATAACAAAATAACAAATTCATAATTATATATATTTTAAAAACACCACTGTTAGCTGGGATATATGATTAATACGTTAGATATGAATAAAACATAAATTTACGATTTATTTTCGTTTTGGGGCGGCACGGTGGCATCGTGGTTGGCATGTTCTCCTCTCAGCGCTAGGGATTCCCGGTTCGAATCCCCATCTGGGTGGAGTTTCCATCTTCTCCCCGTGGGTTTCCTCCGGGTTCCTCCCACTGTCTAAAAACATGGATCGAGTTAATTGAGTTCTCTAAATTGCCCCATATAGAGTGTGTCTGTGTGAGTGAGTGTGTACCCAGCGATGGATTGGCGCCCTGTCCTGGGTCTATCTGCCCAGCGCCCGAGACGTTCTCCCCTGGATGGGCATGGGGAACCCCCCACTGCGACCCTAATAGAGGATAAAGCGGGAGATAATGAATGAACTTTCGTTTTTGTCAGAAGACTAAAAGCATGGGGACTGGATTAAAAACAACTAAACATATGCCAATTGAATGTGGCCACCAATATTTAAAATAAAATAAAAAATCCTCATTGTGTTAGATATGCAATTAAAATATAATTTAAGGTGGTTGGCAGTTCTGGGATTAGATTGTTGTTATAGGAAACACCACGTTTCTCCCACAGACCAATGCAATGCCCTTATGTGTCAATGTGTTTGCATTGTGACGGCCTGGAGATCTGTCCAGGTGTTTCCTCACCTGTATAAGCTTCAGCATCACCACAATCCCACACCAACCCTGAGCAACATAATCCCTTAACTCTTCCAGAGTCTGAAATAAAGATTACACAAATTCTTTAATCCTAGTTTGCTTCTATGCAGTTTCTGTTTCTCTCATATCACCGAGAACCTCCCCAGACAGCTTTAATTTCCCCTCAACATTCAAATAAATGCAAGTCACGTGGACTGCAGATACTACATTACCCTTTGGTTTGTTTTTAACGTCTTTCCTTTCCAGAGTGCAGAATGAGTGCCGGGATAGGCAGTTTTCATTTTAATTTGGATTCATCGTTTCTTGTTAACATTATTGAAGTAGGCTAGTGAGATGTTTAGTATCGGTTCTGAAATCTAATTGGCTGAACATGACTGCGTGCTTTGAACCTTTAGCACCTTTTAGAACATGTCGCTTAAGTTCGAACCCATCACAGGTCAGTAATTTGTATACAGTGAATATTTTACACACAATATTACAGTACAGACAAGAATCCAACAGGCTACAGAAAGAAAACTGATTTAGAAAACAAAACAAAATGCTTACAAAGGTCATTCTTTATTAAACAACATCCTTAAATTCTTACAAATAAATATCACAATATGTGACATAATAATGTGTGCTCAGTTTTCCATCCTCCATCGCATTACTTTCTGTGCTGTAGCCGCTTCTTCTCCACACTACAGGGCAACTGTAACTCCGGGATGGCAGCTGAATTCTGCTCAGTCTCACAGCAGCTTCAAACCACGAGATCGAAGTCATCACGCTGGAGAGGAACAGAAACACAGAGTTAAAAAAAAAAGTACATATATAAATATAAATATGTACACAGCGGGTAGAATAGTTCACGCTTTTGATCACTTTATTAGATATGTGTTTCACTCTGAGCAGAGTACAGCAGCTTCCCTGCCTTTTTTTTCTGCTTCTTAATTACTAAAATACTAAATTACTAAAATATTAATTACTAATATTACTCAGAAGTCGTCATCCACACCAACAATTTGTCATTTAAACTGTTGTGTTTTAAAAAAAAACATTGCTGCAGAAACCGCAACGGCCCGCTTTTAATCCACACCACATGTTCAAACCACCGTCATTATTAACCAGAGGTTAACCAGAGGTTTCGACACAGAACCAGTTTGGAGAGCCGAGCCCTGATAACTGACCTTGTTGATGCATAAACCACAGAGACGAGCTGTGGAACACAGACCTGTGTTATTACCAAGGTGCTGTTTTGTTCTCAGTCAAATTAAATGGGCATTTATTATGGTTTATCATTCATTCATTCATTATCTCCAGCTTTATCCTCTATTAGGGTCGCGGAGGGGTTCCCCATGCCCATCCAGGGGAGAACGTCTAGGGCGCTGGGCAGATAGACCCAGGACAGGGTGCCAATCCATCGCTGGGCACACACTCACTCACACAGACACACTCTATATGGGGCAATTTTTAAAAATTCAATTGACTTGATCCATGTTTTTGGACTGTGGGAGGAAACCGGAGAACCCGGAGGAAACCCACGCAGACACGGGGAGATCATGGAAACTCCACCCAGATGGGGATTCGAACCGGGAATCCCTAGCGCTGAGAGGAGAACGTGCTAAACACTAGGTCACCGTGTCGCCATGGTTTATCATATTATGGATTATTAAACTCATAGATGTCTCTTCTAAAGTATGTAGCTCACATTCATTCACAATAAAAAAAAAAGTCTTATTCACAATAGGGACATAAATACACACGATGTGAAATGAGAGAAAACGTCTAAACACACCCGGGAACACAACATTCAGGTGTGTGGTTTAGCCTTATTGTCACAGGTTTATGAACTCTATGCTTCTAACTCTGTAGGAACAGTTTGGGGAAGGCCTCTCACCGTCTCAGCATGACCATGCCCCAAAAATCATAATCTAAAAACTAGGGGTGAGCTGCAATATTCGCTGATTCGACGATTCGATTCGGAGAACCGTAGTCGACTATGAACCTCATAGTCGAATGTACCATTTTGACCACATGGGGGCGCCCATGGCTGCTGCTAAGCATTAGTTTTTACATGAAATGTCTTTGTTTTCGTTAAAATCATCCTAATTCTTAGGTTTTTAGGTTTTTTTTTAGGTTTTTCGTTTGAAGTGGAAAAAAGTCCAGAACGGGGATCCCATTTACGGTGCTCTAGAAAAACAAGTAAAATATAAAAAAAAATATTTTTTAAAAAACACGCTTATAGCGCCATCTTGTGGTGAAATTTTAACGGATTCGACTATCAGTCGACTATAGGGAAAATCTGACGAATCAGATTCGACTATGAAAATTCTTTGTTGAATACAGCCCTACTAAAAACCAACAGTGGATGTCGGCTGAAGTTTGTTGTTGAAGAACCTGACAGAACCCTGACCTCGACCCTCTCGGACAGCAGTGTGTAAACTCACAGATGCTGTTTTACAGAAATGTAGGTGTTCTGCGTAGCTCTCCAAACACTTTTGTCCATATTATGTATCCGATTAGGGCCCTGAGACTGAACGCATCACTAATGCTCATGTGGGTGAATAGAATTGCATCAAAGATCATTAGATATTAGTTGCCATCCATCTTACCTCATCGTTGTAATTCATGACGTGCTGTTTGATCTTGGACGAGTCCACCCAGGTGACAAAGTCCTCCATGTTCCTGTCAGGACAAGTGGGTCACGCCAGTTATTTACTACAGTGAATAATAAAACATCGTAGTTCATGCCAAATACTGGTTGCAGCATAAGCATCCATTGGTAGTCGGATGAAAACACAACTCAAGACCTCGGTACACAAGGCGGGTGAGGAAGTGGGCACATCACACAACACAACTCAAGAGCCTAGACGAAATTCATCTGCATCATCGAACTAATCACAAATATTTAACTGTATGCATCAAAGAGGCGTGTCTGATAGCTGCCTCCAGACAACCAACAGGCACGTTTAAGGGTCTTAAAAACACAACTATTAATCTGATAAAAGACAGATCAAGGTAAACTTTCTGACTTGCAAAGATGATTTGAAATATGGACACAAGGACGACATATTTACACAGAATTTTAGTGGATTTTTTAACCAAATACTATATATATATATTAAAAAAAATCATTAATTGTCTCCCGCTTTATCCTCTATTAGGGTCGCGGTGGGGTTCCCCATGCCCATCCAGGGGAGAACGTCTTGGGCGCTGGGCAGATACACCCAGGACAGGGCGCCAATCCATCGCTGGGCACACACTCACTCACACAAACACACTCTATATGGGACAATTTTGAGAATTCAAATTGACTTGATCCATGTTTTTGGACTGTAGGAGGAAACCGGAGAACCCGGAGGAAACCCACGCAGACCACGGGGAGAACATGGAAACTCCACCCAGATGGGGATTCGAACCGGGAATCCCTAGTGCGGAGAGGCGAACGTGCTGACCACTAAGCCACCGTGCTGCCAAAATAAAAATAATAATAAATTTAAAAAATAAGCCTTTTATAAGCTAAAAACTGACCTTGTGATAAGAAAGGCAGGGTCTGTGATGATCTCGGGGCCGACACGAATATCTTCTCTGAAGTTAAGGAATGTAAAATAATAAAGCCACGCTGAAAAGTTAAAAAGTATTTTCATAACGGCACAACTTCCGGCACATTCTGTAGCTTACTGCTTTTCCTGCAGTGCTGCTTTAGTTCCAGTGCGACACTCTGAACATTTGTGGACTTGTGCGAGATTCAACATACAATAACGACTGAGAAGGATACGTCCCTGCTCGATAAACATGATGGCGCTCTTCAGGTTCTGAGCCATGCGCAGTTTCAGCATCACCCACGGCAGACGCCTCCTGGAAGCAGATTGTAAAAATAGATGTTACACTCATGCTGAGCTGAAGAATACTAAACACTCACAAGTTCCATCTGTTTAACTCTCCGATTGTATAACGTGTATAATAATAAAAAAAAAAAACTCATTAAGATGAAAAGCAGGGAATGTCACTGTTTTGTTATATTAGATAACAGTATAAAAGATGGAAAAGCATGCGAATAAAATCAAATACAGTCTGTAATTCTAGAAGTCTGTCTATATGGTAGGTGGACCTGATAGAATAATCAAGGAGTTGTATCTAATAAAGGGTCCAGCGGGTGTCCCTACTAATTAGAATGTATAATAATGAATGGAAAAATGTTTTCAGTAAGAGGAGTAACAGACCTGCAGAATGACGAGGCGCTGACATCATTAGCAAGAGCCAGACTCTGCTTGGTGGGAATCAGACCGATGCTGTAGCTGAACAGGAAACAGGACACAGTTCGTTATTTTAATTATCACCTTCTTTCTTTTGTAAAATAACATGTGAGCAATGACAATCTGTTTTAATCTATTGTTTGGGTGGTGGATGATCCGTCATGCAATACAAATGTGTTGTGTTTTTTAAAAATGTTATAAAAAGGGTCGAGCCATTTGTCCAGCCAGGACTCTGAGCGCTTCATATTTGTATCAATGCGTGATATATAATACATTATTTTAAATAATAAAATACAGATTAATATAAACAGCGGGCGGCACGGTGGCTTAGTGGTTTAGCACGTTCGCCTCTCAGGGCTAGGGATTCCCGGTTCGAATCCCCATCTGGGTGGAGTTTCCATGTTCTCCCCGTGTCCGCGTGGGTTTCCTCTGGGTTCTCCGGTTTCCTCCCACAGTCCAAAAACATGGAACAAGTCAATTGAGTTCTCCAAATTGCCCCATATAGAGTGTGTACGCGTGCGTGTCTGTGTGAGTGAGTGTGTGCCCAGCAATAGATTGGCGCCCGAGATGTTCTCCCCTGGATGGGCATGGGGAACCCCACCGCGACCCTAATAGAGGATAAAGCGGGAGATAATGGATGGAATATAAACAGCAAGCCGATCCCTGATGAGCACTAAACCTGTTATGTTTTTATTATAAACTGTATTCTATTTGGCCACTAGATGGCAGTTTTTGATTGTTAGAGAAACTGGAAACCTTTTATTATATCTAAAGATTATTATGTTTCCAATAAACACATTTATGAATCAAAACTTGTTTTTTATTATAGTGTGTTTGTAAGCATATTTTAAAAGCAATAAGACACCTGAAGTTCTGAATTATTGTGAATAAATCACGGGAAAGAGGTGTAACTGTACCCGGCTTCACATTGGGCCTAATAAAACCCCGGTGCTCATTGCAGACGCATCATAAAGGTAAATGATTTTTATTTTTGGATTGCAGTAACACTGGTTCTTAACAGTTCTTACAGTTTCTCCAGAAATTGGGAGGTGCTCTGCGCCCGAAAGCCGTCTTTCTCGTCCAAGTCGCGGATTTTTTGTGCCAGCTCCCGGATGGAACGGCTCAGCTTGTTGTACCTGAAAAACAGTTCATAAACATTCAGAAAATCTGCTGCACAGGAGACATTCACGTCGTCATTTCCGCTCTAATGGACCACTTTGGACTTTGTCGTTCTCCATCTGTTCCTTTAGTTTATTAGTCACCTTTCCTTTGCTCTTTAATGATTTAATCAGGATCCCCACAGAGGAGGGTATTTAGGTTGTGGATGATGCGGTCATAATAAAGTGTTACATTGGTACGATTGGATCAACTTTCAATTTCTTTTTGAATACCCAGATTTGCTGTGGGTGTTTAAACTGGACTACGTAGACAACCAAACATTAACATCCAGCCAGCAGCATCCTGTACGCAGTGTCCTGTGATCATTGTACATTTACATTTAGTCATTTATTGGACGCTTTTATCCAAAGCGACTTACAAGGTGAGCACAGGGTTCATCACAACATCCCTGGAGCAATGAGGGTTAAGGGTCTTGCTCAAGGACCCACACTGGTAACTTGAGGGGACCTGGGATTTGAACCCACAACCTTTAGATTGATAGCCCAACGTCCTGACCACTGAGCTACCGCTCCCTCACTGATGAAGCATTAGAGGAGGACCAACCCAAACTGCGTGACAACTAGGGGTGAGCTGCAATATTCGCTGATTCGACGATTCGATTCGGAGAACCGTAGTCGACTATCAACCTCATAGTAGAATGTACCATTTTGACCACATGGGGGCGCCCATAGCTGCTGCTAAGCATTAGTTTTTACATGAAATGTCTTTGTTTTCGTTATATATATATATATATATATATAGCCTTTTGTCAAATAAAATCATCCTAATCATCCTAAAACTCATTGATCTGAGTGTTTTAGGTTTTTCCTTTGAAGTGGAAAAAAGTCCAGAACGGGGATCTATTTACGGTGCTCTAGAAAAACAAGTAAAATATATATTAAAAAAAAAAACACGCTTATAGCGCCATCTTGTGGTGAGATTTTAACTGATTCGACTATCAGTCGACTATAGGGAAAATCTGACGAATCAGATTCGACTATGAAAATCCTTAGTTGAAGACACCCCTAGTGACAACAGATAGCATACTGTCTCTCATTTTACATCCACAAACAAAGGTGGAACAATAAGGTGGTGTACAGTCAATAGACAGTGTTTACAAACTACCTACATACCATTACGATGCAGCGCACACCAAGACATCACCACCACCTCCACATCAGTGTCACCGCAGCACTGAGAATCATCCCCACCCAAATAATATTCCCATAGAAACAACGAGACGTATCTAATAAAGTGGCCAGTGGGTGAAGATAATTAGAATATTCTGCCAGAAGGACCTTTAGAGGATTTTGGAGAGTAAAACTGTGGAGAATCAATATCAAGGAAAGGTATAACGGCCTGCTCGCAATTCTCATCTCATTATCTCCTGCTCCATCCTCTATTAGGGTCGGGGGGGGGGGGGGGGGGGGGGGGGTCCCCATGCCCATCCAGGGGAGAACGTCTCGGGCGCTGGGCAGATAGACCCAGGACAGGGCGCCAATCCATTGCTGGACACACACTCACTCACACAGACACACTCTATATGGGGCAATTTTTTGAGAATTAATTCAATTGACATGATCCATGTTTTTGGACTGTGGGAGGAAACCGGAGAACCCGGAGATAACCCACACGGACACGGGGAGAACATGGAAACTCCACCCAGATGGGGATTCGAACCGGGAATCCCTAGCACTGAGAGGAGAACATGCTAAACCACTAAGCCACCGTGATAGATGTTTAGTTTGATAGATCCCATAGATGTTTAGTTTGTTCAAGGACACAAAATGCTTTAAAGCATTAAAACAACTGTACGTTGTGTTATGAACAGATGTTCGCTATAATGTAGTTCTGTATGTTGTAACTACGTTTACAGAACGTTTTAAACGTTTTGTTTACAGGAGCTCGTGTTAGCCAGTTAGCTTACTCACTTGGTGTAGTCTTCTCTCTTTTCGATGCGGAACTTTCGCAGTACTTTAACTTCGTGCAGGTTATTATCGACTTCCCAGTTTATAAAATCGACTTTCTTTAAGAGCTTCTGCTCGTGAAACTTTAATTTACGGACCATTTTCTATCTTGAAGCGGCGACAACGTTAGGACACAACGTTAGTTACGGTGCTCACGCGGCTTTCAATGGGGATTCAGTCCCAAATCGAGTCCTCGATCACTACTTACATGCACTTGGTAGGGCTAAAGTAAAATACGGTGAATTGTAGTCCAAGTGCACTCGTTGTAGAGTAACACGCGGTTTGAAATTCGACCACTGTGGTTTTCTTCTCACACAGGAAAACTCGTGTGGAAACGCAGCAGCGCACTCTAAAGAGAAATAAAGCGCTTTAACAGATTTTATTAGTTTATTTTAATAACTGAAAAAATACAAAATACAAAAAACATGACCATTTCTCAATATCTAACAGATTTTTAAAAATATAAAGTAGGTTACTTAATGAAAATTTAAGAAATGATAATAATTAGATGTGACATCATTCATAAGTTAGCTTTAGATAATAAATAATACTTTGTTTTTATTTCAAAGTTCATTCATTCATTCATTCATTATCTCCCGCTTTATCCTCTATTAGGGTCGCGGTGGGGTTCCCCATGCCCATCCAGGGCAGAACGTCTCGGGCGCTGGGCAGATAGACCCAGGACAGGGCGCCAATCCATCGCTGGGCACACACTCACTCACTCACACAGACACACTCTATATGGGGCAATTTTGAGAATTCAATTGACTTGATCCATGTTTTTGGACTGTGGGAGGAAACCGGAGAACCCGGAGGAGACCCACGCAGACACGGGGAGAACATGGAAACTCCACCCAGATGGGGATTCGAACCGGGAATCCCTAGCGCTGAGAGGAGAACGTGCTAAACCACTATGCCACCGTGCCGCCCCCAGATTTTATTTGTTTATTTTAATAACTGTAAAATTACAAAATACAAAAAACATGACCATTTATCAATATCTAACAGATTTGTAAAAATATAAAGTAGGTTACTTAATGAAAATTTAAGAAATGATAATTAGATGTGACACCATTCATAAGTTAGCTTTAGATAATAAATAATACTTTGTCCCTAGCGCTGAGAGGAGAACATGCTAAACCACTAAGCCACCGTGCCGCCCTATTTCAAAGTTGTTCATCAAATTATTTTTTTTTGGGTTAGAATTTTTGTCTCCCCTCTCACCTTGGCACCACCTGCAAATACTTCGTGCCGTACTAGAGGGCTAGAGTTTGAAACATTATGAATTTGTTTTTTAGAGAAGGGAAATGTCAGCCTTATTTCTGATACTGCTGCTTTTCTGAAATTTCTTTTGAAAACAAATACCTGGGAGTGTCTTTCTCTCTCTCTCTCTCTCTCTCTCTCTCTCTCTCTCTCTCTCTCTCTCTCTCTCTCTCTCTCTCTCTCTCTCTCTCTCTCAGTCTTGTCTGCTACCTTTTGGGCTTACAGATTTAAAAACTGTACATTTTCAAGACAATGCTCTATTGTTAAAATCACTCTTTATTTAGGGTACTAGGTTGGGTGTTTAAACCCTCATTGCTCCAACAGTGCTGACCCTTTACTCTGACCCCAACCACAAGGAATAATTATATGTAGATATCTGTGAAATGATGTAATGTAATTAAATAAACATGACCTTCTTATAGAAACTCGATTTCATTTAACTTTCCATTCAGAATACGTAGCAAGCTTTTGTTTACGTTTACCTTTGATGAAACATCATTCCTTTAGTAGAACTGTTCTTTTGTTAAAACCTATTGGCTTTTCTTTTCAGACAATGGAACTTTTCTCAGTGAACTTTTCTTCTACTGAACATACGGAACCATCTCTTAGTGAAACCTGTTGGAGCTCCTTTTGTTGCAAGTTAGTGGCCTGTCGTCAGGTTTTAACGTCAGTTATATGACTTTTAATAGATTTTGTTTTTTTATTGAAAACTAAATATTCGAGAGGACTGTTTTTGTTTAGAATTCAGTGAGTATTAAACTGATGGGAAACAGATAGTCACAAACCTGCGGCTTGGGAGACGTTGGACCTTCCAACAGGACAATGATCCGAAGCACACATCCAAGTCCACTAGAGCATGGTTGAACATGAAAGGCTGGAACATTCTAGAGTGGCCATCGCAATCACCAGACTTAAATCCAATTGAGAACCTCTGGTGGGACCTAAAGAAGGCAGGTGCAGTGCGCAAGCCTAAGAATGTGACTGAACTGGAGGCTTTTGCCCATGAAGAATGGGCTAAGATACCCATAGGTCGCTGCAAGACACTTGTGTCAAGCTATGCTTCACGCTTGAAAGCTGTCATAACTGGAAAAGGATGTTGTACTAAGTACTAAAAAATAATGTCACTAGGGGGTTGAATAAAACTGATAATGATGTGAGCACAGTAAAGACATTTGTGGTTATTCCATCATAAATATTATGTTATATTTGTCTAATTTATAAGTGCCTCTTTCATATAATTGTAAATAAGATGACTGAAATGATCCAAATCAATGTCAAACTGGCCAAAACACTTTATTTCAGTGGGGGTTGAATAAATTTGATCACAACTGTAGTTGCCTGTGTGTATTGTAATTTACCTCTGTGTCAGATATTGTTGAAGGAAGATTGCAGAACTGGGTTACCATGTGTTCGCCTCCCTTGATAAAACTTTGGCAAAAAAAAAAAAAAAAGGTTTAGACCAACACACAGCTTTAAGCATCAACGCCTGGTAGACACAGGTGCTGAAAGTAATTAGTTAAGCTCGTGAAACACATCCACATGAGGTTATTATGCATTCATACTGAACAGCAAGTCCAGGTGCTGCAGTTCAAGTGTTTGCTCAGGGAAGGTCTTTTTTTTAAGTATATGTCTGAGCTCATGTGACCAAAATAGTGACGTGGCTTTAGGCAAAGTGCTGCTAAATCTACACCATAAATACACACATGCAGACACACACACACACAGTCACCCACATACATACACACACAGAGATGGATTGTCCACTTCATCCCAATCCCCTCCTTTCCTTGCCATATGTGGCATAAGGCTACCAGTGTTCCTATTCCCCGGCTTCATTTCTCCCGCTTTTTGCATCTCACTAATCTCGCATGGCTCCATGAGAACCGAGGAAACATCCTAAATGAAAAACTAAAGACACAGGTTAAAATCAGTGAATGTAATTCTGCACAGTTGGAACACTGATGAATAAAAGGTGTGGCTTTTTCATTTTCAGGGAGGGCACTTGTGAACATGGGTGGAGTAAAAGATAGTATCAAAGAGGTCTGTTCACTTGTCAAGGTGCAGCTTGAGGAGTTTAGTGGAATGTTTGCTCTGAACAGGACTCAGGGTAAAATAATGTTTGCTTTATAAAGCTGTCATAAAACCTCCGAGGCACAGAAACGGCTCTTCCGAGATGTCAGTGATGGTAAGTGGAGGAACTTTAGTCGCTTTTTTGATGCCTTTTCCGACTTGTAATAAATACTATGTATTATTGTATGATATTTATTATAAGTGTTGATACAGTGTCAGCAAATAACGTACATTCTGGTATCTTTAGTTGTTTAATGCCTGTCATTGGATCAGTTGTCCTCTGAGGTACTTTCAAGTTATTTAATAAAGTTATTACTACTTTATCCACAATTTAGAGCAATTCCTTGATCACACATGGGCTACATATACTGTATGTAGGTTGTATTTTGAGAGTGCAGGAATCTATTTCTATTGTACCGATATTTCTAATCTTTGAAAAACATTGAGTGTAAATCGTGTAAATCATTACAAGTACTTGAGGCTGAGAGATTTATTAAAGCTAAACACAAATATAGTTCTGATTGTCTGTATCCCCCAAAAATTTAGAGAACGATGACATGAATGAAGTGAAGTGTCACTAAAGGCACATTCAAATTCACATGTTCGTTGAACTGAGATTAAAGTGTCCAGCAGCTGATGTTGGTTTGTACTCACTGTCCGGTGCATCATCTCATATAAGTGTCCAGCAAACTGTCAGCCAGCACTAAAGGATTCCAGCATTCCAGTTGCCTTGATAACGCTTCTCCATCATGGCGATGTCTCGATAAAACTGCTCGTCATGTTCATCACCTGCCGCATTAAGATCAGAGAAGATCCAACTGTGATATAATTTTGTAATGACATGCTGCTCTTCACTACTTTGTAAGCTTAAAGAAGCTTCAACAAGTTTGAAGCAGTTTGGATCTTGATAGTTACCAATTTTTTTAAAAAACATCCCTGGATGATTGACAGTTCCCACCAAAAACTGATTTATTCAGGAAAACAAAAGTACCTTCATTATTCTTTGCAGGTGGCACAATGGCTTAGTGGTCAGCACATTCGCCGCTCAGCACTAGGGATTCCCGGTTCGAATCCCCATCTGGGTGGAGTTTCCATGTTCTCCCCGTGTCTGCGTGGGTTTCCTCCGGGTTCTCCGGTTTCCTCCCATTGAATTCTCCAAAATTGCCCCATATAGAGTGTGTTTGTGTGAGTGAGTGTGTGCCCAGCGATGGATTGGCGCCCTGTCCTGGGTCTATCTGCCCAGCGCCCAAAACGTTCTCCCCTGGATGGGCATGGGGAACCCCACCGCGACCCTAATAGAGGATAAAGCGGGAGATAATGAATGAATGAATGAGTTCTTCTTAAGAACACTTCCCTTCATGTTCATTGCTTTAAGTAATTTGTTCATCACTTTGAGGCTAATGTGAAATGAAGAGAGAAATATATTTGTCGGACCCAAAAATGGTTTACCTGCCACTTTTTTTTTTCATTGCTAATAAACCATGAGATACACCATGTCTGTACATTCAGAGTTAATGCATTAAATACAATAATAGATAATTACTGTGGTGATAACATCCTACTAAACAGGAAATTCCTGTTCGGCTTTTATTGATAACATATTTAAATAAGGCCAACACCTAGCATTTCCAAAAACAATGAGAAATAGAGTAAAGGAGATGATAAGTAAGCTGGCTTGACAGAGTCAATTCACTGTTCTCTGTTTTTATTATTATTATTATTATTATTATTATTATTATTATTATTATTATTATAGCTTCTATTCTCACCTCCCTACCTTTGACTTTAAGACTTCCAGACTTTACTGTCCCTCTAATTAATAAATACTGTCCCTCACACCGAGAATCACAGTATCTTCATTGCTGTGACTTCCAGCTCCCGCTGCTTTTTCTTCTGCGTTTAGGAGCCATCATTAAAGGTACGATCCTGTAAACGTTCCCGTTCACTCAGGCTAAAACTCGTCTATCACAGATCGGAACAGGCCATCCACTCCACCCTGCTTGCACTCTCTGTACTCCATTCTCATTGATGAAGAGGAACTGTACCATACTTAAATTCTTCAAAACAGTTATTCACTTAGTAAAATTGCAAAAGTAAAAATTTTTTATGAATCAACATTATTGTACTTTGTTAAAAAAAAAACACGTAAAATGAGAAATGGAAATGGAGACTGGACAGAGCCATCTTTATCTCTGTATTAAATAAACTTTCCTTGAGTTTACAATGTTTAATTATTTCCCCACACATGAACTCAGATTCTTAAATTGCCATTAGACATTTTTGAGCATTGCGAATAATGACATAATTGCGTAATGTAGATCTGTGACTTGACAGACAGGAAAGTCGGGAGGTGTAAAATACAGCAGACTAAAATTCCATACAGTGCTGCATGTAAGTTTTGCCTGGGGGGTGTTTTTTATGTCCAAGTGTCTGATTTCTATTTTTTCTTTCTGCAGTGGAATGTTGTGAAACAGCTCGTCCTTATTTTTGAGAACAAACCATACACTGCTGCACCAGCGCCTGATTTGGCTTCTTCAGCAGAGTGAAACACTATTAGAAAAATGCACTAAAGTGACTGAGAAATACTATAAAGATAAAAAAAACGTATTATTTGCAAGCATAATCATTTTTGCTCATCGTATTGCTCATTACAAAACGTTTGCTTACCAGGTGTTGGTACTGTCTGATTCTCTTTTTCATTTTTGTGAAGCCCTGACAGTACGCCAGACTTTGCCTTGTCCTGCTGAAATAATAATGGCTTTTTTGGAATCATCAATTGATGCAGGATAAGTCAACCTAAACTTACAATATCAATGATTGCATGCATAAATTCACATATGTGTGAGTTAACCTGAGTTGTATGACAGATGTTAGCCTTTGCATCTGTTTCTGAGTACAGTCTGAATAGTACCTGCACAGGAAATTCATTCCCCCCCCCTAAAATAGCTAAACCATGGACTGATTTGTGCACAGTAAATGTTTTTTTTACTGTCATTCAGCCACCCGCATTTCACACACACAGAAACCTGCACAGTTGTGAAAGAAACCCTGATTGTAATTTGACATGGTTTCATTTTCAGGCTGGATTTTCTTGTTCTCAATGGAAAGCTGTTTATGGAAATTCAGCTTGAATAAATCGGGGAAACTACTAGGAATTGCCCAAACCAGCCATGGTGACCATTCATAGTGAGCAGGTAAGAATTTTAACATTCACCTCAGAATGCAGAATATAACAGCGAGCCTTCAGCATTCAGTTCAGGTTGCAATCAGTGATTCGTGTTTGGACGTTTTATTGGAGCATGTTGTGTCTGTCTGAGTTTTCAGTTTGCAGCTCATGACCTAGGCTTCTTTTCGATCCTTAATAGACCAAACAGCCTGAATAATAGTACAAAATATACATCCTGTTTAAGACTTTGGCCATATAATATAGTGGTTCGGTTCTACTGCAAATTGTTGGAGAGAGAAGCTGGATGCATAGCATGTAAACAACTTACTTTGTCTTAAACTCAAACTTACAGATCGGTGTACAAGTTTTTAAAATCCAGTAACTAAAGTATAGAGTGTAGATGAGGTGTTACAATTAATGGTGCAAGTTGGAGATATTATTGTTGGAAATATGTCAGATGAAAAGGTGTTTTTAGTGAATATTGTGTGAGGAGTGTGTGTGAGTGTGTGTGTATGCATCTGAATGCATAACCTTCATCATTATCTTGTGGAACCTTGAGGCCAATCTGGATACGACTTAAACAGTTGAGTCCACATACTTCTGTGATCGCTGCATCCTGTTCCATAACTAAGCCATTGAAAGCAATAAAAATACAATCAATTACATGAGAGTTAAGCCATGTATTGTACCATGTATTGATATTATACAGCTTATCGGACTGCTCTTAGTTCCTTTAGATAATCTAAAACCTTACATTATAATCAGAATCAATAGGCAACAAAATAATAGTCAAATAAAGAAGAAATTAACAGGAGACTGTAAACCTGATAATAATGCAATTAATGAAATTAGAGAGAAGTAAGACTTCAAAACTCGTGAAAACGCAACATATACATTACCAATAAAACAACAGCATTAACCTCGAAGTGTCTACGGGGTTTATGGAACAGGCTGAAAGCGCTGATTTTTTTTCTCATAGGTTCTGTCCAAGCATGAACAAGCGAGTGAGCATTCATTTAGGCCCAGCACTAACCACAGCGAGGTAATGCCGGGGTGTTTTCCATTAAGCTGCTGTGGTTTCGGTGTGTTCTGTGTTCGTCTGAAATTCTTGTGGGTTTTTGGGTTAAACTATCTGCTTTGAAGTCACTGTAAAGACCTTTGTTCTTTGTTGGATCTATTATTGCACAGCAGTGTATAAAGCTGTGTGCAAAATGCCTGGATATACAGTTGTGATCAAATTTATTCAACCCCCAACGCTGCAAAGGGTTTTATGGAATTCAGTGCACATTCGTAATTGTGTTCATAATGAAATCTTACAAGGACTTGTTAAAGAACTAAATGCAACTAAGATAGCATCAATTGTTTTTGTCATAAAGTATTAAATGGCCTTTTTGTGATTTCTTCATTGACACAATTATTCAACCCCTTTACAACTACCACTCATAAGAACAGAGGTTCATTCCAGTGTTTTCAATCAGGTATTGAAAATACCTGTGGATGTCAACGAGCAGCAATCAAGCATGATAAGCACCAATTAGGCAGATTTAAAAGGACTGTGATACTCAGCTCCTTCTAGACATCTACTGGTGTGTTTACAAGCATGGTGAAGGCAAGAGAATGGTCCCAGAAGACAAGAGAAGAGGTTATTGCTCTTCACAAGAATGGCAATGGATATAAAAAGATTGCGAAGTTGTTAAATATTCCAAGAGACACTATCGGAAGTATCATTCGCAAGTTCAAGTTAAAGGGCACAGTGGAAACGTTACCTGGTCGTGGCAGAAAGAAGATCCTGACCGCGACTGCTGTGCGCTACCTGAAGCGTAATGTGGAGAAAAATCCCCGCGTGACTGCTAAGGAACTGAAAAAAGACCTGTCAGATGTGGGCACTGAAGTTTCAGCTCAGACAATAAGGCGCGCACTGCATAACGAAGACCTCCATGCCAGAACTTCCAGGTGCACCCCCTTGCTGACTCCAAAGAACAAGAAAAGTCGACTGCAGTATGCCAAAAGTCATGTGGACAAGCCACAAAGGTTTTGGGACAGTGTACTGTGGTCAGATGAAACTAAATTAGAACTGTTTGGGACAATGGACCAGCGCTATGTTTGGAGGAGGAAGAACCAGGCTTATGAACAAAAGAACACCTTGCCTACTGTGAAGCATGACGGGGGGTCAATTATGCTTTGGGGCTGTTTTGCTTCTAATGGTACAGGAAAGCTTCAACGTGTGCAGGGTACCATGAATTCCCTTCAGTACCAGGAGATCTTGGAGGAAAATGTGATGGAGTCAGTCACAAACCTGCGGCTTGGGAGACGTTGGACCTTCCAACAGGACAATGATCCGAAGCACACATCCAAGTCCACTAGAGCATGGTTGAACATGAAAGGCTGGAACATTCTAGAGTGGCCATCGCAATCACCAGACTTAAATCCAATTGAGAACCTCTGGTGGGACCTAAAGAAGGCAGTTGCAGTGCGCAAGTCTAAGAATGTGACTGAACTGGAGGCTTTTGCCCATGAAGAATGGGCTAAGATACCCATAGATCGCTGCAAGACACTTGTGTCAAGCTATGCTTCACGCTTGAAAGCTGTCATAACTGGAAAAGGATGTTGTACTAAGTACTAAAAAATAATGTCACTAGGGGGTTGAATAAAACTGATAATGATGTGAGCACAGTAAAGACATTTGTGCTTATTCCATCATAAATATTATGTTATATTTGTCTAATTTATAAGTGCCTCTTTGATATAATTGTAAATAAGATGACTGAAATGATCCAAATCAATGTCAAACTGGCCAAAACACTTTATTTCAGTGGGGGTTGAATAAATTTGATCACAACTATATATATATATATATATATATATATATATATATATATATATATATATATATATATATATATATATATATATATATATTTAGGATACCTCCTAAATAAAAATAAAAAAAAGCACAGAGATGCCTTAAACTGAACTTGCTTAAGCTGTACTAATTGTACTAATTGTAAAATACTTTATATTAATAGGCTATCTAAAATTAATTTATCATTATAAGATAAGGTGGCTTAGTGGTTTAGCACGTTCGCCACTCAGCACTTGGGATTCCCGGTTCGAATCCCAATCTGGGTGGAGTTTCCATGTTCTCCCCGTGTCTGCGTGGGTTTCCTCCGGGTTCTCCGGTTTCCTCCCACAGTCCAAAAACATGGATCGAGTCAATTGAATTCTCAAAAATTGCCTCATATAGAGTGTGTCTGTGTGAGTGAGTGTGTGCCCAGCGATGGATTGGCACCCTGTCCTGGGTGTATCTGCCCAGCGCCCGAGACGTTCTCCCCTGGATGGGCATGGGGAACCCCACCGCGACCCTAATAGAGGATAAAGCGGGAGATAATGAATGAATGAATTATAAGATAAAATACACTAAGTTAACTTTTTTATTGCTCTTAATTCTTGCCACAGCACATCGTCATCAAGGCCATGCCGCTCGGCCATGAGGGGGTGATGTCGGCTAAAAGGCTGAAATATTTTTCTCTGGGGGTTTTGGTGTTCCAAACGACAACCCTGGTGCTGACCATGCGTTACTCGCGCACTCTTCAGACAGAGGGGCCACGCTACCTCGCTTCATCAGCTGTGGTTTGCACCGAGGTCCTCAAGATCTTCACCTGCATGATGCTGATCTTCAGCAGTAACAGTGAGTCTCTTCTCAGATGTAATGATGCAGATTTTGGGCTGTGACAGTCTCCAATCTTCTGGGAAGTCTTACTTTAAGAGTTTATTTATTTGTCTTATTCACTCAGCTTCCACACCCATAATGACTCGTTGTGTCCATTATTTGGCCATAAAGTTAATCTGCTTGATTATCTATTCAGGTTTTAGTATTCGAGCATTGAATCATGAGCTAAAAGAGGAGATCGTGAATAAGCCCATGGACACCATGAAGCTGGCCATTCCTTCAGGAATCTACACCCTGCAGAACAACCTGCTCTACCTGGCTCTTTCCAACCTGGATGCTGCTACATACCAGGTAAATCCAGGGCAGAATGTTTCTAGTCACACACTTACACACACAGACACACACACTATATGGCAGTCAATTCCCCTTGAATCCTGTGGAACTCATGGGGGGACATGTGGAGAACATGGAAACTTCATGCCAGTAATGTGGAATGGACTGTACGTTGTCAATAATCGTTTTACATTATGGTTTGTTTGGTAACTGGCAGGTGACGTATCAGCTGAAAATTCTCACCACAGCTTTGTTCTCCATCTCCATGCTGGGGAGAAAACTGGGATTCTACCAGTGGCTTTCGTTACTCATCCTAATGGCTGGCATTGCTCTTGTACAGGTGAATGTTACCACTTCAACTACTATACACAGTGCATAACTTCTGATTTCGGTAGCCATGTGCAACAACCAACCCTCCATTTTCCTCACAGTGGCCATCGTCATCTCCCAACCCTGAGAAGGAGCAGGCTTCAGGTTCTCAGCTTGTAGGACTCATTGCTGTGCTGGTCGCCTGTTTCTCCAGCGGCTTTGCTGGAGTTTACTTTGAGAAGATCCTCAAAGAGACCAAACAGAGCGTCTGGATCCGCAACATCCAGCTGGGTGGGCGACTCACTGTCTCACTGTCTCACTGTCCTGCTTGCCTCGGTTTTATTTACTTATTCGTTACATCCATGATATAGATCTCTGCAGGTCCCTGTGAATTAAATGTAATATTTGCTCATGGTGAGATGTTTGCTTTTCTTCTAGAGAATTGTATTTTTTGCATTTCGTCACGAGGTGATTGTAAGATTTAAGAGTAGAATCGTGCCAGGACAGATGCAGTGAGATTTTAAAATCATTATTATATTTACTATTAAAATGATTCCTTAAAGGTTCCTTAATGCACTCAGAGGCTTGAAGGTTCATCAAAGTACTTAAATAGAATCCCTTAGTTATTTAACAGTGTAGGATCAGATCCAAGGGTTTTGCAACATTAGAATCCTACGCATCTTATCTTCACTAGGCTCTTCTGGAGCTTTAAGTTGGTTCTTTAGGACTTTGATGCTCTAGGAAAGGGTGAAATTGTTGCTTACTCGTACTAATTAAGGTCCCATTAAGGAAGGTCTCTAAATCCCGATTGCTCCTTTTCCCCGCAGGTTTATTTGGGATGCTTTTCGGACTGATGGGAGTGTTTGCATACGATGGGGACAAGGTTCGGGAGAACGGGATCTTTCAGGGCTTCACCGTCGTGACCCTGATCGTGATTCTCCTGCAGGTACGCGTTTAGCACTTTCGAAGGTTATTTTAAACATTCTGAACGGAGGAGTCGTTAACACAGCCCTGTGTTGGCTTTTAGGCCGTGGGTGGTTTGGTGGTTGCAGCGGTCATGAAGTACGCAGATAACATACTGAAGGGCTTTGCTAATTCCTTCTCCATCATTCTGTCCACATTAATTTCCTATTTCTGGTTGCAGGATTTCATTCCTACCAGGTATTTAATGCATCTTAACAGTTTACACCATATTTACATCTGCAGTATCCATCAGTTCTAACAAACCATTTTTATCTTTTAACGCCGGATAATTCAATGTTGCAAAGACATTTACACTGGATTGTTCTCTTTCTCAGTCTGTTCTTCATGGGTGCAGTACTGGTCATCAGCGCCACATTTCTTTATGGATTTGACGGCACATCCAGTGTGAGTTGTAATAAACACTAGAAGAAAGAAATCCGTCCTGTAACGGCGGTGAGGTGGTGGACTATTCACTGAGACTTGATGAGAAGACAAACGGTATATGAAGACTACAGATGTGGTGATGTTTATCGGATGACTGGTGATTTCATATATGAAGGACAATGGCATGGAGCCAGTGCAGTATTGACTGAGTAGGATTAGTAAACGATGGCAACTCTTTAGTCCTGGAATAATAATGAAATGTATAGATAAAGCAGACGGTTTGATATGTGACAGCCTGCTCCGTTAAGTCCTTTTGAACTAAAGCTTTCGAGGTGTGCATAACAATGCAGGAGGTACAACAAGGGCTACTGGGTAGTTCCTATGGTAACATGCAATGCATTTAAATACCTGAACTCACAGACATACAGGATTTTAAATCATTAGTAAAACCCTACAGTTCGAGTTGAAGTCAATTTATTTATGTTTTTTACAATAGTGTACTTTCACAGCTTTGCAGTAAACAACCAAAGAGCAAACCCAAGCGACAGTGGCAAGGTAAAGTTCCCTGTTAAGTTGTTTTTAAGGGAGAAACCTTGTGAGGACTGAGGCTCGGTGGGGGACTCATCCTCCTTGTGCAGGGGGGTAGATTGTGTACAGATTGTGCAGTAATCTGGTCTAATTCTTTTAAAATCCTTCCGCAGAAAGATTGATGGAAGGATGGAGAATACTTAGTATAGGGTAAGATGGAGACCAATGATCTGCTGTGATTGCTCCATAATGGGAACGGCCGAAAAAAAGATGCAGCTGTATAAACGTGTGTGTTCATCAGGTGAATTTTATTTAAATTCCTCACCAATAAAAACAGCAATATATGAACCAGGTTTGTCACTTCAAGGTCGAACGTTTTGTTGTTTATCAGCTCACTCACTGCTCTTCAGTCTGGCAGAGTTCGTACATCACGTCACAGTTTGTATTTTAAAAACAAGGGGCATGCAGGAAAAGTAAGAAGTGAGAGATCTCTCCAGTCTTGCACACGTACGTGTCCATGCTCATGAGTCAAGGCCTCGTCTCCCGACTCAGCTAGTTACATTGCATAGACTTAGTTTCTGATGGAGGAAGTGAATACAAGGAAGCTTTAATTAAACCGTTAAACTCATTATGACACTTTGTGTAATAAAACTCACAAACATCCTTTTTTTTTTTTCCCAACGAGAAAATGGTTTTTGAGTCCATACTGAAATGCTGCTGGTGCTTCTCATCCTGGGTTGAACTTTATCTTACATTTCATCATTTATCCAAAGAGATTTGTAGGTTTTTCAAGATGAAGATTGGGGTCAGAGAAGGTTGGCCATGCTACAGCACCTCTGGAGCAACAAGCGTCAAAGGCCTTGCTCAAGGGCCCACATTGGCAATTTTGGTGGACCCACAACATTAAGAGTGATACCACAGTCCATTAATATAGTACTGTATAAGATCAATTAGATTAAGAGTACCCCTGAACCTAAAAACCTGCTCTTTAGATGTTTTTAACACACGGGCAAACCTCCTTTAGTCATGCATCAACAGACAAAATATCCAATAATACACTAAAGACATAAAAGTGTTAATAGTTATAAGTTAGGTGAGTTAGGTCTTTAAAACTTGCTCAGATTCAGGTTTAAAGGTCGGCATTTAGTAGAAAATTATTTTAAGCGCTCTGTGTCTATACGTTTACAATCGAATGGCTTATTCCGAGTCAACATCGAGGCGGCGGCATAAATAATCAGAAGGGGAATGTTAGTGATTCTGCTACACAGCAACAAGGTCCCGCTTCTGTCTGAAAAAAAAATGTTAAATTTCCTCAAACCCATATTATTTTGATTTTCTAATGAACACATCCTCTAAAAAAAAACCAAAAAAACATCCATATTCATTTTTATTTTCTGTATTCAACATAATGTTAAAACTGAAGTACAACATGTGGCTGGTTTCAAGGTCTTGGCACAGTTAATTTAATGTTATGTTCGATTTTTCCAAATTAATTTTAATACAGAAAACACACACAGCTGGTTTAAAAATCAGTTAAAGGATTTAAAAAGGATTTAAAAAGTCATTTTTGAATGCACTATATCAGATGCTGACATTTTAAGGCCCCAGGGCCCCTTACGGCCCTTCGGCTACACTTGTCTGACTCAGATAATTGGAAAGTAAGAAGTTAGGAATTAAATAAAAATAACTGTTTGAAGTGGAGATTTGATTCCTAACGCAGGCACACATAAAAATGGCTTTGAAATAAAATCACTGCTGTTGTGTTGTGTGCACTGTGTGTCCTGTATCACACACTCCAGCACAACAGCATGGCTTTTATTTTGAGTTAGGTTCAGCCTATTGGTTTGACCCTCCACTATGGTCCTAGTTTCTCATGAGGCCCCTTTAAAAATTTATTTGCCCAAACCTGCACTATATGGACAAAGGTATAGGAACACCTAGAGGTACACCTTATACATAAAGGAGCTTTTATGGGAAGGGAACATACAATGGAACCATTTTTCAGAGCCTTTCTCAAGGAATAGCTGGATTCTGTGTAAATGGCGACTTGTGCTTCCTTCTCCTTTCCAAACGACAAATAGTGGCTGCACAAAAAGAGGATCCTGAAGGCAAAATCTAGGCAGAGGGAGCCCCTTGTGCCCACCTGTCTCTTTGTTCTGTTATAGTGTCCTCTAGTGGTTTTAATTATTCTTTGATCTTTTCGGTACAGAGGACCACTTCTCTGCCTTTACTCTGCCCCGGTCACATGCTCCTCCCTCGACCTGGTGTGACCCAACGGTAAAAAAGGGTACATTTACTAAATAGGATGCCATCCTATTTCATCCAACATTTGAGAGATAGGGATTCATTTGGACTCGATGTTCACACTGGCACTGGCACTGAGATTAAAATCGGGGCTCAACGGGGGAACGTTCTGTTTCATTTGAAGGTTAGTGTATGGAAAATGTGCAGCTCCATTTAGTGGTTTCAAATCATAGTGAACGTCATCGTAAGAACACTGCAGAAATCTTAGGTTCTTTCACACCAAACTCACCCAACCGTTCTAATACAGATCTTAGGATACAGTCATGCTAAAACCGAAAGAGGCCTTCACCAGACTGTTTCAACTCACATGGTTCTATACACCTGTGGAGATGGAAATTAATGACACCCCCAAGACCAATGATTATAAGCTGTGTCCCAATGCCTTTGTCTGTATAGTGTATGTTCACTACAGAGGAGGTGTAATAGTAATAGTTATAATAGAAGGAATAAAGGACGGTAGGTAGGCAGACAGACAGACAGACAGATAAATGTGACACTTCATCATTCTTTGCTTACACTCTCCTTTCAAAGGAGAAGTCAGTGACACTGAAATATTCCTGAAGTTAAGGCTTGCATAACTCTAACTGCATGCACAGAACTAATTACATTCCTCTCATTCAGAAAACTCGCCCCTCCCAGTAGATCATGTAGCCGTCGTGAAATATTAATGATAATTAATCATAATTAACTGCATGTGGTAAAGAAGATACCAGCAATTGGTTTTTATTTTTTTCTTTGAAATGGGATGGGAACCCGCAGCGTCTCGGTGGGCAGGGATGGGGCAGGACAGATGGGGGAACACAGGAACGCAGTGGCGCAGATGGAGTTCGGCCTAATTTGGAACTTGCCTACAGTGCAGCGCCTGAGTAAGCGAAGTATCACATGTCGACCCAGGCAGGCTCCCACCCGCTCGGCCCAATCGAGACCCGCGGTACTGTCATTTCAGTCGTTACTATACATGCTACACCTTTGTTTCACTGGCTGCAGAACAGTCTTCACTCGTTATTCCAGTTTTCAGAACGACACAAAGGTCATCGGACGCATCCAGACCCTTCTGGTTATACAAACTGGCCACACTCCTGGAACGTCAGTCACGTAGGTTGAGAGGTTAGAGGGACAGCTACCTGAAAAATGGCAAGGACAAATATGTCGCCAGGTGGGTCCTTGCTGTTCTACATGGAAAGTTTGACTGGTGCTACCTCTTTCGGCTCCAAATAGTGCAGCGCATCCCACAAAACCATGAAAACATCAATCTCATCCACAATAAAGGGGCTTTGGAAAACAATCATGGGCATTAGAAATATCATGCTTTGATTTCTGAAAATTCAAGGGTCCTGAGCTCTTAGTTGCCAAGCCTACTTGGAAGGGAATAAAACCCTGGACTCCCCTTTGGATTGGAGGTCCAGCATCGAGGGGACCAAGAACATCAATCCAGAGGAGCTTTCATGGCTACATTCTTTTGGAGTTGTCGCTTCGAAGAGAACATACAGTGTTGCAGATGGATGTGAACCGTTTTTAGAACTTTTTTTGAGGAACAGTTGGATTTTAAGGGAATGATGACTTGTGCTACCTTCTCATTTCAATCGAGGCAATGAACCCTTGCGCCTACCTGCCCCTTTGCTCTGGTATTATAGTTTTGATCATTCTTTGATCTTTTTGGTACAGTGGACCACTGCCTTAACGTTGCCCCAATCAAGTGCTTCAGCCAGGAGGGCACGACGGGCATTCAGCAGAGGTTTAATCACATGATACTGAGTTAGAATCAAGGCTTGTTCCTACTTGGAGGGAATGACAACGAGTGGTGCGCCCCGTCTTGGCCTCCACATTAAGACCTGGGCATCGTTGGCGTTGGGTCGTGTCAGTGCGTTCGGTGGAATGGGCTCGTTGTTGGCAAGGATGAGCGGCTGTTCCTGGTGAGTCCGGCCGATGAGCGTGGCCCGCGAGCCCAGCGGCATGGTGGGATCCACGGCGATATCCACGTGCATGCGCCAGCGTACAGTCTGGAGCAGGATCTTCTCGCGGGTCACCATGTTCAGTGCTACCAGCCACGTGATAAAACTCTGGTCTCGGGTGACGCGAGTGAGAGCGGGCGCACCGCTCTCGCCCACGGGCACTGCCCACGTCACGCTTGGGTAGAAATTGTCGTTCATGCTGACGGTAAGGCGCGACGGCTTGGAAGTCGGCCCAGTGATGGTCACGGTCTCTGTGGTGTTGCCATACCATGGGTAGCTGACGCCATCCGAATCGCTTATGGCCTTGACGCGCCCCTCACGCAGCTCTGGCAGCTCCCAGCTCGACCTACGATAACGACAAAGGGGATTTAGAGATGAGTTTGATGGAGTTGATACTAATTTAGTGATCAGGACCCTGGAACAGGCACTGTTTGGGTGATGGATGATGCGAGAGGAACTTCTATTCACAACCACTGCGGTGCTTAATGTTTTGTTCTTGGTTACTCACACGCCCACATCTCCATATGTGTTGAAGAACTCCATCTGCGTGCACGCCTGTATCCAGCCCACCGTCCAGGTCTCGTTCCGGGGCACAGGTGGCATGACGACGCCTGCCGAGGCGCGGAAGTAGGGTGTGCGATAGCGCAGAACAATGGGGGAGCTCTCTTCCACAGCGGTCGGGGTCCGGTCGATGGAAGCCGACACCTCGTACACCACGATGTTCTCACGCCGGACACGTGGCTTACAGGCCAGACTCTGGAGACAGCCCATAGCCCCGCATAGAAGACGCGCGAGCGTGATCAGGAACGGCAGAACCGTGACAAAGGCAAAAAGTCCTTTCATCAGAGCCTCGCCATCGACCAGGTAGCTCGAGACGGGGGATGTTTCTGGAGCTCTAAACTGAGAGCAGGAGAATATAAAAAAAAAAAAACTTTACTTGGTCAGTGCAACAAAATAAACTTAATGGCCACTTTATTTGTTTCTATTTGTATTGCTTAGTCCATCTGTTTCTTTACTTGTTTTCCTATCTTCCATTATTCTCTTTTTCAAAGGTTGGGAACATCACAGAGCAGGTCTGCGCCTCTCATCAGAACAGTAAACTTAAAACACCACCACTGCAGGGAGGTTCATTTATTTTGTATGTTTAAAGGTTTAACATCTGGACAGCATTAATGTCTATTTCCAATTACAGAGGTAATTCACTAATCAACTTTAGAATATGGGGGGGAAGACTGAATCCCCAGAGTAAAGCCACTTAAGCCAAGGGAGGACATACAGAAAGCACACAAACTAGTAATTGCACCCAGGACCCCTGTGCTACTGCACCACCCCTCATTTTGTTTCTACACGTTCTGATAGATCTATAGTGTCTTTGTATCGTCTTAATGGGAATTATACTTAATGTGGAATACAATTTGTTTCAGGCCAGAGGGTCTGTTGGAGCCTGGGAGTCATAGGTACAGAAACAGCCTTCACGTTTAACAGCATATACAGGAAAATAATTGCTGTGAATCATTTGTAAAATTGAACTATTATTTACAGGACAATATTAAAACTTAAATGTAATATAATGAGCAAAAATATATAATTTTATATATATATAATGGCTTAGTGGTTAGCACGTTCGCCTCTCAGCGCTAGGGATTCCCGGTTCGAATCCCCATCTGGGTGGAGTTTCTATGTTCTCCCCGTGTCTGCGTGGGTTCCCTCCGGGTTCTCCGGTTTCCTCCCACAGTCCAAAAACATGGATCAAGTCAATTGAATTCTCAAAATTGCCCCATATAGAGTGTGTCTGTGTGAGTGAGTGTGTGCCCAGCGATGGATTGGCGCCCTGTCCTGGATCTATCTGCCCAGCGCCCGAGATGTTCTCCCCTGGATGGGCATGGGGAACCCCACCGCGACCCTAATAGAGGATAAAGCGGAAGATAATGGATGAATGAATATATATATATATATGGAGCAAGGCGGCACGGTGGCTTAGTGGTTAGCACGTTCTCCTCTCAGCACTAGGGATTCCCGGTTCGAATCCCCATCTGGGTGGAGTTTCCATGTTCTCCCCGTGTCTGCGTGGGTTCCCTCCGGGTTCTCCGGTTTCCTCCCACAGTCCAAAAACATGGATCAAGTCAATTGAATTCTCAAAATTGTCCCATATAGAGTGTGTCTGTGAGAGTGAGTGTGTGCCCAGCGATGGATTGGCGCCCTGTCCTGGGTCTATCTGCCCAGCGCCCGAGATGTTCTCCCCTGGATGGGCATGGGGAACCCCACCGCGACCCTAATAGAGGATAAAGCGGGAGATAATGAATGAAAAAAAAAAGTGAATTTCAATGAAATTCATTTCAGCACTGTGGCTACGTGTCTGCTATTTATAATAAAGAGAAATATATTTAAATTATGGGGAATATTTGAACTGGATGGTTAGTGGTGTAAAAGCGGATTAGATGATAATTAGGCGCATGTTATTTTACCTGATCTGGTCATTTATCCAAAGCGATGCGGTACGATATTGGTTCAGTTCCAACCACAAAGCGTCAATGTTGTTTTTCTTTTCTTAAGACACTCTGGAGGCGCAAAGATAAAGAAAAGTAGAAGAAATCAGAGCTGGCTGGAATCGGGAGCTCGACCCCCTCCTCCTCTTGTCCTCGCTCGGAGTGCCGCACTGCCCTTGCTGTTTGTCCCCGCGGCACACGCGGTGCTGGCCGGATCCCTCGGCGGCAGGTCCGGTGTCCACGTCCCCTGGAGATGTAGGAGTCCGCTGCGGCTGCTGCTGCTGCTGCTGCTGCTGGGTTCGGTGCGCTGGCCGCGGTCATGTCAATATCGCGGCGCACGAAGCGGCAGCAGCATCCGAACCCACCGGAGAGATCCTGGATGCAAGGGTGAGACCCGCAGCCGCCGAACAGCACGGCCAAAACAAAGCTTTCCAATCCTCCGGAAGCATACTTTAATGAAACCCGCTTTGTCGGTGCGTTATTTCGCGCGGGGAATCATATTCGTTTAGGTTTAATTGCGCTGTGGATCTCTCTGCACTCCAGACATTTCCATGAGAACGGTCGCTGTTCAGTGCTGACGCTCCGGGGACGCGTTCACTCAAAGCAGGGAGTCGATTCCCAAAAAGGCCCGATTCTCCGTTTGCCGTCGTTGTACAGCGTCAACCGACTCCCAACACGTTGCGTTTAGCAGGTTCGCCCCAGCGGCCGCAGACGGGAACGTATTTAAGGCAAAGGTTATGCCCCTACAGACTATACGGTTCGGCCAAAAGTATGTAAACGTGCGTTGGATAGAATTTAAGAAATAAAAGAGACATGTTTTACAGATGCATTTATATAGCGCTCTCAGCGCCTCTCAGCTCTAGGGATTCCCGGTTCGAATCCCCATCTGGGTGGAGTTTCCATGTTCTCCCCGTGTCTGCGTGGGTTTCCTCCGGGTTCTCCGCTTTCCTCCCACAGTCCAAAAACATGGATCAAGTCAATTGAATTCTCCAAATTGCCCCATATAGAGTGTGTGTGTGTGTGTGTGAGTGAGTGTGTGCCCAGCGATGGATTGGCGTCCTGTCCTGGGTCTATCTGCTCAGCGTCCGAGACGTTCTCAACCTGGATGGGCATGGGGAACCCCACCGCGACCCTAATAGAGGATAATAGAGGTCCGGTGTCCACGTCCCCTGGAGATGTAGGAGTCCGCTGCCCATCCAGGGGAGAATGTCTCGGGCGCTGGGCAGATAGACCCAGGACAGGGCGCCAATCTATCGCTGGGCACACACTCACTCACACAGACACACTCTATATGGGGCAATTTTTGAGAATTCAATTGACTTGATCCATGTTTTTGGACTGTGGGAGGAAACCGGAGAACCCGGAGGAAACCCACGCGGACACAGGGAGAACATGGATACTCCACCCAGATGGGGATTCGAACCGGGAATCCCTAGCGCTGAGAGGCGAACGTGCTAAACCACTAAGCCACCGTGCCGCCCGATCAAGTCAATTGAATTCTCAAAAACATGGAGTTTCCATGTTCTCCCCATGTCTGCGTGGGTTTCCTCCGGGTTCTCCGGTTTCCTCCCACAGTCCAAAAACATGGATCAAGTCAATTGAATTATCCAAATTGCCCCATATAGAGTGTGTGTGTGTGTGAGTGAGTGTGTGTCCAGCGATGGATTGGCGTCCTGTCCTGGGTCTATCTGCCCAGCGCCCGAGACGTTCTCCCCTGGATGGGCATGAGGAACCCCCCACCGTGACCCTAATAGAGGATAAAGCGGGAGATAATGAATAAATAACTACACATTTAAAATCAGTACACGCAATTGCCTATATCTATTTGCTTTTCTGTATTACTTTTATTTAACTGAAACAGTTTTAGATAGTAGTTTGCGATGACATAAAAACCAACACAGGACATCATCCATCAGCCAATAAAATTTTGATGTAATTTAAACAGTACTAGAAACTGAAGGAAAAAAACCCCAAAACTGCTCTGCTGCCATTATTACTGATTAAAATGACGTCTAACGTCATTTGGATATTTCTGGTTCTTATTAGATGGATATTAATGAACTGTTCGCTTGTTAATAGCTCATTCAGGGCAATGAAATGAAACAACAAAGAAAGAATAAATATTTAAACTTTTCTAAAAACCCTCACAGCAAATCATTTATTCATTGTTTTACTATTTATTTGTGAAATTAAACAGAATAATCATTCATTCATCCATTATCTCCCGCTTTATCCTCTATTAGGGTCGCGTTGGGGTTCCCCATGCCCATCCAGGGGAGAACGTTTCGGGCGCTGGGCAGATAGACCCAGGACAGGACGCCAATCCATCGCTGTAAACAGAATATAATTGACCTAAATAGTGCCATAAAATCTAATGCTATGGGACTCACAGGGGTGAAGTAACTGACCCCTAATGCTTTGTAAGGAACTGCATTGGATTTTATTTTATCTAATAGTTTCAGTCTATATAAACAAGATAAAGTAATCTCGTTTACAACCTCCCTGCTGTAGTAAATATCCTATTTAGGACTGATAGACCTTATCTGCTAATGATTTTCAATTAGCACTTTTTGCGTATTAATTTATTTGACTAAACATCATCCAACAAAACGGAATCGATCAGTGGACTCAGCGAGGATTGAATCTGAATTGAATTTGCGCACTTTTATAGAAATGCAGAGTTTAAAAGGCGGCATCTCTGATGGCTTTAAATTAAAAAAATAATAAACGTCACGTGACGTCTTAGATAAAACAATTAAACGACGAAAAGACTCGATCGTGGAAAACGACACACGGCGAGATGCTATCGATTCCCCGAAGTCTTTATCGGAATTGGAATCGATAACGGATGGATGTTGTTCGGTTTTAATAATACTTTTAAGTAATTTAGTAAAAGTAATAATGTAAAGTAAAACTCATGATGAGTTGAATAGTTCAGGGGACAAAGAAAATGACTATTTTGATGAATGAGCCTGGGAAAGAGTCTGAATGTCCTGTTGCAGGGTCAGCGGAGAGATTTGAATAATGGGACTGTCAACAAGAACCTGTCATAAATTCATACCCCTGAGGGGGGGGGGGGGGGGGGCAGAAAGCAGGACCAGATGGGTTAGAAGATCGAGATGTTTTGGTCAATGTACACATGAAAAAAAAAGACTGTTGTCTGGAGGGGGCGTCTCCAGACAAAATATCAAAAAAATTGTTTGATATTTTACGCTGTCTATTCAGTAAAATGCACTAAATTATTTTGGAACGAAACCGCCGATTTCTGACCGTTTTTTATGAAACGTGTTTGTTTTTTTTATTATTATCAGTTGTCGGGTTATTTAGACGCAACCTGACACGCGGTTTAAAGTTTCTGGGGTGGGGTGGGGTGGGGGGTGGGTTCTAAAACACCCCCTGTTCCCCGATGAAACAATTTAAAGAATCGACTCATTGATTCAAAGGACTGCTTTGTATTCGGGTCGAACAACCGGAGCCCCTAACGTCAGTGGGCGTGGTTTGTAGCAGCAGGCCACGCCCATCGGGCGAATCACTCTCGCGTCACAGCGGAAGGGGAATCGGTTCGAGGCGGCACTTCCTATCGACCGTAGCACAGCCGCCCGCACGGTCATTCGGTTCAGCCCGCACGTCCATTCGGTTCAGCCCGCACGTCCATTCGGTTCAGCCCGCACGTCCATTCGGTTCAGCCCGCACGTCCATTCGGTTCAGCCCGCACGTCCATTCGGTTCAGACGGAGCGACTCCGCGGCTCGTTAACGGCTCGGTGCTCGGGTGTATGATCGGCGGAGTGATCCGCAGTGTGTGTCAGAAAGCTCCGCGGATTGTTCTCTCCATGAAGCCGCAGGTTGTGTTCGTGTTGGGCGGACCCGGTGCTGGGAAAGGTACCCAATGCGCCAAAATCATCCAGGTATGAAACACACACACACACACTGTACAGAGTTGCCCTTGCCCTGACATTATTTCTGGTCGTTTTCAATAATCCGTGCTCCTCCCTCACGTGCGC
The DNA here is from genome assembly GCA_019802505.1 of Corydoras sp. C115. Classification (NCBI taxonomy): domain Eukaryota; kingdom Metazoa; phylum Chordata; class Actinopteri; order Siluriformes; family Callichthyidae; genus Corydoras; species Corydoras sp. C115. The sequence goes on from JAFMOC010000014.1 coordinate 819,817, forward strand.
ACTATTTTATCCTAAACAAAATGCTCCATCACGCCCTAACTAGTGCACTTCTTTTATGTCTTGGAGCCGTTTGAAAGTGAGCCGACTCCTTGCCTGCTGACCGCCCTTTTTTCTTTTCTTTTTTTTTCCTCCAAAACTCATCATTTTATCATCAACATTCATTTTTCATTCATTCATTCATTATCTCCCGCTTTATCCTCTATTAGGGTAGCGGGGGGGTTCCCCATGCCCATCCAGGGGAGAACGTCTCAGGCGCTGGGCAGATAGACCCAGGACAGGGCGCCAATCTATCGCTGGACACACACTCACTCACACAGACACACTCTATATGGGGCAATTTGGAGAACTCAATTGACTTGATCCATGTTTTTGGACTGTGGGAGGAAAGCGGAGAACCCGGAGGAAACCCACACGGACACGGGGAGAACGTGGAAACTCCACCCAGATGGGGATTCGAACCGGGAATCCCTAGCGCTGAGAGGAGAACGTGCTAAACCACTAAGCCACCGTGCCGCCCACATTCATTTTTATTAATGTGAATAAAAAGAAAACACTGATTATTTTTTTTGGTATTTCATTTAGGATTTCGGGCAGGTGCCCAGTTACTCATCGTTCCACATTTGAGTGTCATTAGTGCATTAGATGTTCTGTATTTATTTAAGAACCTTGGAGTACCCCACTGAGCCTCGGTCCTCACAAGGTCACAAATGACATGTTTGTTGAAGAGCTTTGTAAAACAAGCGGAACCTGAAAAAAAAAAAATACGAGCCACAAGGTGACAGTGTCAAGAAACAGAACCCTCTGTTTTGGGAAGCGCCAAAAACAATGCTCTAAGTGCAGCCTGACTGTCATCAGCTGATAAAGAGTAATAACGTATTGATTATATACAGGTTGTTATGGTAACGTCGGTGATAACGTCATCCTCAAGGAGGACGAGTCCCCCACTTGGTCCTCCCAAGGTTTCTTCCTTAAATAACAACATAAAAGGGAGTTTTTTTCTTGCCACTGTCGCTTCGGCTCGCTCTTTGGGGGTTTAAAGGCTTTTCATTCTGTAAAGCTGCTTTGTGACGATGTACTGTTGTAAAAAGCGCGACATAAATAAATAACTTGAACTTGAACTTGATATAGACATAACGATGACCATGGCATGATGCAGAAGTTTAATGGTATGTACAGATCATCACTCTGCCGCCACATGATTTGCAAAATGCCCTGAATGAAATGTCCACTGAATGCTTTGGAAATTAGGTTCCACATTCAGAGGGGACCTTTTCGGCATGGCCGTCCTTGGCAGCTGTCCTCAGCCCCATTAAGCGGCATCGTGAGCTACGTTCACAAGGGAGGATTCTGGAGGATCTGAGGAGATTCTCGGATTTCAGAGAGGGCTCGCAAGCTTTCTTGAACTCTGAGGCTTTTTTAATTGAACTCATTTTTAATGAGCTCTCTTCCCCCGCAAAGCTAACCCAAGTGAGATCAGATAAATCCGGGAGAGTCAATCTATATGAGACGTATATTCGTCTACGTGGTAAAGAGCACTGACACTTCTGGCAACGTGGCAGAGTAAACATGTCAGTCTCTGAAGCTCCCTTCATACACCTTCAGTGGAACACGCCCATCAAGCAGGAACTGGCCCTCCCACAGCCCACACTCCTTTTACTGAACTGTTATCAGAGTGTATGTAGGTAAAAAGGCATTGCCCTAAACCTAATCATTCAACACTCACTGGCCACTTTATTAAGTACCACGTTCTCCCACGTTTCTACACTCGGCTCCACTGACCATATAAATGGACTTTGTAGTTCTACAATAACAGACGGCAAGTCCATCTACGTACTCTGTTAGTACCCTAATGATCAGACCGTTCCTTTCTCCCGCAGCACTACAGCTACACCCACTTGTCTGCCGGCGACCTGCTGAGAGAGGAGCGCGGCCGCAAGGAGTCCGAGTTCGGCCAGCTCATCGACAGCTTCATCAAAGAGGGCAAGATCGTGCCTGTGGAGATTACCATCAGTCTGCTGAAGAAGGTGTGCCAGCTTTTGTTCTGACTTCATGTCACCGAAGCTTTTGTTTCTGTTCTCTTAACCTGTTGGTCTGGAACGTCTTGAGAAGCTGCTTTAGTTTAAAGCTATGTCATTTTTGAGGATATCCACACTTATTTACATACTGGGAAAATACATTGAAAGATATAGGGACAGATAAATAGATTACAACTATTTATTATATAGGTTTAGGCGAGGGCGGCACGGTGGCTTAGTGGTTGGTACGTTCTCCTCTCAGCGCTAGGGATTCCCGGGTTCGAATCCCCATCTGGGTGGAGTTTCCATGTTCTCCCCGTGTCCGTGTGGGTTTCCTCCGGGTTCTCCGGTTTCCTCCCACAGTCCAAAAACATGGATCAAGTCAATTGAATTCTCAAATTTGCCCCATATAGAGTGTGTCTGTGTGAGTGAGTGTGTGCCCAGCGATGGATTGGCGTCCTGTCCTGGGTGTTTCTGCCCAGCGCCCGAGACGTTCTCCCCTGGATGGGCATGGGGAACCCCACCGCGACCCTAATAGAGGATAAAGCGGGAGATAATGAATGAATGAATGAAAACTTAACACAACCAAACAACTGTAAAGTGTAAAGTGTGTTTGTTAGTTGACTTGCTGAAATGCCTCAGCATTAAATTCTTGTTCTGTATTTAAAGGCCATGGAGGAGACCATGAAGGCAAATGAGGACAAGTACCGTTTCCTTATTGACGGCTTCCCCCGGAACGAAGACAACCTGCAAGGCTGGGTTCGAGTCATGGACGGCAAAGCGGACGTCAAATTTGTGCTTTTCTTCGACTGCAGTAACGATGTGAGGATTGGTTTTGTTTTTAAAGGATCGGCTTTAATGGGAATTTAAGAAAAAACATTTAAAGGGACTTCAACAGGCTTTGGAATAAGTTCGTGCACATTTGCTCACAATAAGCTTACACACACGTCAACCGATAATTAGTAAGCAGTTTTGTTTTGTTTGATATTAAGCGACTAATTAAATAAATACACGTTTGGTGCTTTGTATTTGCAGGTTTGCATCGACAGGTGTCTAGAGAGAGGTAAAAGCAGCGGACGAACAGACGACAACAAAGAGAGTTTAGAAAAAAGGTGATTTTTTTTTTGGCTTTTGTGTTTTCTTTTTATTTACTATGCAGTTAAAAAAAACAAAAAGTACACAGACACACAAACCTACTTAATTAGCCACTCAAAATACATCAATAAACAGGTTCCGCCTGTGATCACAGCTCCACATGCAGTAAAATCCGGCGGACCAAGGACTGATCCATGAGGGACACCATCAGAATTATTTCTTAGTACAGACATAGTTCACAATATAATCTGTGATTATATATACAAATGTGATTCTTGGAAAATCCCATAATGCACCTGGATTAGAAGTGTTCACTCTGCTTTTTGTTTATAGAATTCAGACATACCTCCAGTCCACACGGCCAATTATAGAGCAATACGAGACGCAGGGGAAAGTGCGGACTATCGATGCCTCGCGTTCTGTCGACGAGGTGAGACTGCATTGTGGGGGATTGGGTTCTTGAACTCCATCATGGTTCCTGCATTACCTTTTATAAGAGAACTGGTTCCTGTGGATTTGCATTAGAACCGTAACATACTCGGACTAGAACCAATAATTAAAGCAGATAGAAATTGCATTCAATCAGTGTGCAGCATGTCCACCAGAGGGCACTCTGCTGTTCATATGACATGCCTACCACTTCACACATCTTTATAATTTTTATACATGTTGGTATCAATGGTTCGTTGGTATCAATGATGCATTATTATTTAATTTAAAGCCTGTATGCGTGTCTCAGAGTGCACTAATGAATATAGCAATAATATTATCATGACTTTATTGGATTCATGTCATATTTATTCACCACAGAACTTGATGGTGACTTAAAAAATCAATTAAACTTTGCCACTTATTAAGAAAAAATGCTTTTAAGCCTCAGAGTGTCAAATATGGGTCTAACAAGAGAACTGATGACAGAATGAAGCAGGACTTCGGTGTTCTGATCGAATCCTTTCTCTCTCTTCAGGTGTTTGCTGACGTGAAGCATATCTTTGACAGAGAGGGCTGACGCGCCAAAATGAAGTGACTCTGTATCAATGTCGGCGACGCTACGCTTCGTTTATTTACGTCTCATCTTTTTACTCATTTAAATGTCTTCTTTTGTTCATTTGTTTAGGAGTGTGTGTGTGTGAGTGAGTGGGGGGGGTGTAAGCTGTGTGAGTTATTGCTTAATAACAGCAACAATATTCCAAAAAATCTGCATGCAGTTATACAGAGGAAGCAGATGTCCAGAACAATAGTACGTGGTACTATTCATTTATGGGGATTTAGTATTTTAAATGTGGTTCTATCTAATGCTCATGTTTTAGACGCTAAACCTAGAAAATGACCGAGACAGCATAGTGAGGGGACGGGAGCCGAACATGTGGAAATGTGGGGTGTCTGTGTATTGTTGCGTCTAAACTGTAGACTTTTGACAAGTTCATGTCGATCGGTTTGACTGTATTTATATTTCGCGAAAGCGCTGCAGATGTTCAGGGTTAACATTCGGACCAAAATGGTTTTGCGTCTTCAGAAATTCAGCCGGAGCTCCGTATTGGTCAGGAGGATCACAGCGCCTCCATCCAATTCACAATTTCGTCTCAGGTGAGCGAAGGAAGCGCCGGGTCACAATGAAAAGATAAAGGAATGATGTACATTGTTTAAACCCTGTTATGTTTTATATTATAGACCTTTGAATCAAAGTTAACGGCCCTTCACTGTAAACATGGATGAAATAAACACAGTGTCTCCATCAAGAGTCTCCAGCTTTGGGGTTTTTTTTATGTGTATTTGGGAATCTTTGGAAGTTTTAAACTATTTTTCTTAATAAACAATGGGTTTAAGGTGGCTGTTATATGGATGGAACGACACACGAGATGGAGGTGCACACAGATCTTCAGATTTAGTTCTTGCTGGTTTTCAGAGCTGTGGTTTGTTGTTCGAATCATTCACATTTTTAAATAGTTAAAAGTATAATGAATCCATCCATCATCTTCTGCTTTATCCTCTATTGGGGTTGCAGTGGGGGGGGGGGGGGTTCCCCATGCCCATCCAGGGGAGAACGTTTCGGGCGCTGGGCAGATACTCCCAGGACAGGGCGCCAATCCATCGCTGGGCACACACTCACTCACGCACAGACACACTCTATATGGGGCAATTTGGAGAACTCAGTAGACTTGATCCATGTTTTTGGACTGTGGGAGGAAACCGGAGAACCCGGAGGAAACCCACGCAGACACGGGGAGAACATGGAAACTCCACCCAGATGGGGATTCGAACCGGGAATCCCTAGTGCTGAGAGGAGAACATGCCAAACCACTAAGCCACCGTGCCGCCCTATTATAATAAATCCGATTTAGTTCAATTTTTGTTTTTTTGGGTGGGTGGGGGGGGGGGGTGGATAGCGATAAAAGGTGACTCCTTGACTCCTTGTTGTGAGTCAGAGTCGGCTCCTGTTTTTTTCGTAAATAAGAAACGAAACCATCAAGCAGAACCTCAGAACCTCAGAACTGAAAGTGAAAGGCGGGCGGGCGGCCGGGCGGGCGGTTGTTATGAAGCCGCAGGTCGTGTTCGTGTTGGGGGGCCCCGGCTCGGGAAAGGGGACCCAATGTGCCAAAATTATTCAGGTAAGAATAACTAACCATAAAAATGCGTTTACGTTCAATTTAATTTAACACTTTACATGTGATATTAATGAGAACACGAAATGTCAATCTACAAACTGTATTAAAGGGATATTTATTATAATAAATCTAATAAATATAAATCTAATAAATATAAATCTAATAAATATAAATCTAATGAATATAAATCTAGTGACGCTGCGGGTGATTTAGTTTTATTTACACACTGCGTAATGACGTCAAAGGCCGGCGCGAGAGAAAAGCCTGTTCACTAAATACATCACGAGCTGATCTTTAGAGCAATTGCACAATTTGGCCACTAGATGGCGAGACGATCCTTTTAGACTGAACAGACCATTTATACTGGCTATACTTGCAGCATAATAAATGTTTAAATTAGAATAGATCGCAGATCATCTTTAAACCAAAAGAGTACGAGAGCCAGGGAGGTTTTTACATTAAAAATTAAATTAAAATTAAAAAGGAAATCATTTTCCTAAAAGCACGTGTTACTGACTGATTGCAATGTGGAAATTATGTTTTATTATGTATTCTGATACAAAACATGTTTTTTAATATATTTATTTCATGAATTAAATAAATTGTACTCTGTATCACTTTGAAATTTGCATTGTCGTATTTTAACGTTGGTCTAAATTGCATCAAATCCACCGAAGAGCCTTAAACAGAAATATTAGTCCTGATTTATATCCACAGTCATTTTGCTGACACCATAAGCATTCTCACTGTTATTCACACCTGATCCACTCCCTGCCAGCTACGACTGGTACAGTAACTCGGTCACGGTGACAAATACAGTGCACGGAATTCTTTGTACTTAGCCCTCAATTCCACCGAACACCGCTGCCATGAATCATTTATTCATTCATTATCTCCCGCTTTATCCTCTATTAGGGTCGCGGTGGGGTTCCCCATGCCCATCCAGGAGAGAACGTCTCGGGCGCTGGGCAGATAGACCCAGGACAGGGCGCCAATCTATCACTGGGCACACACTCACTCACACACACACACTCTATATGGGGCAATTTTGAGAATTCAATTGACTTGATCCATGTTTTTGGACTGTGGGAGGAAACCGGAGAACCCGGAGGAAACCCACGCAGACACGGGGAGAACATGGAAACTCCACCCAGATGGGGATTCGAACCGGTAATCCCTAGCGCTGAGAGGAGAACGTGCTAAAGCACAAAGCTGCCATGAATCACAATGTAAAATTGACATCAACAGACATAAACAGACCAAAACCTCACAAATCAGAGCGCTTCAAAAGACTTGGCAGGCGACTTTACGTTCATGTCCATGTCTTCATGAATCATAAACCAAGAGTCGTGAACCCAGAACAGGGAGTCAGCGCAGCGCGGTTTCCCATCGTATTTACATTCAGTCACACCTTGGAAAATCTCACCAAAGCAATACACAAATGCTGCGGTACGACAAAAGAGGCGGCAGGCAAGCTTACATTCATGCCCATGTTTGAGCTCCTGTAGATGTGATGGTCATGTGATCATGGTCTTTGGTCAGTTAACTGTCTCTAAGTCTTTTTATTGACCTGCTGTTCTTTGTTTTTTTTATAGCACTACAACTACAGCCATCTGTCTGCTGGTGAGCTACTAAGAAAGGAGAGGCATCAACCCCACTCTGAATACAGTGATGTTATTGACAGCTCCTTTAAACAGGGCAAGTTTGTTCCTGTAGAGATTACTCTAAAATTACTTAAGAAGGTATTCGTCTGTCTCTCTGTCTGTCTGTCTGTCTGTCTGTCTGTCTGTCTTTTATGCTTCTCTCTGTCTTTCCATCCATTGTCTATCCACTCAACTAACCATCCCATTGATCCACACAACCATCGATCGATTGGCAGACCTCTCAATCCCTCAGTTTAAGTGTCTCATTCACTCCCCTTTGTTTTTTTTACATTGTACAAACAGGTTTCCAGAACATTTCCATTACATTTATAATATTAAGAATTATTAACATTATTTTTCATTAATTCATTCATTATCTCCCGCTTTATCCTCTATTAGGGTCGCGGTGGGGTTCCCCATGCCCATCCAGGGGAGAACGTCTCGGGCGCTGGGCATATAGACCCAGGACAGGGCGCCAATCCATCGCTGGGCACACACTCACTCAGACAGACACACTCTATATGGGGCATTCATTCATTCATTATCTCCCGCTTTATCCTCTATTAGGGTCGCGGTGGGGTTCCCCATGCCCATCCAGAGGAAAACGTTTCGGGCGCTGGGCAGATACACCCAGGACAGGGCGCCAATCCATCGCTGGGCACACACTCACTCACACAGACACACTCTATATGGGGCATTCATTCATTCATTATCTCCCGCTTTATCCTCTATTAGGGTCGCGGTGGGGTTCCCCATGCCCATCCAGGGGAGAACGTCTTGGGCGCTGGGCATATAGACCCAGGACAGGGCGCCAATCCATCGCTGGGTACACACTAACACACTCAAGCACACTCTATATGGGGCAATTTTGAGAATTCAATTGACTTGATCCATGTTTTTGGACTGTGGGAGGAAACCGGAGAACCCGGAGGAAACCCACGCAGACACGGGGAGAACATGGAATCTCCAACCAGATGGGGATTCGAACCGGGAATCCCTAGCACTGAGAGGAGAACGTGCTAAACCACTAACATTATTTAGTGCCTCTTAAAATTAGGATTAGAAAGTGACATGTGATCTGAACGATGACATTTAAATAACAATTATAAATGATGCTCTTTCATCAAAGTTTGTATTTCCCTCTTCATTGAAAGGAGATGGAGAAGATCATGAAGGTGGATGAGAACAGAAGTCATTTCCTCATCGACGGCTTTCCACCCGATGAAGAGAACCTGCAGGGCTGGAGGAGAATCATGGAAGGTGAAACAGACGTCAAATTCGTTCTCTATTTGGATTGTAATGATGATGTGAGTGTTTCTGGGGTGTTTTTTTTTAACACTCTTGTCTAAATCAAGTAATAATAATTTGGTTTAAAATTGATTATATCATCATAATGATCCATGTCACTGGTTGTGCATTGAAGGTTTGCTGCAGAAGGTGTTTGGAAAGAGGACAGAGCAGCGGCAGGGATGACGATAACATGGAGAGTTTGAAAAGACGGTGCAGTTCTGTTTTTTAAATTCATTCATTCATTCATTATCTCCCGCTTTATCCTCTATTAGGGTCGCGGTGTGGTTCCCCATGCCCATCCAGGGGAGAACGTCTCGGGCGCTGGGCAGATAGACCCAGGACAGGGCGCCAATCCATCGCTGGGCACACACTTACTCACACACACAAACACACTCTATATGGGGCAATTTAGAGAACTCAATTAACTTGATCCATGTTTTTGGACTGTGAGAGGAAACTCCACCCAGGAATCCCTAGCGCTGAGAGGAGAACATGCTAAACCACTAAGCCACCGTGCCGCCCTGTTTTTTAAATGATTATAAATCAGTTTTCTATTTTCCGTTTGTTCTGTTTTTGTATCAATTGCTTTACTTGATTTTAACTTGGGTGGCACGGTGGCTTAGCATGTTCTCTCCTCAGCACTAGGGATTCCCGGTTTGAATCCCAATCTGGGTGGAGTTTCCATGTCCTCCCCGTGTCTGCGTGGGTTTCCTCCGGGTTCTCCGGTTTCCTCCCACAGTCCAAAAACATGGATCAAGTCAATTGAATTCTCCAAATTGCCCCATATAGAGTGTGTCTGTGAGAGTGAGTGTGTGCCCAGCGATGGATTGGCGCCCTGTCCTGGGTCTATCTGCCCAGCGCCCAAGACGTTCTCCTCTGGATGGGCATGGGGAACCCCACCGCGACCCTGATAGAGGATAAAGTGGGAGATAATGAATGAATGAATGATTTTAACTTTAGGCTTCAGCTGTACCTGCAGTTCACGCGACCCATAATACAACAATTCGAGCAGCAGGGACAAGTGCGAACTATTGATGCCTCACGCTCCATCGATGAGGTGCGACTGCTGTTTAGGGACTTATAAGCTTCTTCACTTTTACTTTTCTTTTAAATATCTTACATAACACACAAAAAATATCTTATCTTTTATTTATTTTTATTTATTCTTGCATTCCTTGTGCAGGTCTTTGCTGATGTGAGAAAAGTCTTTGAGAGTTCAACGTGACGTCCTGAACCCATAGTATTTTTCTATATTTAATGCCATATCATTTAAGTGTACCACCTTTTAAAAAGCATGTCTTAATAGCAGTGTTGTATAACACTACAGTAAGTTGATCTATTAATGGATTATGTAGAAAATGTTTTTGACATTATTGAAATAAATAAATTAGAACAACTCTTTCTCCACCTCGAGTGGATTTGTAAAGGGTTCCACTGATAAGACCCAATTATGATTATTATTTATAATAATAATAATAATAATTATGGGGCGGCACGGTGGCTTAGTGGTTTAGCACGTTCTCCTCTCAGTGCTAGGGATTCCCGGTTCGAATCCCCATCTGGGTGGAGTTTCCATGTTCTCCCCGTGTCTGCATGGGTTTCCTCCGGGTTCTCCGGTTTCCTCCCACAGTCCAAAAACATGGATCAAGCCAATTGAATTCTCAAAATTGCCCCATATAAGTGTGTCTGTGTGAGTGAGTGTGTGCCCAGCGATAGTTTGGCGCCCTGTCCTGGGTCTATCTGCCCAGCGCCCGAGACGTTCTCCCCTGGATGGGCATGGGGGAACCCCACCGCGACCCTAATAGAGGATACAGTGGAAGATAACGAATGAATGAATGAATAATAATAATAATAATAATACAGTTCTCTGATAAGTCTTCTTAATAAAAAGATTGTCACATTTCTTTTACATACACAATGTTCATTATCATATCAATATTAATTAATCAATATCATTAAACTGGTAGATTTATTAGTCCTTTTTTTATTACAACACCCAACAGTTTGTATAAAAATACTGTACATTGAACAAATAAAATAGTTATAAATAATGTTTTGACAGAGAGTATTTAAGATTGTACTTTATAACGTGTACCAGTTTAAACAGGTGCAAAAATCAAGACCCCAATCCTGACAAACAAAACAGAACATTATTTTTTAACCCACAATATAAAGAACTGCAGTGGTATTTAGGAGAATTAAGGAGTCGAGAGATGTGTTACAGCACTACCAAGAACTGTTCTACTGCATATTAAAATGATGCCAATTTCGTTCCCAATTTCTTATATTTTGGATGTAAAAAAGTAGGTAATGGGTGTGGTAACACAGCGGTACAAGTGGTGGGTCAGTCCTAAGGCTGCCATCCACTGAAACTGATTAAGGATTTCTTCATTTTCTAGATTTAAACAGCTCCTGCTAGTCCTTCGTACCTGTGTATACTGTGTGTGTGTGTGTGTGTGTGTGTGTGTGTGTGTGTCGTTCAGTGTTCCTCAGCACTTGGAGGTTTTGCTGTTGGTGATGCAGCCATGTTTCTGCCGCAGGTGAAGGCGGAGCTGACTCTTGTGGCGGAAGCGGAGGTTACAGGAGTCGCACTGAGGAGAGAGAGAGAGAGAGAGCGTTTCACTCACATCATGCAGCTGACAGTAAATGGTGTACTGTCTCTTTAAGACACCTGCGGGCACACCTGTGCTTTAAGACACACATTTCATTTAATTAGATTGCAACCGGCGGCACGGTGGCTTAGTGGTTTGGCATGTTCTCCTCTCAGCACTAGGGATTCCCGGTTCGAATCCCCATCTGGGTGGAGTTTCCATGTTCTCCCCGTGCCCGCGTGGGTTTCCTCCGGGTTCTCCGGTTTCCTCCCACAGTCCAAAAACATGGATCAAGTCAATTGAATTCTCCAAATTGCCCCATGTAGAGTGTGTCTGTGTGAGTGAGTGTGTGCCCATCGATGGATTGGCGCCCTGTCCTGGGTCTATCTGCCCAGCGCCCGAGACGTTCTCCCCTGGATGGGCATGGGGAACCCAACCACGACTCTAATAGAGGATAAAGCGGGAGATAATGAATGAATGAATAGATTGCAACCCAACAGCATATGAGACCGAGCTTTTGTTCGGCCTGCTGTAAATAAACCAAGTGTGGGAATACACCAAGCCGAGTTTAAGTCCATTTCTGAAGTTCCCTTTTGCTGCCTGCCTGAGTTTAAAATAAGCCGGACTTCTCCAAAGCGTGACAACGGTGCAAAAATAAAATGACTATAAAAAAAACCCCAAAGAAAAGCCTAAAGTGTCTGATGGGAGGGATTAGGTCGAACGGAATATACAGAACAAATCAGTGTGACACGGGTTTCTTCACACCCACGTAAAAAAAGGGTTTCAATTATAAAGTATATATGCGTGTATGTAAATAATTGTACATATATTTATTAGTTTAGTGTATTCATGCGACATGACGAACGGGAATAGAACCCGTTACAGAGTGCAGTTGGCGGTGTTGACACGCCACTGAGTCTGGCGGTTCGGATTCAAAGGGAAAAACTAAAATTAAAGAAAAAGCAGGCGAAACCCGGGAACAAAACAAGCTTCAAAAGTGACCAACACACAATGACAAAGCCTGCTGGCTCGCTCAGCTCTTCAGAGACGAAAATAAACATTCATTCATTCATCCATTATCTCCCGCTTTATCCTCTATTAGGGTCGCGGTGGGGTTCCCCATGCCCATCCAGGGGAGAACGTCTCGAGCGCTGGGCAGATAGACCCAGGACAGGACACCAATCCATCGCTGAGCACACACTCACTCACACAGACACACTCTATATGGGGCAAATTGGAGAACTCAATTGACTTGATCCATGTTTTTGGACTGTGGGAGGAAACCGGAGAACCCGGAGGAAACCCACGCGGACACGGGGAGAACATGGAAACTCCGGGAGTCCCTAGCGTTGAGAGGCGAACGTGCTAAACACTAAGCCACCGTGCCGCCCCCGAAAATAAACAACTAACGATAAAATCACTAAAGTAAAAAGTAGGAAGAAATAGTGGCCCCGCCCCAGGGTTCAAAACCCCGGCAACCGGAGCCGATAGGACAGAGAGAAAAGCACAATCTTTAATATTTTTTCACAACATGTGATCACACCATCAGCATCAGGCTCGCCATGCTGTTTAAATTAGCCACGTCACAGGTGCTCCTCATCAGACCTAATGAGCGCGGTGCTTTCTGGGTAATGCAGTCTTTCCCACCCAGAACGCCGTGTGCGTCCTGCCTGGTTTGCCGCCCTCTAGTGGTTGACTGTGCCGCCGCGGTTGATTGTGCATTACAGAATGCAACGTAAACACAGCAAAAGTATAAAAGCAAAACTTAACCAAAGTGATCATCGCAAAGTCTGATAAAAATCTCGTTTAATAAAAAAAAAAATATATATATATATACCAATGAGATGTGTTTGTTAATTCAACTTATTATTATTTATTATGTATTCATTCATTCATTATCTTCCGCTTTATCCTCTATTAGGGTAGCGGGGGGGGTGGGGGGGGGGGGTTCCCCATGCCCATCCAGGGGAGAACGTTTCGGGTGCTGAACAGATACACCCAGGACAGGGCGCCAATCCATTACTGTGCACACACTCACTCACACAGACACACTCTATATGGGGCAATTTGGAGAACTCAATTGACTTGATCCATGTTTTTGGACTGTGGGGGGGAAACCGGAGAAACCCACGCCGACACGGGGAGAACATGGAAACTCCACCCAGATTGGGATTCAAACCGGGAATCCCCAGCGCTGTGAGGAGAACATGCCATATAGAGACACACTCTATATGGGGCAATTTGGAGAACTCAATTGACTTGATCCATGTTTTTGGACTGTGGGAGGAAACCGGAGAACTCGGAGGAAACCCACGCAGACACGGGGAGAACATGGAAACTCCACCCAGTTGGGGATTCGAACCGGGAATCCCTAGCGCTGAGAGGAGAACGTGCTAAACCACTAAGCCACCGTGCCGCTATTATTCATTCACTCATTATCTCCCGCTTTATCCTCTATTAGGGTCACGGTGGGGTTCCCCATGACCATTCAGGGGAGAACGTTTCGGGCGCTGGGCAGATAGACCCAGAACAGGGCGCCAATCCATCGCTGGGCACACACTCACTCACACACACACACTCTATATGGGGCACTATGGAGAACTCAATTGACTTGATCCATGTTTTTGGACTGTGGGAGGAAACCGGAGAACCCGGAGGAAACCCACGCGGACACGGGGAGAACATGGAAACTCCACCCAGATGGGGATTCGAACCGGGAATCCCTAGTGCTGAGAGGAGAACGTGCTGACCACTAAGCCACCGTAACACCCTTGCCGCTATTATTATTTTATTATTTATATTGAACTTATTATTATTATATTATTATAATTATTTTAATGCCCATTGTATTTGTAAAGTCCCATCTTCTCACCATCTTTTACTGAACACATCACCACCGCAGATGTTTAAACCACAGCTGTGTTACTGTTATGACCTACATCATTTACCACGACATTAATAAACCGCTTACTAATTCCGTGCACAGTGTCAGTATATGGTTTAGTCAGTTGATGGTTCACATGGTTGACGTCAGGCTCGGTGTTACTCACGTGGTAAGGTTTCTCGCCGGTGTGAATGCGCATGTGGCTCTTGAGCGTCTGAAGATGGCGGAAGCGTGTGCTGCAGACCGAGCAGGAGTACGGCTTCTCCCCGGTGTGGATCAGAACGTGAGCTCTCAGGTGAGCGACCTGTAACGACCAGAGGCGTTTTAACTGAACAACACCATCACTCAATCAAACCTGTGAACTCTTCTTTAACCTGGAGGTCTGAGGTACCTGAACGAAGGCCGAGCCGCAGGTCTCGCATTTGTATGGTTTCTCTCCCGAATGGATTCGGAGGTGAGTCTTTAGGTTGGCGGGTCTGTTGAACTGAGCACTGCACACACTGCAGCGGTACGGCTTCTCACCTGTCACAGCAGAGGACCGTTTAGAATTATAGCACCTATAATGGATTTATAATTTAACAATTATCATTTTAATTACGGTGGCTTAGTGGTTGGCACGTTCGCCTCTCAGCACTAGAGATTCCCGGTTTGAATCCCCATCTGGGTGGAGTTTCCATGTTCTCCCCGTGTCCGCGTGGGTTTCCTCCGGGTTCTCCGGTTTCCTCCCACAGTCCAAAAACATGGATCGAGTCAATTGGATTCTCAAAAATTGCCCCATATAGAGTGTGTCTGTGTGAGTGAGTGTGTGCCCAGCGATGGATTGGCGCCCTGTCCTGGGTGTATCTGCCCAGCGCCCGAGACGTTCTTCCCTGGATGGGCATGGGGAACCCCACCGCGACCCTAATAGAGGATAAAGCGGGAGATAATGAATGAATGAATGAATATATTTTATTGCCTACTGTGCTTACAGAGGAAATGAATCCACAACCACTGCCCCCTACTGCCCCCTAGTGCCCCATTTCCACTTTCCAGATTATATGAATATTGATGGGCTATATAATGAACCCTTTGCGCTAGGGATTCCCGGTTCGAATCCCCATCTGGGTGGAGTTTCCATGTTCTCCCCGTGTCCGCGTGGGTTTCCTCCAGGTTCTCCGGTTTCCTCCCACAGTCCAAAAACATGGATCGAGTCAATTGAATTCTCAAAAATTGCCCCATATAGAGTGTGTCTGAGCGAGTGAGTGTGTGCCCAGCGATGGATTGGCGTCCTGTCCTGGGTCTATCTGCCCAGCGCCCGAGACGTTCTCCCCTGGATGGGCATGGGGAACCCCACCACGACCCTAATAGAGGATAAAGCGGGAGATAATGAATGAATTATTTATACACACTGAAGAGAAACTGACCACTTTTGATCTCCGAGGTGTTCACAGTGTTCTGCTCTCTCACAGACGGGGTACCGGTGGGAAGTGGCGTTTGATCCTTTGTTGTCAGCTCACATTTCTCTTCTGACCTGTAGAGCAAACGGGAGATATGTCTAAATGACGGCATGAAAACAGCTCACTTATAGAGAATTTTGGAGGTGCTTAACCTGGTGGATTGGAACAAATGAACTGCTGTTAACAGAACGAACCATGAGCCTGGTGATAGTAACTGAACTGGGCCATTAGGTTACAACCAGTAGTGTGGTTGTTCAGAGTTAAGATAAAAAAGGTGTTCAAAACTATTTCTATTTTACTTAATTAATTACATAATGCATAATACATACATAATACATACTTAATTAATTACATAATACATAATACATAATTAATTACATAGTTAAATTTTACCTTTATCTTATTTTTATCTTACTCTACCATATTTTTCTTACTCTTATCCTTTCATTCATTCATGATCTCCCGCTTTATCCTATATTAGGGTCGCGGTGGGGTTCCCCATGCCCATCCAGGGGAGAACATCTCGGGCGCTGGGCAGATACACCCAGAACAGGGCGCCAATCCATCGCTGGGCACACACTCACTCACACACACACACTCTATATGGGGCAATTGTGAGAATTCAATTGACTTGATCCATGTTTTTGGACTGTGGGAGGAAACCGGAGAACCCGGAGGAAACCCACGCGGACACGGGGAGAACATGGAAACTCCACCCAGATGGGGATTCGAACCGTGAATCCCTAGTGCTGAGAGGCGAACGTGCTGACCACTAAGCCACCGTGCCGCCGGTTACTCTTATCCTTTTTAAACAAATTTTATTTTTCTGTGGAGAGGTCAAAAAAGAAATTTCACTGCTGGCTGTACCATGTATAACTACGTATGTGACCAATAAACCTGATTCTGATTCTTCTAATGTACAATGAAAAACTGTGTCCAGTGGTTTAACCTGACACCTGGCAGGTGTATAGAGTTTAAAGTACCTCTTCACATCTAAATGTGTCAATTCGGCAGATTTCGAAGACAGATTTCCGTTGAGTACAATGAACTTGTACTTCTTCCAGTTATGCACTTTTGGAGAAGACGCCTCTCGGCCGCACCCGCTCGACTCGGCGGGAGAATTGGGCTGGCAGTCGGACTTCAGTGGACTGCGCGGGTCGACAAAGTGAGACTGGATGAAGTTCACTGCCTCGCCTTCCTCCGTCTTCACGCTGCTCCGGTCTCCCTGCTCCAGCTGCAGCATTATGGACGGACGAGTGCAGTGGTCTGGTCCTGGACTGTTTCCCCGAACGAAAGAGGTTCCGCTCGGGTTGAACCCCGGACCGAGTTGAGGGCCCTGCGGAACTCTACAGTTTTGGAGAGCTTTGGTGTTTGAGATGGATCCGGGCAGGGGATTGAGACGGCTGTAAATGTGGGTGGGGTTGCTTGTAGAGGTGCTGACAGCGTAGTGCAAGACTGGAGGACCCCGGGTGCGGAGGTTAATCGGCTTGCCATGAAGTAAATGGGGGAAGCTCGCCGGTTCCTCTCCCGAAGGCTTCACACTTAAGCCTCTGTGTGGAAAGCAAAACATCCGGAATCAGAATTTGTAATATTTCCCTTTTTATATTTAATAAAACTATGTTGTTTGTCAGTGGGCGGCACGGTGGCTTAGTGGTTTAGCACGTTCGCCTCTCAGCTCTAGGGATTCCCGGTTCGAATCCCCATCTGGGTGGAGTTTCCATGTTCTCCCCGTGTCTGCGTGGGTTTCCTCCGGGTTCTCCGGTTTACTCCCACAGTCCAAAAACATGGATCAAGTCAATTGTGTTCTCAAAAATTGCCCCATATAGAGTGTGTCTGTGTGAGTGAGTGTGTGCCCAGCGATGGAATGGCATTCTGTCCTGGGTCTATCTGCCCAGCGCCCGAGACGTTCTCCCCTGGATGGGCATGGGGAACCCCACCGCGACCCTAATAGAGGATAAAGCGGGAGATAATGAATGAATGTTTGTCAGTGTGGCAGTAGATAGAACCTAAAAGTAGGTTATTTTACTTTTGTTGAGCAGCTTTCGTTTTGCTTTCACTTTGCTCACATTTGTTAGTTAAATAGTTGTAAATACTATTTAAAACCACAAAGTGATTTAACCCCCATAGCCTACAGGTGTAGTAGCATCATCCTTAATCCTAAAATATTATTATATTTTATGTTATGACTATTAAACCACCTCATCGTTTAGAGAACCCAGTGACGTACAGGAGAAAAATGCAAACATAAATTAATAACCACAGAATGTGATAAAGGTAATTTTTTATTTTTTGCAAATAAATACCTGCTTAGACTCAAAAATACGAAATATGGCTTTAATAAGGACTACGGAATGGTGCATTGTGTTGGTGGTCTATGTTTTTGGAAAGCTTGTCACCACTTTAATGTGTGCTGATAAATCTACATAAATCTAGGTGAACATCACCTGCACTCCATGTAGCGCCGACAGGTTTCCGCCATGTGCTCCATTTGCAGGTAGACGGCTGTATTGAGCGTGCCCACCACGTAGCACTCTTTCAGAGTCAGGCAGGACGTGTACATGAATTCCAGCAGGATGTTAAATCCGTCTGGGTCGGCCTTCGGATCCAAGCTAACCACTTTCAGGTCCGTTTGTTGGGCGTTTATGAAAATGGAGTAGAAGAAACCACTACAATGGAACAACAGAGTTTATCATGACATGCAAGAGCCGATTCATTCCAATTAAATATATCAAGGATTCAAGGATTCAAGGATTTTTATTGTCACATCATCTAGTACTGGGGTACAGGTGAGTGAAAAACTTATGAGCAAGTGCCCACAACTGTGCAAAAAAAAGCAATATTTACAAATATGAGCAAGAAAATATACAATAAATTTCATTCATTTATTATCTCCTGCTTTATCCTCTATTAGGGTCGCGGGGGGGGGGGGGTTCCCCATGCCCATCCAGGGGAGAACGTCTCGGGCGCTGGGCAGATACACCCAGGACAGGGCGCCAATCCATCGCTGGGCACACACTCACTCACACAGACACACTCTATATGGGGCAATTTGGAGAACTCAATTGACTTGATCCATGTTTTTGGACTGTGGGAGGAAACCGGAGAACCCGGAGGAAACCCACGCAGACACGGGGAGAACATGGAAACTCCACCCAGATGGGGATTCGAACCGGGAATCCCTAGTGCTGAGAGGCGAACGTGCTGACCACTAAGCCACCGTGCCGCCTACAATAAATTTAAAATATTTTTACCACATGGGGGCGCCCATGGCTGCTGCTAAGCATTAGTTTTTACATGAAATGTCTTTGTTTTCGTTATATATATAGCCTTTTGTCAAATAAAATCATCCTAATTTCTAGAAAAAAAAAAGAAAAAAGAAAAACAAAAAAAAAGGTTTTCTTTTGTTAGAAAAACAAGTAAAATATAAAAAAATTAAATCGTTTAAAAACTACGCTTATAGCGCCATCTTGTGGTGAAATTTTAACTGATTCGACTATCAGTCGACTATAGGGAAAATCTGACGAATCAGATTCGACTACGAAAATCTTTAGTTGAATACACCCCTAGTTCGCAGTTCTACTGGCTGAATCCATATATCTGGATGAAGACTAGACGTGAATGTTCCTTAATGTTCACCATGGAACTCACCTGCACGCCATGAGCACGGTCTTATGTGCGCGAAACTCCCGTCCGCCCACCAGTACGGTGACGTCGGTGAGGATGTTTCTGCTGCGCAGCTGGTTGAAGTTGAACAGCACGTCACCTGCATGACGAGTGAACTGGATGCAGTCATCTGATCCGACGCTCATGCCTACAAGCTCTGAAAAATACAAACGTCGCATAGAATTAAAAACTCCTGTTTGCATCCCTCTTGTCAAATGGTGAAGGTGCTGGACAGTTGCCCAAAAGGTCATTTACTGGGATGACCTGTTCACAGTTATGTTCTCATCCTCATCATTTTTACTGTGTCACCCCATGGCAGAGCATCTCAAAATGATGGAGGTGCAAGAGGGCAAGACCGAGGCTTTATCGTGGATGAGGAAACACCGTCCAGCCCAATTTGTACTTGGGCCAGTGTGACGGTTCGCTACAGCACTGCCACCTAGTGGAATAAATCCAAACTTCATGCACACGTCGTATTTTAAGCAGATAATGGTTCACCATGCTATATTTGTTCACGGCTGAGACAAAATACGTGGAGCATTAAATTTACAACCCTAAAAAATAAAAATAATAAAATAAATCCATATATGTAAATAGTATATTAGTTATTTAACATAACTTAAAAAGTATACAATTAACATAATCAGCATAAAATCATAACAAAGTGCATGTGTTTTACAAATCTATAACGTTAACGTTTACACACACGCGTTTATCTATATGTATCTTTATCTATACCGATATAAATTATAATATATATTTGAGTGACACGGTGACTTAGTGGTTTAGCACGTTCTCCTCTCAGCGCTAGGGATTCCCGGTTCGAATCCCCATCTGGGTGGAGTTTCCATGTCCTCCCCGTGTCCGCGTGGGTTTCCTCCGGGTTCTCCGGTTTCCTCCCACAGTCCAAAAACATGGATCAAGTCAATTGAATTCTCTAAATTGCCCCATATAGAGTGTGTCTGCGTGAGTGAGTGTGTGCCCAGCGATGGATTGGCGCCCTGTCCTGGGTCTATCTGTCCAGCGCCCGAAACGTTCTCCCCTGGATGGGCATGGGGAACCCCACCGCGACCCTAATAGAGGATAAAGCTGAAGATAATGAATGAATATATATTTGAGTGACTTTATGATATTATATAATAGACTTTTATATTATATTTACTAAATAAACTCACGGCATTAAAAAAAAAAAAAAAAAGAAAAGAAAAAAAGCGCACAGTTTCACTTTTTACAGTAAGCAACGAAAAAAGTACCGCCGCCTTCACCACGTTGTATAACATTATTACAAAACATATCAAATAAAGAAATGCAAATGTAACTTATGTGATTATTCATATTATTATAATTAATAATTATTAATAATAATAATTAAAAAATCATATCGAATAAAGTCACCTGGTTGACTTTCCTGGAAAGCAGCGCGAGCGCGGTTCCTGGAACCAGAACTTCTCTGAAGCTCTTGCTCTCACTTCTGGGAATTCCAGCATCGGACCGAACCACCGCGCCGCCGCGGGGGTGAGCGCCGCCGAGCCGCTTTACTTACGCTCGCGTAGCAGTTCCTTCAACTGTTTTTCAGGCTTTAAATTTACAGATATCGCCGCTGCGCTCTCACATTTAGACTTGTTGTATTGATAGTTTTTAACGTTGCGCATCGTCTCGCCGCAGTTTGCATTCGCTCTTTCCTCTGTGACGATGGACTTGGCCAGAGTCTTCAGCTACGTAGCGATGACGTAATTGTGTTTTAAGGCCGCAGGTCGTTAATGGTTCAAAACATACAGAAGTGACACGAAGCGAACCGACCCACACGGTGATTCCCCGAACGATTCCAGGTAAGAGCCAAATAGAGAATCGATTCCACGTTGGAAACGAGTCCTCCCGTCTCGTCTAGTTGTATAAACGACTTCACGGCATTAAATACCTACAACAAAGTACGAAAAGCGTTTAAAAATAGTTAAAATCCGAAAAAAAACAAACTTTCAAAACTTATTTTTAAAGTGAATTTAAATGTAGGCGGCACGGTGGCTTAGTGGTCAGCACGTTCGCCTCTCAGCGCTAGGGATTCCCGGTTCGAATCCCTATCTGGGTGGAGTTTCCATGTTCTCCCCGAGTCTGCGTGGGTTTCCTCCGGGTTCGCCGGGTTCCTCCCACAGTCCAAAAACATGGATCAAGTTAATTGAGTTCTCTAAATTGCCCCAAATATAATGTGTTTGAGTGAGTGTGTGCCCTGCGATGGATTGGCGTCCTGTCCTGGGTGTATCTGCCCAGCGCCCGAGACGTTCTCCTCTGGATGGGCATGGGGAACCCCACCGCGACCCTAATAGAGAATAATGCGGGAGATAATGAATGAATGAACGGTGGCTTAGTGGTCAGCACGTTCTCCTCTCAGCACTAGGGATTCCCGGTTCGAATCCCCATCTGGGTGGAGTTTCCATGTTCTCCCCGTGTCCGCGTGGGTTTCCTCCGGGTTCTCCGGTTTCCTCCCACAGTCCAAAAACATGGATCAAGTCAATTGAATTCTCCAAAATTGCCCCATATAGAGTGTATTTGAGTGTGTGAGTGTGTACCCAGCGATGGATTGGCGATCTGCCCAGCGCCCGAGACGTTCTCCCCTGGATGGGCATGGGGAACCCCACCGTGACCCTAATAGAGGAAAAAGCGGGAGATAATGAATGAATGAATGAATGAACGGTGGCTTAGTGGTTTAGCACGTTCTCCTCTCAGCACTAGGGACTCCCGGTTCGAATCCCCATCTGGGTGGAGTTTCCACGTTCTCCCCGAGTCTGCATGGGTTTCCTCCGGGTTCTCCGGTTTCCTCCCACAGTCCAAAAACATGGATCAAGTCAATTGAATTCTCCAAAATTGCCCCATATAGAGTGTGTTTGAGTGTGTGAGTGTGTGCCCAGTGATAGATTGGCGATCTGCCCAGCGCCCGAAACGTTCTCCCCTGGATGGGCATGGGGAACTCCACCGTGACCCTAATAGAGGAAAAAGCGGGAGATAATGAATGAATGAACGGTGGCTTAGTGGTTAGCATGTTCTCCTCTCAGCATTAGGGATTCCCGGTTCAAATCCCCATCTGGGTGGAGTTTCCATGTTCTCCCATGTTCTGCGTGGGTTTCCTCCGGGTTCGCCGAATTCCTTACACAGTCCAAAAACATGGATCAAGTCAATTGAGTTCTCCAAAATTGCCCCATATAGAGTGTGTTTGAGTGTGTGAGTGTGTGCCCAGCGATGGATTGGCGATCTGCCCAGCGCCCGAGACGTTCTCCCCTGGATGGGCATGGGGAACCCCACCGTGACCCTAATAGAGGATAAAGCGGGAGATAATGAATTTAAATGTAGCGTTCTGTCATGCACCACATGACGAACACTTCGTCTAAACTGTGTCTAAAATTAACCTCTTAAGAGTTTCCTGCCTGAATAATTTGAGCTCCATCAAAGGTTTCTTCAGAAAATAAATATGTAAAGCAAAGGTAATAAGTAATATTAAATGACAATAAACAATAAAATGCTGTAAATGCATGCACACATAAAATAAATACAATAAAATACATATACGGACTATATATATATGGACAAAATAATTGGGACACACATCTTAATCAGTGAATTTAGGCGGTGCACATCAATGAAGTATGCCGGCACGGTGGCTGGCATGGTTGGCATGTTCTCCTCTCAGTGCTGGGGATTCCCGGTTCGAATCCCCATCTGGGTGGAGTTTCCATGTTCTCCCCGTGTCCGCGTGGGTTTCCTCCGGGTTCACCGGTTTCCTCCCACAGTCCAAAAACATGGATCAAGTCAATTGAGTTCTCCAAAATGCCCGATATAGAGTGTGTGTGTCTGTGTGAGTGAGTGTGTGCCCAGCGATGGATTGGTCCCCTCTTTCCTGGGTCTATCTGCCCAGCGCCCGAGACGTTCTCCCCTGGATGGGCATGGGGAACCCCACCGCGACCCTAATAGAGGACAAGCGGAAGATAATGAATGAATGAATAAACAATAAAATGCTGTAAATGCATGCACACATAAAATAAATACAATAAAATACATATATGGACTATATATATGGACAAAATAATAGGGACACACATCTTAATCAGTGAATTTAGGCGGTGCATATCAATGAAGTTCAAGTTTATTTGTTTATATGAAAAAAAAACCCTCCCTGTTAAGTTGTATTTTATCATCCTTGAGTCTCACAGCCTTGTGTGTATAAAATCAAGCGCTATGTATTGTGTACAGGGCTTGAACTAACAGTTAAGAATGCCGTCTGTTCCAACACGAGCTGCTCTTTTTGATGTTTGAAGGAATAAATCCTCAGGAACAGGGCTTTTTTGTGACCTGTTTACTTTGTGTTATCTGCATGTGGGTTGTGAAACCGGGGTAATGGGCTCAGTTGACCTGAGAGACTCTGAAGGTGGATTTGGAGGATCAGGTCACAATGACTCGATCTGACATCCTCTATCTCTATTATTTTATATATTATGATTTGTTTCTGGAAGGCACAGTCTTTCTAATTATTTTAAGAGTTGGCTAAAACCATCCTTTTGTAAACGGTTCCTGTATTTCCTATCAGTAAGTAGCAGTAAGATAAAATAACATGAGTACAGTTATCTCTGAACATAGAGATAACCAGCTATAATATGGAGCCGATTTCATAGTTCTGGTGGGGCAAAGTTCAATGAACGTGTTTTTCAAAAACCTCTCTATATGAAAAAGGTTCTAAATCAATGAAATGATTTGGATTGTGAGACGTGTTTTTATATAACAGAGATGATGAAGGTCTTTCTCAGAAGCAGCTGCTCTCAGGTCTCATGCAGGAATGTGTTTGTGTGACTCCAGAGTGCTTACAGGGTTAAAAGAAAAAGCCCACACTTATCAAGATTTCGCAGTAAAAAGAAGATATTTATAAAGATTAAAAAAAAAAAACCTTGTCTGACTCAAGGTCTTATGACCAAGCTTTTCATTTTATTTCTTCATAATTCAATTTCTTTTGTACTGTAGTTGCGTAACCGCAAAGTCCCATGGGTCCTGATACAGCTGCACTTCCTCATTCTTTGGAAGCAGAGACATAAGTTTCTCGAAATAGGAGACCTCTGACGCAATACCATTTACACTTTGTAAAACGGAAGTAAGGGGTTTGAATTTGCTAATTTTCTTCTTCTTTTTTTTTTAGGTACCTGTTTGAGCATCAGCTGCAGGTTCCTGTGCTGCAGGTGTGCACTGCTGGATTTAGATCAGGTGACGGGGGAGAGTATTAAATTACACTGCTGCTCTTTTTTAAGGAACCGTCAGATGGTCAACGGTGTCCGTAAAGGGATGCAGCAGGTCAGGAACAATGGGAGGGCTTGCTGCAAGGTCTTGGAGTGCATCTGAATAAACTTTTTAAAGTAGTTTGTTGCTTGTGGTTTAATTTTCTCGTATGGTTAGATCTGACACAGCCACATTTGCCAGCATCCCATGTCCCATAGGTGCAGCTAGGTGCCTGTGGCAATGGGACGGAATGAAACACCTGAATGCCTAATACTTTTGTCTACAGTGTTATTTGAAGTTAAATTTAGCTAAACATATCAGTTTGCTGGAAAAAAGTGCTATTGGTACAGCTGGTGCCTGCGGACAATAATAATACTTTAAGCAGAGGTTTCTAAAGTTGCATAAGACATTAGACATATGGTTCACATCTGAAATGTGCAACATGCAAGTTCATTAGGGTTCAGTTCAGGGCGTGGGAGCCAAGGTCAGAAACGTGGTATATTTACACTCTGTGTTTGTTCACCTCAACTGCTATTGCCAGCTGCAGCAAACAGAACATGCTTCCTACCGCAGTCTTCATCTTCTCGTACCCTCTAACCACAAGGCACGTCAATGTTAAAGCCACATTCCATTGGAATGATCCACAACTTAAGGCGTGTCAAGTCTTGCACATCCATGTCCATTACAGATCGTCTTCCCATTCACAAAATCACAGCCGTAATGCTAACAATTTAAACACACAAATATATCTCACTATATAACTGAAATCAGGTGTATTATATCCAGCACTCAATAAATAATTAAAAGTAATACGTAACGTGTAAAGTAATGTCTCACCGTGAATATTTATAATTTATTTGGATTTCTACACATTTTAGGAAGACACGTCAGGGAGTGATTTCCAGCTGACTGCAGAGTGGACACACAGCAAACATTTAAAATGGGCAGCTCCTTACACCCACATTCATCCATCCATCCATTTTCTCCCGCTTTATCCTCTATAAGGGTCGCGGTGGGGTTCCCCATGCCCATCCAGGGGAGAACGTCTCGGGCGCTGGGCAGATAGACCCAGGACAGGGCGCCAATCTATCTCTGGGCACACACTCACTCACACAGACACGCACGCATACACACTCTATATGGAGCAATTTGGAGAACTCAATTGAATTGTTCCATGTTTTTGGACTGTGGGAGGAAACCCACGCGGACACGGGGAGAACATGGAAACTCCACCCAGATGGGGATTCGAACCGGGAATCCCTAGTGCTGAGAGGCGAACGTGCTAAACCACTAAGCCACCGTGCCGCCCCCCACATTCATAGTTAGGGATAATAAAGGACTGATGCTGAAAATATATAGACATGGAGAGAACATGCAAAATTGACTTTGCCTTAGAATTAGACACAGGAACCTGCTGTAAGGTAATGAAGCACTGACGAGTTAGTGTTATCGGTTTCTTTATTCAACCATTCATTAGTAACCACAGCAGCACTAAGCGTTGTAAGGGTTGCCTGCACATATAAGCTGGCATATACAGCAGGGGTCCAATGTGGGCTCCAATACAAACATTGCACTAAAAAAGGAACATGATGGCCCGGGCCTGTCCTTGGTTGGTTGTTAGTAAAAAAAAAAAAATGTACACAATGCCCTCCTCCATCTTTAAACCATGTCTCATTCAAAATAGATTCCATAGACATTAGCAACAGCGAAGAGCGAGCTGTTTTTAAACGTATGGGATGCGAACGTGTCATTGGCAGCATCCCATAGACATCGGCTCCCCATGCGCATGTTCTGCTCCGCCTGCTGGCCGATGGTGATCATCACGATGATCTTATACCGAGGAATCATCAGTTCTTTGACCCGAGCCTTCACCACCTGCACACGCAAAGTGGGAAGGCTTACATATTACACAGCACAGAATATCATTAATGGCTGTGCTATATAATAATAATAATATTAATGGCTGTGCTATATAAATAGAAACCAAAAAGTTAGCCAGACAAGAAAACAGAAACGCCCCCTTGTGTAAGAAACTAAGCGTCCTGGAAGGAAATAGGGTAGGAAATTAGGGGTTTGCTATCGCCCCAAAGAAGAAACAACTGGCAACTGATACCGACAAGAGAGCAGGACAAATAAAGGTGTATAATTACACAGAAATACGCACTGGCCAGGTTACCATGTGACAAGGGGTCTGGCTCGTATGACAAGTAGCAGGGCCAGAAGGTGGGCTGAGTGCGACTCACATGCTGCTGCCGCTCCCTGGTGGCTGAATGACAGATTACACATGTCTGCAGTAGAGCGTTTGTGAGGTCAAACACTGATTCTGGACTAAGTTTATGGGTTAAGTGGGGTTCAGATAAAGGCGCTGGGCGGGGCAGTCAGGTTCTACCACAACCAAATGCCATATAAAATCACGTTGCAACAGAAAAGGGCATGCTGTTGGAACCATACAGTCCATATTGCATGATCAGGTGATTGAATTTATACACTTATGATAATAAAATGATGAAAACATTGAATTCCAATACCCATATTGTGTATCTGTATAGTAAAACAGTGTAAGTGATGACCTACCTCTGATATTGTCTTCGTCATCTGTCTGCACAGCTCAGCCTCATACTTCTCCTCCTGGAGGTAGCTGGACAGAACGTCCCTCAAGATCTCTTTCACCATGAGTGCAGGGAAACGCTTTGTGGGCCCTTGGAGGGAAAAAGTCAGAAGTTACCCAGTGTGCCAGAGTTTTTGTCTTTATATATAAAGTTGAATGTCTATGTGTGTTTGAAATTTGTCCTTATTTAATTTAACACCTTATTTTTTACACCCCAGTAAAACAAGCCCTAAGGTGAATACTGTATAAATAAGAACAACGCTTTAAAATGGAGGTCAGTTAGAGATTTTTGGAAACATTTGAGTTAAACCATCTTCACTCAGGGTATTCAAAACTTACATGGTTCCTTTTTTTAAAGAGCTATTTATCGACTGGAAAAAGAAAGTGTTCGCACCAAGCTGGTAGGTGTTCTCCATCTGCACTGCAGGTCGCAGGTTATCGTCATGGTGACCAGGTTCATCCATGTAGGACACGGTACTGATGGAGCTACAGTGGAGGCAGCAACATAAGCATCTATAATTCATTTTATTTTCATCCCAGCACAGTGGATTTGTGATCCCACTCACAGGTATAGTTCCTGAACATGGATAATAGAACCAAGAAAAATACACTAAACAATGGCACAAATGGTAACATCTTATTCACCTACAAACATAAAGCAGTGAACCAGGATTAAAACCAGCTGGACTGGAGAACATGCACAAGCTGTGCGGTAAAAGTGGTACCTTCTTGTGCTCCATGCTGCCCTCTTTAATTTTACAGTCAATATTTACATTCACATTACATTTGGTCATTTATTGGACGCTTTTATCCAAAGCGACTTACAAGGTGAGCACAGGGTTCATCACAACATCCCTGGAGCCATGAGGGTTAAGGGTCTCACTCAAGGACCCACATTGGTAACTCAGTGGTCAGGGCATTGGGCTATCAATCTGAAGGTTGGGGGTTCAAATCCCAGGTCCACTGAAGTTACCAATGTGGGTCCTTGAGCGAGGCCCTTAACCCTCATTGCTCCAGGGATGTTGTGATTAACCCTGTGCTCACCTTGTAAGTCGCTTTGGATAAAAGCGTCCAATAAATGACCAAATGTAATGTAAATGTATGGTAACTTCAGTGGACCTGGGATTTGAACCCCCAACCTTCAGATTGACAGCCCAACGCCCTGACCACTGAGATACCGCTCCCTAACCCTATTTCTCTTTATTTTCAGAAAAGAGGAGCAACACAACAGCAATATTCAGTAGAAGAACTAAGATACGGTGCACGTTAGTTAAATAATTTATGGATATACAGTATCTCTGTTGCCCAGCGATGGATAGACCCTGTCCTGGCATGGTGGCTTAATGGTTGAGCATGTTCTCCTCTCAGCGCTGGGGATTCCCGGTTCGAATCCCCAACTGGGTGGAGTTTCCATGTTCTCCCCGTGTCTGCGTGGGTTTCCTCCGGGTTCTCCGGTTTCCTCCCACAGTCCAAAAACATGGATCAAGTCAATTGAGTTCTCCAAAATTGTCCCTTATAGAGTGTGTCTGTGTGAGTGAGTGTGTGCCCAGCGATGGATTGGCGCCCTGTCCTGGGTGTATCTGCCCAGCGCCCGAGACGTTCTCCCCTGGATGGGCATGGGGAACCCCACCGCGACCCTAATAGAGGATAAAGCGGTAAATAATGGATGGATGGACAGCATCTCTGTATTAATTAGACTCACTCTTTGGTTTTGCTCGGTGGATCCTTGGCTCGCACCTCCTGACTGCTGAGCGAAGACATGCTCTCTCTCTTCTTCAGAAGACTAGCACCTTTTTCCTTGGTCAACTCTGACATGATGCTTTCTTACACACACACACACACACACACACACACACACAGAGACACACACACACACACACACAGACACACACAGACCCAGACACACACACACACACACAGACACACACAGACCCAGACACACACACACACACACAGACACACACACACACACACAGACACACACACACACACACACACACACACACACACACAGACACACACACAGAGACACACAGACACACACAGACACACGCACACACAGACACAGACACACACACAGACACACACACACACAGACACACACACACAGACACACACACACACAGAGACACACAGAGACACACACACACAGACAGAGACACACACACAGAGACACACACAGACACACACACACACACACACAGACACACACACACACACACATGTAAACACCATATTTACAGTTATTTAGCATTTTGAAACCATATTAATGATAAGCACACACTTTAATGATGTAAATAAAGTTTACATGCTCTACAGAAGGTTCATTCATGTTTACACTAAATATTATCCACGAAGGATTTCCGTATTATCATTTACACTTCAGTCAGTTTTAAAGATAAAGTTTTAACTTGAACTTTAATTTTTACGAAGATAAATTCACTCAAATAAAGTAAAACGTAACGTTACCTCTATGGTCCCGTTTCAATGACGCTGTTGTTCAATCGGATTGTCATGGCAACGGCGCCGGCCTTTCATTGGTTTATGAAAGAGGCGGGGTTTTCCAATTGAACTCGCCGTAACTGCTGAACTGCCTCGGGTGGAATCGACTCTGATTTTGATTCAACATAAGCGAGTCGATTTTCCAAACCCTTGTTTGGAAATGTTAAAAAAAAGACCCAAGAAATATACACATCATTCATTCATTCATCATCTCCCGCTTTATCCTCTATTAGGGTCGCGGTGGGGTTCCCCATGCCCATCCAGGGGAGAACGTTTCGGGCGCTGGGCAGATACACCCAGGACAGGGCGCCAATCCATCGCTGGGCACACACTCACTCACACAGACACACTCTATATGGGGCAATTTTTGAGAATCCAATTGACTTGATCCATGTTTTTGGACTGTGGGAGGAAACCGGAGAACCCGGAGGAAACCCACGCAGACACGGGGAGAACATGGAAACTCCACCCAGATGGGGATTCGAACCGAAAATCCCTAGGAGAACATGCCAACCACTAAGCCACTGTGCTGCCACAATATACATATCATTTAATATTAAAATGTAATTTAATAACATATTCACTATACACAGTTGCATTGTAATTAACAATGTAAAAATAATACAATAATTACAATAATTATAATTACATAAATTATACAAAATAAATAATTACATAAAATACAATAATTACATGTAAACGAACATTATGTAAAGTAATACAAAATAAAAAAACCTGACCACTTTTTTAGATCAAAAGATTTTAGATTTTTTTTGTTTCTATAGTTCTACTGTTTATCAGTACCGTTTCCCAATACCTCAGTGTCGCTGCAACACATACCCACACACCACCACCACACAGTGCAGAACCGAGAAACATTCATGTCATGTCATAAGATTGCATGTATGAGTCAGGTTTGTCCAATGCCCCCGTCTCGTGCTTGTATCAGGATAATAGCTGATGAAGTAGTCCACCACCTCGTGATGATGTCCATACAGGTTATTCTTGGTCTTCTATGTCTTCGGACTTCACAAGTCCTGTCTTAATGCTTCCTTTAGTGTTCTTATCGAACCTGCAGCATTCTATGTGGTTCAATATCGCCTTTTCTGTTTTGTAAACATGCTCATTGCTCATCATCTTGAGAGATCTCATCTCGAGAGATCCTCAGCAGCTTTCTGGTGCAATAGCTTGAATCGTTTAGCACCTAAATAATGCAGAGTGTCCGAAAAGTTACTGTGGGCGTGCTCGCTCGGTAGTTAATTTGTTGGGCATTTCATCTAAAATACCAACTCATTCAAAGATGACATTGCAGATACTTAAGCAAGGCCTTTAAACCTTTTTACTCTAGGGGACTGTGCTCTGACTCCCTCCAACCATTAAGTTGGGACACTTGTATGTTCTTTGGATAAAAACATTTGTTTTTATAATATACATTCTGTAATGCACTCTGCATTGGAAACAGTTTAAGTAAAGGTATAAGAAAAGTTTTTCTACAGCAGCGAATGAAGTAGAATTTGTCAGTAAACCCAATCTATATAATAAGTAAAGCTGGTAAAATGAACAATGAGGGAATCTTCTGAACCCCCAATTCTCCCTAGGTGCTGTACATATGCCTTGTCCATTTGGATAAAAGCTTTTGCAGAATGCTGTAATGTAAATAAATTATTGGTACATCTGACCATAACACTCAAACAGACACGTCACTGCTCTGGGTATTTTTTATTCCTTTTTTAAAGATGTTATTTGACAGTTGTAATATACCTAGCATTTTCAATATGTATATCCTCTTAGGACCGGGAGAGGCCTCATCCTACATATGAAACCTTTGCATATTCTGCTTTCTCTGTGATGAACAAGATGCAACTGATATTGTCATTACAGATATCATTTCACAAACGGTGGTACATGGGATCAAAACCTAACGTCATGTCTCATTGAGATGGCAACAAACACGGCACAGACCAATCACAAGAAATCGAAATTTTTTTTTTTTTTTTTCTTTTTTTTTTTTTACAGGTGATGGGATGAAAAACGTAGGCAAAAATATGACACTTCTTTTATAGCATCCATAATCCAATGGCGCAAACGCGATTCAGCAGAAATGTCCTTTCCGTTTATGTACCAAAATAATCAGTTTTCATAATTTCTGTCATTATTTAGGACTTAAGAGAAACAAGCAGGCATGTGCCAAGGTCAGATGTCCGAATCTACGTACTCACTATCATAGTGTGCCATTATATCACTGTTGCTACGAACACGTACAAATGTTCTGAATCTTTCGTAGTTTATTAATTTATTGCAGGGGACATGCAGACTCCACACAGAAAGCACCTTTATTTGCCCCATCTTTAAAGCACAAATGTTTGAATCTCTAGTAACTCAATGAATTAAATTAGACAAGCTAATTCAATTTATATATATAAAAAAAGCATTATTATGTTGGCACTTCTGCACCATTTTAGAAAAACTTTGTGGGAAATAAACAGGAACCACTTGTAGCTTAATAGCTTTTTTAAGTGGAAGCAGTGAAAAGTTACTTCTGCATATGAGTGATTAACTCACTCACTGCGTATGTTGTATTGCCCATTAAAATCTGCCGTTGGTATAACATAATATAATATAAGACGTGTGGACATCTCTAGAAAAAAAA
This sequence comes from Corydoras sp. C115, assembly GCA_019802505.1. Lineage (NCBI taxonomy): Eukaryota > Metazoa > Chordata > Actinopteri > Siluriformes > Callichthyidae > Corydoras > Corydoras sp. C115. Next base: position 852,050 of record JAFMOC010000014.1, read on the forward strand.
CATTTGCCTATGATTCACTCTTACACTCTTATCTCACCCTTTATACTTTATAGTTGCCAGAATTCACATCTTTTTGATAGTGCATCCTACCATCACCCATCACTTTAAACACTCTTCATTAGGTTCAAATTTAGACTTTCCCATCAGTAGTTTTCCCAACCAGTAATTGTTGGTGACGGTTGTGCAAAATTAAAATGCTTTAAAGAACAAAAACAATTAGCCCCTTCAATCATACACAAGAAAACATTTCAGTATTGTTACACTGGCACATGCCTGCGTACAAGTCCACTGAACCCAACTCATGCTGAAAATGCAGACTACCTGGTTTGAACATGATGCAGCATTTAAAAAGGAGCGATCCACATGTCAGAGTGTACTGTGGTAACATCTAAATAACACTGCAATCACAGAGCAACATAAACACAAACCACAGATTTCTTCATTTCTGAATTACATGAGAATCAACAGACCTGGGACGTCCCACCTGCCCAAACCTTTTCTCAAGGCAGACGGATCATGGAAGCTGATATTCCATGTGATAATCGAAAACATTTAAATGAAGTGGGTTTTTTTTTTTTTTTTTGGTGTTGAGAGTGTTTGAGGCTAGAACCCAGATTCACTGTAAACTACACAGATTGAAATTTGAAAAGAAGCTTTGTGTTCAGGGTTTAAATGGAAATGACGCTTGCTGTCTGGTAAAGCATCACATTTAGGGACAGCAGCTTTTAACGGAGGACATAATATTTATAAATCAGATTTAAAAGCAAATGCTTCTATGTAAATAATTTCAATGAACTTGAATTTGAAAGGAATCTGCTAAATAATTATGAATATTAATGAGAGAATTATATTTAGAAAAACATATGGACTACAGTCTGTCATTTAGAACTACAAAGTCCACATTTATAGTAGGTGGAGTTGATACAATAAAAGTAAAAACAATGAGGCAAACCTAATGAAGTGGTGTATAACAGCTAAATAATCAAATAAAGTTCAATCTTAGGCATACATGATATTTGTAGTGATTTTTTTTTTTTGTAATTTCTCAGTTAATGGTTAAAAAACAAATTGTATAACCACTGCTGCAAAAAGTTTGGCTATTTGGAGTTCCGCAAGCATTTAACGAACAACCGAAACGTAATGTAATGTAATGTAATGTCCACAACGCGCTCACACATCCAATAAATAACAAGTTCAAATACGACATGTGACATAAAAAAGCGCCATCAGAAATAAAGTGCTTCATGAGTTTTTAAAGACTAACTATGCTAACTGAGGATGAAAAATCGTATGATACACGGGTTCTGTATATCAGTCTGATATACATATAGGAATTCTTATGTTACATTTGTACACATTCATCAAATATTGCTACATGAAACGAAACAGTTTTAAAAAAATCCACATTGTGGAAAATAAAACGGTAAATAGTGACTACAGAATGCTGCATCCCGACACGAGCGGCGTCGGGTACCGATCACTGGGGTGAGACGGGTTTGGAACTGCATGATTAGGAAACGTTTAGGCATCGCTATTTTAAAATACATCTGAAAAGGAATTTCAGAGTGTTACCTGCACATCAACATCTAGCGTTAGGACTGCCGACACGAAATGAAAGCTTCAGACGGAACAATAGTTAAATCAGAACAGACCAAATGACTTTTACTATTGTTTATTTCTACCTTTTTATCTTTTAAGCTTTATTTTAAAAATTGCAGTAATGGACAAGTCCATAGTCACTGGGTTCTTCCTCTGGTCCCGACGCAGTACGGATCATGAGTTTAGGTGTCAATTATAATTATTCTAACTGATTCGAATGATGAATTAAATATTCTGAGGTATTTATACTTCAGTCCAGTAATAAATATTAAGAGTGGAGATTCAGGTTGGAATCCTAATCTGGGTGAAGTGTTCATGTCTGTGTGAGGATTCGCCGGGGTCTCCAGTTTCCTCCCACAGTCCAAAAACATGGATTCAAGGTGAACTTGCTGCTCTAATTTCTCTATATATAGTGTGTATCTGTATTACACACAGACCCAATTTTGGATCACCAAATGTACTGTATGTCTGTATTGTAATGATTTTGGACTGAAAACTAAAGAACATGATTCGAATCCAAGAACTTTTAACTGTGTCACTTAAAATATATACAATTTGACCAACAACGAACCTGTTTGAAATGAAACCTGTAGATCTGCTGACGTTCTAACCGATGTTCTCGACTCACTACATTAAATTGTAACGCCCACTGAATCATTTTGCGACGTAAAGTGCCCGTTAAAGATTCGTCCATCTCTGCAAAAAACGTCACTACACGACAGCATGACACGACTTACGTGCACATTTTAGAACTAAATATCAGAAGAACGGATGCCTCGCGATTTCTGGTATTAAATCTGCACAGCAAAACCTGGGATTAACAGTGTACAGCATCACTGAGCGTCTCTGAAGCATATGTCGATATTCCGCCGTGGATTTTAATTTGAGAACTGCTCCTGAAAGCCCCATCTAACAAACAAACCTGAAGATTAAGAATCAAAGACAAATGTCTACCAGGCAGCGGGCTAATATCATTTAAAAACTCTGAATTCATTAAGCCACTGATTATCGACACATGCCCAGGCTGTACGGTCACATACAGATGATTTGGAACTCTGCCCTCTTGCATAAACCTCGGAAAAAACGTTGGTGTATTGCGTTTGTACTGAAAATGCTGTTTGTTTCCACACACACACACACACACACGCACGCACACGCACACACACACACACACACACACACACACGCACACACGAGAAATGGACTGGATGTGAAATTCCAGGTTAAGGAAGTGGAGTTTACTTCAAGGAATAAAAACAGTTTAAAGTCTCTGAATTGTGAACGCACCCTCAGCCGCACGTCGCCTTCGCGACTTCTTGTTATGGCTGCTGCTGAAATGACATGTCAGTTGTCGGCCAGATATTTACCTGTAAAGGACAGAAATGAGACATAACACCTGAGACACAGAACCCATCGGCGGTCAGATGGTATCAAAGTGCAGATTATATCTTTCTTTCTGGTTGTGGATTTTCAAAATGATAGATTTAATACTCATTCATTCATTATCTCCCGCTTTATCCTCCACTAGGGTCGCGGTGGGGTTCCCCACGCCCATCCAGGGGAGAACATTTTCAGGGGAGCGCCGGGCAGATAGACCCAGGACAGGACACCAATCCATCGCTGGGCACACACTCACTCACACAGACACACTCTATATGGGGCAATTTTGAGAATTCAATTGACTTATTCCATGTTTTTGGACTGTGGGAGGAAACCGGAGAACCCGGAGGAAACCCACGCAGACACGGAGAGAACATGGAAACTCCACCCAGATGGGGATTCGAACCGGGAATCCCTAGTGCTGAGAGGCGAACGTGCTAACCACTAAGCCACCGTGCCAGATTTAATACTATATCTACGAAATATAGACAAAAAAAACAGGACATGGTGAGAAAAGTAGAGCACTTTTTGGTAAAGCACACCTGTAGAGAACCTTTTCTTGACCAGAGACAATCTGTATCCAGCTCCCAGCAGCTGGAAGTCGCAGCCAGACAGGGTGCTTCCTTCACTAGTGAACTGCACCGCCAACTGGGAGGGTTTACTGGGACCATCGGACAACTGGAAGCGGCCTAACAGCGCCCCCACTCCTGAAACACATACGTTTTACACTTTTCGCTGGAAAAGTTTTATTTCTGAGGTACTGTAACATGTAGATATTTATATTTATACAGTTTGTATACACTGTATGTGGTTTTAATATATATTTGTTTTGTTGGCTGCATGCTGCAGATTTACCTCCGTTTTCTGATTTCTGTGATAGTTCTGAGATCTTCCACAGTATCTTCTGGGTCTCAGGATTCCTTCAGAAAACAACGTTATGTTATGAGGTGCATGTTCGAAATGTCTTTACGAAGAGATTGCACTGGCTTGGAACCTGGACTCTAAAGCCTGACCTTCGGAATACAGACTCTACAACCTGATTCTTATTTTTACAACACCGTTATCGAAGCTCTGTTTAAATAAAAAGACATTGTACAAATGCCACACAGAAGCAGTGACCTTCTCGAAACCGTGCATACTCGATGACTTCGTGCCCACTGGGACAAATCCTGACAAGGTAAGCAATGTGCAGAGAAATGAAGGGCTTTGTGCGCAAGTGATAAAAGCAGGGAGTCATTGAACCGGCACAAGATATACAAGTTCAAAGGTTAAACTCATGAAAAAACATCAATTTTATGAATTCATAAATGAATTCATCTAGAAATAGCTAATGTGTAAGCCTCACCATGTGGCTGGTGGCAGCACGGCCTGCAGCTTTGCAACTCCGCCATCCACGGGTACGAGGAAGTGGAGGTTATTAAGTGGCGTTGGTGTGGGCATGGCCTCCGCATTGTACTTGTAATCAATCCTGAGGTCTGTGCTGCTGAAATCGCCACGCCAGCTCAGCGCCAGGTTCAGCGGCGTGGACTGAATGCCATGCGTCGCCACCTGGAAAAGCGGAACAAAACGTAACCCAGGATTTTTAACCTTTTTGACAGAAATACCATCAGACCTCTTCAACTAATTCAAAACTCTGCAGCCCGACTCGTGTTTAACCAGCACAAGCGAACTCATGTCACTCCATTACTCACTTCCCTCCATTGGCTCCCTGTAGCTGCTCGCATTCAGTACAAGTCGCTGACTCTGGCATACAGAACCATTTCTGGATCTTCCCCCTCTTACCTTCACTCTATCTTTTCAAAATACACTCCGACTCGTTCACTTCGCTCCGGTGATGATTGCCGCCTGGCGATTCCACCTCACCGAGGAGCTAATTCTCATTCTGTGGCGTTCACCACTGCAAAATGGTGGAACGATCTTCCCAACTCTGTCCGTAAGGCAGAATCTCTAAACAGTTTTAAGAAACTATTTAAGACGCATCTATTTACCAAATACCTGTTATAAAAAAAAAATAAAAAAAATAAAAAAAATAAAAAAAGGGGGGGGGGGGCGCAGCTTCGAATAACAATCAGGTTTGATGAACTTACAGTATAGTTGGTTTTCTCCATGGCTTCTGACTTGTGGTGTTCTCATTTGTAAGTCGCTTTGGATAAAAGCGTCTGCTGAACGACTAAATGTAATGTAATGTAAATGTAGAAATACAACTTGGGAGTGTTTTCCGAACGAAGGGAGCTTGTTGGGAATGTGTAACGACACCACAGTCCTGTTCCTCCTCACCTGGTACTTCAGCATGTCCACATTGTAGTAGGTAGCCTGCGGCCGCTGGTCGGCCACTTTCCTCAGATGAGCCATCAGGTTGGGCATGTTTACCCAGAACTCCTTGCTGTCCGATACGGCTGGCGTGTTGTCACTGCACTCAAGAACGGACAAAACTTGTATACAAGCCGCCAGCTGGCGCAACGAGTGAGTGTGGAAAACTGTTGCGCCTCATTTTACCAGCAGAGTAGCTGGGGGTTCGGGAGAACCTGCTCGAGTCGGCTGTATTGGCTGATGGTGAAGCTCAGCACGGGAGGACTCGGCTGGTTCGAGAAATGCCTGGTGATGCCGGCTGGAAAAGACAGCACCATCTCTCCGGCTATCTTTACTACACACCTGAGAAAAGAACCAGGAGAACATATTCATGTTCACAAGAGATAGAGTTTAGACACTCTGCATCTAAGATTTTTAACGTGGTTTTCCAAAAGATTTAGAAGCTTTGTTGTTTGGCAGTTACCCGTGGTCTGTGTTAAATGTACCACTGCATTGGGACTGTGAACTGGCCGTTGTAAACTGTATGTACGTGTTGTGTAAATAATATTTCGTACTTGCTGGGGTCGGCTCCTTTAAAGTAGGCGCTGATGGTCTCGGTGAAGGCTGCAGCCACCGGCAGCGTTTCCTGAGGGCCCATGGTGAGTGGACTCGGCCCCCGGGAACAAGCTTAAACGCCGAGTCAGCAAAAGTCAGAGCGTATGGAAAGATAAATGGCAAAGTGAACTTGAGTTAAGGCTTGACTTATTGCGTCTTTTGTAATTTCGACATTACGTGACTCACCTGAGACGGAAAGGTTAAACTCCCGACCCAGAGTTGGCGTGGAGGCGGCGCTGAGGGACGTGACGGAGGAAATGGACGAGCTGCTCTCCGCTCGGGCCAGAGGAGCATAAGGTGGGGGGCTCCACGAGTGACACGGGGGGCTAAAGGCCCAGGCCTGACAGTCAGTGGCACACAAGAACAAAAATCATCTGATGTTTCGGTTTTATTGGAAATAATTAAAAGCCAATAAGTCCATCCCCATAATACAACGTTTATAAATAACACGTTTAAATAATACATTTAATAACCTCTTCTTGGATTCAATGGTTAATAGATTCAGTATCGATGGCACAACCTGACCAAGTTTACAGGTGGTTACTGCGCATGGTTACAGGTTATATATATATATAGATGTATATGTTATAAAATATATACATATAAAGATATAAAGGCCAAATATAATGCAAATAAAGCAAAAGGTGCTTTTAGAAACTTTAGAAACAAAAATTCTATTTGCAATGTGAGTGCTGCTTCGAGAGAGTACGGAAAATCATACCATGTCTGCCACGCTCGGTTTGCCAGGTGGAAGTTTGGGCCGTGAGGAAGGGCGAGGTGGCAGAGGTGGTATCGGGCTGCTCGCTGACAGAGGTGTTCCAGGACGTGCGGGGGACGAGGGTCCTGGGAACAACACAAAAACTCAAAAAGAAGCTCGACATTCGACCTCAAAAAATACCGGGATTCATTCACATGGATCCCCTGCGCTCCATCCGGATGTGCTAAGCGACCCTGTTAATAAAACTCATTCATTCATTCATTCATTATCTTCTGCTTTATCCTCTATTAGGGTCACGGTGGGGTTCCCCATGCCCATCCAGGGGAGAACGTTTCGGGCGCTGGACAGATACACCCAGGACAGGGCGCCAATCTATCGCTGTTAATAAAACTCGGTTCTTCTTAAACATCTTAACCTGTTAATTCTCCACCCAGTTGTTAATAAATTTAGGGGTTATAAAATAATTAGGGGTGTCTTCAACTAAGGATTTTCATAGTCGAATCTGATTCGTCAGTTTTTCCCTATAGTCGACTGATAGTCGAATCAGTTAAAATTTCACCACAAGATGGAGCTATAAGCGTGGTTTTTAAAAAAATATATTTTTTTAAACATTTTACTTGCTTTATTAATGTGTAGCCTATTGTTAAAGCGCACACATCATTTAAAAAAAATATTAACAGAAATTAGGATGATTTTATTTGACAAAAGGCTATATATATAACGAAAACAAAGACATTTCATGTAAAAACTAATGCTTAGCAGCAGCCATGGGCGCCCCCATGTGGTCAAAATGGTACATTCGACTATGAGGTTCATAGTCGACTACGGTTCTCCGAATCGAATCGTCGAATCAGCGAATATTGCAGCTCACCCCTAAAAATAATTAAAAAATATATACAGTATCTAAAATTCTTGAGGATGTCTTAATTAAATAGACACTGTTTAATTTATTGTATTATAATGCTATTCACTGTTGTATTCTTGTTTATTGTATTACTGATTAATAAAAAACATCACATGACCCCTAACCTATAAGCAACATCTTGCAATATAGATAAATTTCTCTAATTGATGCTATTATTATTCCACATTTAATTTTGTGCAGTAATAGAAGCAGCAGTATTTATATAGGGTTGTAATTAATCAATGTTTTTATATAATATCACTTACGGCTTCCCGGTCCTGGTGATGCCACCACACTCCGGTAGGTGAGCGGCGGCAGAGGGGGTGGTGTGCCGCGCAGGCCTGCCATTCCACCATCCCTCGGTGAGGTGGATAACATGCGGATTTCCTCTCTAAGTCCAAACGATTCCGGCGTTCTCCTGGCATCATTGCGCACCATCGGAGGTGGAGGCATGCCAGGGCTGGCTGGGGTAAGAGGGGTGTTTGGGGAAAACTCTGGATCTTGCAGTTGAAAAGATGAAGGTAGGCTTGTCGTCTGATCCTCAGGAGACAAAACGTCTGAGAGCGAGTCTGTAGGTGGAGGAGGAGGGGGAGAGTCTGGTGGAGGGATGGGGTGCGGAGGTGAAGGCGATAACCTGGGGGGTGAGGGTGGGGGTGTATCCTCAGAGGAAGAGGAAAGAGGCGGGGAAGGGGCAGGCTCATTAGGGGGTGGGGGTCGAGAGCCCGTTCTGTTACTGAAACTGACCCAACTGGGCTGTACCATCACCGATCCAGATTTGGGAGCGTCGTCCGGCTGAAAGACATTGTCCAGGTCTGAAGAAGCCGGTCCCCCTAAAGAGTCTGATAGGAGGATGTCCTGGTAAGCAGAGGATGATCCGTCTCCTCTCACACTGGGAACCACACTGTAATAACCTGCACAAAAAATACAGAAATCCTAAATAAAAAGCATCTTTAAAGGATCCAAACATGCACAATGGTCCAGGAGTTAAAAAATTACAGTACAGTACCCTGAAAAAAAACACACACTGAAATCTTAAGCAGGGTTGTATCAGACAGGTGGAAGGCCGGATTGAAGACATTTATTAGAATAGAAATGGAGGTCATTAATGTGAGCAAATATTTGTTTGGGCACCAATTTTTTTGTCCAGACTTGGGACCAATAGCTGGGATTGGGTTTGGTCTGCTGTATTTAGGATTTCCAAGTCCTGACAGAATGGTTACAAGTCAGGGGGACAGTTACTAGCTCAAATTTTCGGGTTTGTATGTCTTTTGAGCGTGGGAGGAAAGCGGGGTACCCAGGGAGAACCCAATCAGACACAGGGAGATCCCACACAGATGGAACCAATGTTTGGCCCAACTGTGAATCCATCCATCCATCCATCCATCCATCCATCCATCCATTATCTTCCGCTTTATCCTCTATTAGGGTCGCGCGGGCGGGGTGGGGGAGAATGTTTCGGGCGCTGGGCAGACACACCCAGGACAGGGTGCCAATCTATCGCTGGGCACACACTCACTCACACAGACACACTCTATATGGGGCAATTTGGAGAACTCAATAGACTTGATCCATGTTTTTTTTTTTGGTCTGTGGGAGGAAACCGGAGAACCCTGAGGAAACCCACACGGACACGGGGAGAACATGGAAACACCCCGATGGGGATTCGAACCGGGAATCCCTACTGCTGAGAGGTGAACGTGCTAACCACTAAGCCACCGTGCCGCCCTCAAACTGTGAATCAAAACCAGAAATTATTTTCACTTTGCATGTATTACACTTTATAAAGTTTGTATACTCGATCATTTCTTGCTACTGATTTGCTATTGAAATTTAATAAGAGCTTATGTGCTGTTTTATTTGGGGTTTGGCTTTGGTGTAAATGACTGTGACACCTCATTACTCCTCCTCATCCTGATCATCAGGACTTACCAGACGATTCCACAGAACTGGATCTGTAGCTGGGTGGAGTAGCCGGAGTGTTCTTTGGAGGCAGTGGAGGTGGAGCTGCAGGAACAGATTGGTAATTAAACAGCATGCCTTTCTTTATAAGCCGGAGCAAACGTTAGTGGAGACGGCGGAGCGGGGAATTCACCTCCTGTGGGGAAGCGTCTGTTGAGAGGGGACGTGTTGCGTGGAATTGACTGACACCAGAACTCTGGTTCGGCTAAAAACACTATTTGTAGAGAAAGGATTTTTAAACTTACTAGTTCTTACTTAAATATCTGTATAATTTTTTTTTTTTGAAATAAAAAAAAACCCAGCTATATGAGCTTCGGAGGCTTTATGAGCCTTTCTTATTATTATTAATTATATTACAGTTTTAATAAGTTTTTATTTTACCTTCTGTGTGATGTGCTTCAAAGTTCACCTCGAATGGAGGACCGAAGAAAGCCGAAGCATTGTCTGACTGTTTACTGAAAAAAACAAAAACAAACAAAAAAAAAAAAGTATTGATATTATTAGTGATTTTAACCGGTGGTGCAGCCCTAAAAAATAAAGTTTTAAAATGTATACAACAGATTATAAAAGCCTTTCGAGCTCCTGTCATCAGTGAAAGAGGTTCTGAATTAAACACAGCTCACGACTAAATACATAAAAATCAGTTAACTCCCAAAATCAGACCAGCATGAATATCTCATACTAAACCTTGGCGTATCAGGACCCGGTCCTAAGGGTGGTGTTGGTGTTGGAGTGGAACGTCTCGGCCTGGCGATCTCTTCACCTGGACATCAAGAGCACTGAAGCTTAATGAAGTGCATATTCAGCTGTATGTACACCTACAGGCAATAAACACCGGCCAAGACCCAACTTACAGAATGTTAAGGTTTTAATGTTCCTAAAACAAATCAGTGTTTACAGACTCCTGAGACCTGGGCCACACTTTACTCATCACTGCTCACTAGGGGTGAGCTGCAATATTCGCTGATTCGACGATTCGATTCGGAGAACCGTAGTCGACTATGAACCTCATAGGCGAATGTACCATTTTGACCACATGGGGGCGCCCATGGCTGCTGCTAAGCAGTAGTTTTTACATGAAATGTCTTTGTTTCCGTTATATATATAGCCTTTTGTCAAATAAAATCATCCTAATTTCTGTTAATATTTTTTTTTAAATGATGTGTGCGCTTTAACAATAGGCTACACATTAATAAAGCAAGTAAAATATAAAAAAAAAATCTTTTTTAAAGACCACGCTTACAGCGCCATCTTGTGGTGAAATTTTAACTGATTCAACTATCAGTCGACTATAGGGAAAATCTGACGAATCAGATTCGACTATGAAAATCCTCAGTTGAAGACACCCCTACTGCTCACTGACGTCGTGAACATTTAGGAGCAATCTGGAAGCGGGAGAATTTACTTACATAGTTTCATTTCTACATCCTTTATGTTCTGCGAATCCTTTATTAGAGTCGCAGGTGGAGCTGGTGGTAAACTATGTCTGGTTTTTTAAAAGTGTTTTTTTTTATCAACATCAAATAATGGTTTAGAATTCTGCAAGTCAGTTTGTTTAAGTAAAAACCTAAAAATATCTATTATATAAAAAAATATCTATTTATTTCCTCTATCTTTTAATTTATTTTTTACTTAATTTATTTTACTATGATTGACTGATTGCCTTATTTATTATTGTTGTTTTATTGTTTTTTTCTTTGTAAGGTGACCTTGAGTGTCCAGAAAGGCGCCATCAAATAGAATGTATTATTATTATTATTATTATTAATAGTAACTTTACCCTTAAATCTTGCAGATTAACAAAACAGATTCTATGTGTTTAATTCTATTCAATGCTTAATATTTGGTAGTTTTGGGTTTGGCCATGTTGTTGCCAGGACATGAACACACAATGACAACGTCACATGACTGAACAGAACAGCAGACCGTTGTCCTCAGACATTCGGTCAGCACACTTACTGGACATGGTTCGCTTCATCGGGCACTGCAAAGAACAGAAACAGATAACGATTGTGACCTTTGTGATAAAACACGCAGACTGTGGAAATGGACAAATGTACATGGACACCTCGTATTATTATAATATATGGAAAGCAGTATATTAGACACATCTCTTTGTCATTAAAATCAGGTGTTTAATTTAGTTCCGTTAACACAGGTGTATAAAATCAAGCCTCTAGCCATGCAGCATTTTAAGTGTGTGAGAGTATCGCTCATGCTTATGAAATGGGACATGCAGAATTAAAAAAATTAAATTAAATTAAATTTTAAAAACAGAATACGAAACGAGGCGGCACGGTGGCTTAGTGGTTTAGCACGTTCTCCTCTCAGAACTAGGGATTCCCAGTTCGAATCCCCATCTGGGTGGAGTTTCCATGTTCTCCCCGTGTCTGCGTGGGTTTCCTCCAGGTTCTCCGGTTTCCTCCCACAGTGTAAAAACATGGATCAAGTCAATTGAATTCTCCAAATTGCCCCATATAGAGTGTGTCTGTGTGAGTGAGTGTGTGCCCAGAGATGGATTGGCGCCCTGTCCTGGGTCTATCTGCCCAGCGCCCGAGACGTTCTCCCCTGGATGGGCATGGGGAACCCCACCGCGACCCTAATAGAGGATAAAGCGGGAGATAATGAATGAATGAATGAATATGAAATGAGAATGCTAGCCAGGTGTCCACGTACTTTAGGTCAAATACAGCACAGATTACAGTGAATGGTGAAACTTACTGGGCTGCGTCTCTTTGAGTGCATGAAAAAGAGAAGGGAATAAATTTAATCGAAAAACAATAAACACATTAGGTGACATTTATAAATTTTATCCATAGATAAGAACAGCCATAATTTGAGATCATTTCACTTACTGGACTTTTTATCTGTCGGGAGACAAAAACCGAGAGAAAAAAACAGGTGTGAGGACAAAATATACCGGCATTCCCCGCTTCATGCATGCATCTGATCCTCTAATCTCATACCAAAGGCGAGGTAGTGATGGCCAGAGTCCCCACAGAGGCCTTCAGCTCATCCATGGTGGGCAGGGTGCCGTTATCCGGAGCCAGAGGCTTGATCTTGATCTTAAACTTCTTTCCTGACTCCTCCTCGCCCTCTGACTCGCTGGATGAACAGAAGGTTTTGGCTTTGGCTGGAGGTAGCGATCGTTAAGGGGCATTGTCTGAGCATCTGCTTTCATACAGTATTTACTTTCCTCTTTGTATGCGATTGAGGTATGCTTCTAACATCGTGCACTGTCTGGATAAACCTACACAGACACGTAAGCATCACATCCATCCTAAAAACACTGGAATGGCAGCAACGAAAGCTTTTACATTCTGTAGGAATGAACCGTCTAATATGTCACAGGCTTTGTTTTAAATATCATCCTCCATTTGTGATTAAGTACACTGCACACGGCCCCACTCATGGCCCGTGGCCCATCACACTATTCGAAAGGCCCACAAGCCTCATGACAACAACTGTTGTCAGAATCACTCCCTGTTTTAGAAAAACCAGTGCCAGGTGTTTTATTTTTTTCATTCATTATCTACCGCTTTATCCTCTATTAGGGTCGCGGTGGGGTTCCCCATGCCCATCCAGGGGAGAACGTCTCGGGCGCTGGGCAGATAGACCCAGGACAGGGCGCTAATCCATCGCTGGGCACACACTCACTCACACAGACACACTCTATATGGGGCAATTTTGAGAATTCAATTGACTTGATCCATGTTTTTGGACTGTGGGAGGAAACCGGAGAACCCGGAGGAAACCCACGCAGACACGGGAAGAACATGGAAACTCCACCCAGATGGGGATTCGAACCGGGAATCCCTAGCGCTGAGAGGAGAACGTGCTAACCACTAAGCCACCGTGCCGGTGTTTTATTTAAGAAGTGTAAATCTTAAACATCACCACGAGATGGCACCAAAGCCTTATAATTTCATGTCACTATCTTCTGCATAATCCTACACTATGGGTATGGGGGGGGGGGGTTCCCTTGCTCATCAAGGAAAGTATGTTCTGGGTGCCGGGCAGATACACCCAGGACAGGGCACCAAGCCATCGGTAGGCCCACACTCACTCACTCACTCACACTTATTAGGGGCAATTTAGGTGGGGCAATTTAGAGCAGCCAGTTCACCTTGAATCCATATTTTTGGACGGTGGGAGGAAACCGGAGAACCCAGGGGAAACCCAACTGAAAGGATATTTCCAGCATATTCTCCAGGCCTGATGCTGTAGCCCTCATCGTCCACATCAGGGGAATTCTGGGAAAAAAAAAAACGAAACGACGAGCGTAATGGGTCATTCAGTTCATTTCAATATCAAAGAGAACACCGTTATGTAACATCAACACAGAGCATGCCATTATTTCTGTTTTCTAAAATATACACCGCAGCTCACAATAGGTTCATTTCAGGGAGCTTACATATCTATCCCAGTCTATCTCGCCATAGAAGCCATTAGGAGCACCATTGGCCTTTTTCTACAATAAATACAAAATAAACAGAGGCTGTAAATGAAACAATCATCAACACGGGTCGATGAACTTTACTGTACTTACTGTTTTCTCTTTGTCCGGTGAACCACTACAAAGGGAAAGAAAACAATTAATGACAGAAGTAGAAGATTTTTATTAGGTTCTCCCTCATTGTCCATTTCAGTTCCACTGAGGATACAGATATTATACAGAACACTCTATAGTTCTACAATTACAGACCATCCGTTTCTCTACATACTTTGTCAACTCTGTCCCTTCTGATCATCATGAAAAGTTTATTGAAGTGCTGAGAATTGTATGTCACTGAAATTAAACCTGCTCGGTCAGGGTCCCATTGGGGTCTTGATTATTAGAATACAGAATAAAGACGATAAGCAGTGGGCAGCCCTATATATATATATATATATATATATATATACACACACATATACATATATATACATATATATATATATATATATATTATGGTACCCGCGAACCAATTGGGTTAGGTGCATTGCCCCAGGGCACTCCAACCACAAGCATACAACTGCCCCTATGTAAGGATACAGGTGGACTACAGTCTGTAACTGAAGAACTACAAAGTCCATCTATATGGTGAGCGGAACTGAAAAAACAATGAAAGTCGAAATAGGAGGCTGCATTTATGTTGCAAAACCTAAATGGCTTACAGGCGACTTAAAGATGCTGCAGCATCAAAGACAGAGTAAATTAAATGCTATATATCGTAGGTTATTAAGTGAGCTGACAATTACTTACAAAGTTTACTATAAATTAAAAAAACAAGTGAGTAAATAAAGCCCGTAGAGTGTCATTATCAGCACGACTCCCTGATTTCCTTGCAACCTGAAGCTCCGCTCTGCAGTCACGAGGGATGTAGGAATAATTAATAATAATAAGTATCGAGTGAGTAACAGGTCTCTGAACTGAACTCCAAAGTGAATCACGCGTAAACGTCAGTACTAGTTAGTAACTCACGTGGAGTCAGTGTCCTTCTCTTTCTTGCGCAACCCGAACGCCTTTCGGGTTCGCTTTTTCAGTCCTGCAACAATAAAGAACAACATATGATGCCGTGATGACGGACTGCCATCTACAAACCGGGACCTGTAGCTGCTGTTGAGCGTCAGTGTTGCTATTAGTCCTATTCTATTAATACGATTAATTTAATAGTAGGCGGCACGGTGTCTTAGTGGTTTAGCACGTTCTCCTCTCAGCACTAGGGATTCCCGGTTCGAATCCCCATCTGGGTGGAGTTTCCATGTTCTCCCCGTGTCCGTGTGGGTTTCCTCCGGGTTCTCCGGTTTCCTCCCACAGTCCAAAGACATGGATCAAGTCAATTGAATTCTCAAAACTGCCCCATATAGAGTGTGTCTGTCTGAGTGAGTGAGCGATGGATTGGCGCCCTGTCCTGGGTCTATCTGCCCAGCGCCCGAGATGTTCTCCCCTGGATGGGCATGGGGAACCCCACCGCGACCCTAATAGAGGATAAAGCGGAAGATAATGAATGAATGAATGAATGAATTTAATAGTATTCACTTAGTGGTTAGCGCGTACGCCTCTCAGCGCTGGGGATCCAGGTTCCAACCTTGATCTGGGTGGAGTGTCTATGTTCTTCACGTGTCCACATGGGTTTTCAACAGTTTCTTTTCCACAGCCCAAAAACATGGATTCAAGGTAAATTGGTTGCTCTAAATTGCCCCTATCTAAATTCTCTCCTTATAGTGTGGATTGGTGCCCAGTTAAAGAGAATAGTATCTAAAGTCTCTAAAGTTTTATCTAACTATAAAAGAAAGTTTTAAAACACTGTCATTCACATGGAATTTTAATACACCCATTAATTTTTTTAATGACTTTCCACAGGATTTGTATATTAACAATTTAATTAAAAGAGCATTAAAGACTCTAGAACCCTGTTTAAAATGCAGCTGTAATGGATTCAGAGGACTTGAGATCAGGGCTCTTTTAACCTTTTACAGACTTTTCTTTAAGCAGAAGTTCAAGTTCAAGTTCAAGTTATTTATTTCTGTCGCGCTTTTTACAACAGTACATCGTCACAAAGCAGCTTTACAGAATGAAAAGCCTTTAAACCCCCAAAGAGCGAGCCGAAGCGACAGTGGCAAGAAAAAACTCTCTGTTATGTTGTTATTTAAGGAAGAAACCTTGGGAGGACCGAGACTCAGTGGGGGACTCATCCTCCTTGAGCGGCCGGGCAGCAACAACAGTGTAGGACAGACATGTCCAGATATTTATTCATTCATTATCTCCCGCTTTATCCTCTATTAGGGTCGCGGTGGGGTTCCCCATGCCCATCCAGGGGAGAACGTCTCGGGCGGATACACCCAGGACAGGGCGCCAATCCATTGCTGGGCACACACTCACTCACACAGACACACTCTATATGGGGCAATTTGGAGAATTCAATTGAATGATCCATGTTTTTGGACTGTGGGAGGAAACCGGAGAACCGGGAGGAAACCCACGCCGACACGGGGAGAACATGGAAACTCCACCCAGATGGGGATTCGAACCGGGAATCCCTAGCACTGAGAGGCGAACGTGCAAACTACTAAGCCACCATGCCGCCAGATATTTAACAAATGGAAAAAACTCTAACAACTGGAGAACTATATGTGAGTCCATTAAGGGCGTCCTGCAGGACCGTTAGTCCGATTAATATTTAGGTAAAGGGATGGAATTCACCTCCCCAAACTGTTGCTTGGACAGTGGAAACCCAGTCAAAATATCTGTAGCATCAACAAAACAATCGTCAAAGAAAAGTTTGCACAGAGCCTCAAACAAGGACAGTGTGCTTTTGGTTTATATAGTGTTTGAATGAACTGGATGGACTGAGGGTGGAAGCGGATGGATATTGTGACAGTGTACAATTACGGAGGAACGATTTAATCCATAGAGTGCAGTTGTGTTGGTGTATAGATTGTAGTAAGTGATACTGTGTACTGAACCACACCAGTCTTTCTGCATGATGTTATTAATAACTGAATGCAGTTTCAGTGCATTGGAATGTAATCACATTAGGGATTTTGTTTGTTTGCTGGTTAGTTAGGTCACGGGCACAGTAGCTCAGTGGTCAGGGTGTTGGGTTATCAATCTGAAGGTTGGGGGTTCAAATCCCAGGTCCACTGAAGTTACCAGTGTGGGTCCTTGAGCGAGACCCTTAACCCTCATGGCTCCAGGGATGTTGTGATGAACCCTGCTCTCAGCTTGTAAGTCGCTTTGGATAAAGACGTCCAATAAATGACCCAATGTAGTTACACAAGCCCCAGTCCTCTACTGGCACCCTTTAGGGGGATAGGCTACATCTGAGAATAATGCAGAAGTGTGCAAAAGTATTGTTTCGTGCTTTCAACTCTGCTGTTTAAGGTCAGCAGCATCAGGTAATCCACGCTTTCTGGATGTTGGATGTCACAGTTTCCTCCTCTGACGCACCTAACCATCGCGTTTTCGGATTTTCGGAGGCTGTGCTGCAGAATGCCCCGCTGGCACGTGCGATGCGGGTCACAAGATTTGCACTCAGATTCGATTGACGCCCAAAATTGGGGTTTTGCAAAAAAAAAAAAAAATAATAATAATAATAAATAAACGTCATGAAGGTTAAAGTGGCATCGCTTCACCTTCCATCATGGTTGCAGCAGCTTCTCATTCCACCGGAGCGACGGAGCGACGACCAACAGACATGAAACGGGAGCGGCCCGGGGGCTCCTCCGCGCTGCTCCGCACTCTCTCTGCTCCTCCGGCGGCGGCTGGATGCTGGAGGTTAAGCCGCGTCCACACACGGAGCCATCACGGAGCAGAGCCGCTGATGATGATGAGGATGATGATGATGGTGCTGATGACGGGGATGCTGAGAACGGAGAAGTGACACCGCGGCCGCATCCCAATCCTCTGCCTGCTAAAGATGCTGTCCCTAAATACTGACCCCTTAATGGGCGGCGGTGGACGTCAACATGCACACTAGGTAGTGTCCTTATGTAGGCGAATAGAAAGCGTTTAAGACGGGGCTTACACTTGCGTCGTCGTTAGCGTTAGACACACACCCCGGCTTGTACACGATCGCCGCCTGGTGGCGATAATAATAATACTGATGATCGTTGTAAATAAATACTAAAGATAAGAATGTTTTTTTAGTGTTCCGTGCAGTTACATCGCCGCGGGTGTATAAAATCAACCATTTTAAACATCGGTAGGTTTCCAAATTCGTGAGAACACTTTGGGAAAGACTCGGTTTAGTTCCAGCATGAATGTGTCCCAGTGCACATGCAAAGTCCATCAAAACATGGCTCAGGCTCCTGCCCTCAAACCTATCGAACACCTTTGGGGTGAATTCGTCCAACATCAGTGTCTGACCTCACAAATACTCATGTTCTTAAACATTCCCACAGACCGACGTGAGGCTGTTATAGCTGCAAAGACACAATGGGACATTTTAAAAGCACCTGTAGGCATTATTCGTAAGTGTCCCAATACATTAGTATACAATAAATATTTCTATATTGTGTCAACTGCCAAATAATGTATTAAAAATGTATATTGTACAACTGCAGCTGCATTGTGAAGAAATCCCAGGCATGTCGATGATGGAACCCTGATACCATGAATACAAATGCAGACCTACAGACATCACCCATGTTCAAAAATGCATTAAAGATATGAATAAATGATGAGTATATATTAACAGCTGTAATCATAAACAGTATAAAGCTGGTTAGAAGAGGCGATTTGCATCGATCAGGTGATTTAATATCTTACTGATCTCAAAACAGGGGGCTATATATTTTTAATAATGTAGAAACAGTTTTACAGCAATCCAATGACTGTACTTAGTAGTAGTATTAATAATTACAATTCTGTTATCAATATTATACACGATTGACAGATTATTATACATTTTAATGTATGAATTCTTTCCCAGCTTGGTTAAAGAAATCAGTTATGTAATTTAATAATTGACCTAAACTCGCAGTACACTGGCTACAAATTTTGATTGAACGAAAACACAAAAAAAAGAGTCGTGATAATGAACCAGACAGTCGCTTTGATGTTCTCTAAAATCAGTAAATTATTAGGATTAGATAACTTAATCCGACTATCTCGATCTGCGTTGATGACGTCGGGTCCCGTTTAGCTCGGCCGCGGCGATGTAGTGTAGTATGAATTTGCTTGGGCCGTATTTCAAATCGATTTAATCCTTCACTCCCTCCGTGCACTCGGTCAGTGTTGGATAATGGAATTGATCACCCTACCAAGTGCACTCGGTCGCCGAAAGTGATCCATTTGGGACTGCCCTCTTTTAGGCTACGTCTTTGTGCGAATTAATAGTTTAAACACAAACCGTTGGAATAAAACGCGGCAACTTAAAACGATAAGGTGACTTATTGATAATCAACGGCCGCCATAATCAACTTAAAACTGTTTAAAAAAAGGGTCAAAATATAAAAAAAAAATTGTGGTGGGTTTTGTAACAGGTTGCTAAGGCTACACAGAAACGCGCACATTTTTGAAGTATGCCAAACGTAATAATTGGTATTTCACGTTATAACGGACGTTATAACGGACTTATACGCTTTGTAGTGTGCAAAATTAGTATGCGTTTCAGCGAGCACGCATGCGCAGGACGATGGTATTCGGGTTAATCTTGGGTTAGCTGGATTCTGTTAGCCAGATACACGAATTGAGCCTGAACTAATCCGCCGGTGCAAAAATTTGCTGCAAACAAAAAAGTGCAAAAAAAGAGAGAAAAAAAGGTCGAATCCGCGAGAAATGTCGAAGGAGAGAGCGGCTTTCTTTAGTCAGTTTGAGCAGGAAATCATCCTGAAGACTTTTGAGGAGTACAGAGGAATAATCATGGCCAAAGGGAACACCGCGGCGGTGGCCAGAGCCCGACTGGAAGCCTGGCAGAAGATAGCTGACAGATTAAACACGTAAACGAAGCCTGCCCTTTATTTTCTCTTTATTGACATCATTAAAAAAATTTTTTAATATATATATATATTTTAAAAATATGATGCACGTTGAAGATGAACCTGCAATAATGTTATAATAAAAATATTTGATATAAGTTGTCAATTTTGTCAAATGTAACTATCGAAACAAGTGTGTGTCTATTATGGACCCTGTCAATAATATTAAAATAATAGTATTAACATTTTTGGAGTTTAAAAAAAAAAAAGTACAAAGGGTTCATTATATAGCCCATCAATATTCATATAATCTGGAAAGTGGAAATGGGGCACTAGGGGGCAGTAGGGGGCAGTGGTTGTGGATTCATTTCCTCTGTAAGCACAGTAGGCAATAAAATATATTCATTCATTCATTCATTCTCTCCCGCTTTATCCTCTATTAGGGTCGCGGTGGGGTTCCCCATGCCCATCCAGGGGAGAACGTCTCGGGCGCTGGGCAGATAGACCCAGGACGGGGTGCCAATCGCTGGGCACACACTCACTCACACAAACACACTCTATATGGGGCAATTTGGAGAACTCAGTTGACTTGATCCATGTTTTTGGACTGTGGGAGGAAACCGGAGAACCCGGAGGAAACCCACGCGGACACGGGGAGAACATGGAAACTCCACCCAGATGGGGATTCGAACCGGGAATCCCTAGTGCTGAGAGGCGAACGTGCTAATCACTAAGCCACCGTGCCGCCCAATAAAATAGATTACTTACACTAATAGTGTTACCAAATATGTAACACTGTATACATCAGGGGGTACGGTGGCATGGTGGTTAGCATGTTCTCCTCTCAGCCCTGGGATCCAGGTTCGAATCCCGATTTGGGATTGTTCTCCCCGTGTCCTGGTGGGTTTGCTACGTGTTCTCAGGTTTTTTTTCCCACAGTCCAAAACCATGGATTCAAATTGGCTGGTCATGGACCAAACCATGGACCAAATGGACCACCAAACCATGGACCAAATTGGCTGGTCTACATGCCCCATATTATTACAATATTATATTATTACTTACACATGTGTAAGTGTGCGCGTGCGCCTAGTGATAGATTTGCATCCTCTCCACCAGGCATAGGGAACCTAGAATAGGGTTAAGACAATGGGTGGATGGATGGATGTATCATACACACCCACGAAACACTGTCGCAGATGCACCACCATATTTCTACACTCATTATATATTCCCTCAGTTCCACTCACCATGTCCATGCACTTTATTCAGTTATCTATACAATAAAAATATTCATCTGCTTTTAGCGCCAATCCCAACAACGTGAAGCGCACGTGGCGGCAGGTCAAAATCAAGTACAAAAACATCGTACAGTGTGGTAAGTGTCTCCTTATTGGCACCGAGTATCTTCAGCAAATAATCCATAACCCAGGGGCTGTGACTGTAGCCAACAGGAAACAAAAGCAAAGACTGAGCGACAGCCTGATGAGCTTCACGCCGACTGAGGAGGTGGCGCTGTGGCAGGTCAGAGGGCGACCGCTGATGGGTGGCATCACGTTAGGCCTTTCTCCTGACCACGCTGGGACCAGTGTACCAAACCTACGAGTCGCAGGTAGTTCCGGCTTCTCTTTCCTTAATTCTCGGTTCAGAATTCAAGTTTTCAGGAGCTCAAACATTCATTCATTCATTCATTCATTATCTCCCACTTTATCCTCTATTAGGGTCGCGGGGGGGTTCCCCATGCCCATCCAGGGGAGAACGTCTCGGGCGCTGGGCAGATAGACCCAGGACAGGGCGCCAATCCATCGCTGGGCACACACTCACACACTCAAACACACTCTATATGGGGCAATTTAGAGAACTCAATTAACTTGATCCATGTTTTTGGACTGTGGGAGGAAACCGGAGAACCCGGAGGAAACCCACGCAGACACGGGGAGAACATGGAAACTCCACCCAGATGGGGATTCGAACCGGGAATCCCTAGCGTTGAGAGGCGAACATGCTAAACCACTAAGCCACCGTGCCACCCGAGCTCAAACATGAATATTTAAATCATTTCAGAACCAGAAAGTTCGGGCTCACACTTACTGCATGTGCCAAAGTGTTCCGAAGAAACGTTTGATGTAAGTAAGTGTTCTTTATTCTCTTCATTGAAAATCGACTCTTTAGTTAATAGATTGCTCATCTCACACTACAGCACAGTATTCTTCTCCTTGTGTGTGTAACTGTCCATTTTTGTTACAAGTTTGAGGAAAGGTCCTGTATTTTAATAAATACGAATTGCAATATGAAAGTTGTGTATGATGAGCAGAATAATAAACAGTAAGTGGTTGTTATTTTTATTTGTGATGTTTTTACATGATGTTTTCAGTGTTCTGATATAGACCCTGACAAGAAGAGCATTGTGTTATGTTCTCCACATGAAGAGGTAACAGACACACACTCTCACACAATAGGAGCATCTTAGTACTTTCAGTTCACCCGAGGTACATGTCTGTAGAGCGTGGAGTGAAACCTTAGCTGAGATATAGTGACACACTATTTTTTTAATTTGTATTTTTCGTTTCTTAATTTGTGCAGTGTAGTAAACAGTGCTTAACTCCTAGCTCTGATGTAATATTCTACATGAACGATGTATTATTCATTCATTCATTCATTATCTCCCGCTTTATCCTCTATTAGGGTCGCGGTGGGGTTCCCCATGCCCATCTAGGGGAGAACGTCTCAGGCGCTGGGCAGATAGACCCAGGACAGGGCGCCAATCCATCGCTGGGCACACACTCACTCACACAGACACACTCTATATGGGGCAATTTTGAGAATTCAATTGACTTGATCCATGTTTTTGGACTGTGGGAGGAAACCGGAGAACCCGGAGGAAACCCACGCGGACACGGGGAGAACATGGAAACTCCACCCAGATGGAGATTCGAACCGGGAATCCCTTGTGCTGAGAGGAGAACGTGCTAAACCACTAAGCCACTGTGCCGTCACGATGTATTATATTACTTGTATTTAATAAAATGCATCCAATAAAAAAACCTTTGCAAATTCACAGGGCAGTGACACGTGTGCCACTCAGGAGGAACCTGGACTGCCTGGGTCTGCAGATGGAGAGGTATCACGCTGATTTGGGGTCTTTGACCATTCGGAGCTAACATTATGTGGTGTTTCATGAGCGTTACGAATAATGTGAATGTTTTGTTTGCAGTCAGACGAGGATGTGACCTCACTTTATAAGCGTTACCTCAGGCAGGAAATCGTGTATAGGCAGCTGAAGATGAGGAAGCTCGAGAAGGAGATCCAGCTACTCGACAAACAGTTGCATACGAGCTGAATCCTGTACGAGAGCATCATATTAATATATTGTTTTTATACAATAAAAAAAGTCAGTCATCATTCGGTGATTCCAGTTGCCTTGGTAACGCCTTTCCATTGTGACAATATTCATCACTTGCTGCACGAAGATCAACTTACAATAAGGTACAATGAGTTTGCTGCACTTTGGCTCTCGATAGTTGCTGAGAAAATTAAAAGACTTCCAAGTGAATTTCCTCTGAAGTTCCACCAGAAAATCTTTAAACCGATTTTCATTCATTGTGTCAAATGTGTGGCGCAACCGAGGAGAGCACAAAATGTGTAAAACTCCAAAAATGAACTTTAAAAGGAGTGCCCTAAAGTAGCCACAGGTTCCATTTTATAACAGCAGACGTTTGTACAGCATATACGTTTAAGAACTGTGTATTTTATTCTAAATGTTTTTGTTGTCTGTTTACAGGTGCCTTGTGTGAGTTTTGAATAAAGAAGCCTATTTTTTACGTGTGTTTTCTGTGGGTTTTATTTGTTTTTGTGGCAAGAAGGTCAAAGATAGTTTAGTTTATATACAGTAGTGTCACTTTGTTCTGCATTGACCAGAGAGCAACCCTGACGTGGTCGCCTACTGCTGTCGTAGCCTATCTGCTTCAAGGCTATGCGTTTAAAACTGTTCAGAGTTTGTTCAAAGTAACGCGATCTTTCGCAAAGTGTCCTCCCCACAATTTCAGACGCCTCAATTTAATAGCATTTAAATAACTCTTTAATAGTTAAAAAAAATTACATAAGGGAATGAAAAGTTTCTAATCCCCATCTGGGTGGAGTTTCCATGTTCTCCCCGTGTCTGCGTGGGTTTCCTCCGGGTCCTCCGGTTTCCTCCCACAGTCCAAAAACATGGATCAAGTCAAAAAAATTGCCCCATATAGAGTGTGTCTGTGTGAGTGAGTGTGTGCCCAGCGATGGATTGGCGCCCTGTCCTGGGTCTATCTGCCCAGCGGCCGAGACGTTCTCCCCTGGATGGGGATGGGGAACCCCACCGCGACCCTAATAGAGGATAAAGCGGGAGATAATGAATGAATGAATGAAAAGTTTTTAAATCGATGTCCTATTTCATCTCACTGGGGTTCATATGGTTAGTGTTCTGTGGAGTTGATTATTGTCTTTAATCGAGCTAATAATCATATATATATATATATATATATATATATATATATATATATATATATATATATATATATATATTTCAAAAAGTTCTTAGAGAGGGAATTAAAATTGTTCTTATAATCTGCTTTGGCCGCAAGGTGGCGCTGTTTGTCCTCTTATTCTTCCTATTGAATAGAAACGAAGGAGGCATCATGCAGTTGCATCTGAATGAATAAAAGTCTTGCTTGAAGAGACTTTGCAACAGTAGAACCTTCTTAGAACTAAAATTTATTTTTATTCTTAACATCTAGAATTCGTAATCAATATGTTTTTCTCGAATTTGTTCTTTTATAAAATTATTTTTTCCCTTGATTTTTTTTTTCTTGAATTCTTTCCTGACTTCTTACCTTTCTGTGATATTTCTTAAATTCATGATTGAGTGCTTTTTTTACTTCTAAAA
Source organism: Corydoras sp. C115 (assembly GCA_019802505.1). Classification (NCBI taxonomy): domain Eukaryota; kingdom Metazoa; phylum Chordata; class Actinopteri; order Siluriformes; family Callichthyidae; genus Corydoras; species Corydoras sp. C115. The sequence continues at coordinate 876,836 of JAFMOC010000014.1, forward strand.
ATTCCCTCTTGGATTTTTTTTTGTTTCATCTTTATTACACAAAATTATTCCTAAACCAGTTTCTTCATCAATTCTTTTTGTTTATCTTTTCTTATTATTTAATATTCTTTCATCGCACATTGTTTCACCAAATAATTCATTTCTTAAATAACTGAACCGTTACCATTGTATTTGTGGGATGATTTGTCTGTTACTCTGTACGTTTGATTGCACAATAGTTGGGAAACTGAGGAAAAGTTTACTGCAGCCTGAAGTTGTTTGAATGTCATTGTCGGGACTTGTTGGGCAGGTCCATGTATTCAGATAAGAGAAAACAATAGGCCGCATGGTGCAGGTTGTGACCTGCACGCCCCGCAGAAAATCCAAACACAGCAGATTACATGAACGCTATGATTCCATAACAACACTTCTGAGTAAATTTGCTTTCAAAAGACGTCACTGGGGTGATAAAAAGCTGCTAGTGGGTGTTTAAGGTAAACTCTGTAGTGAAAGGGCTAGTGTTGTTAATATCAGCATTTCTACTCGAGAAACATCGAGGAAACGGAGTTACAAGATCTCACAGCGTGAAAGTGATCAGCTCTGACGCACAGGCTTCAGTTTCTCTGCCAGTTCGACCAAATTCTGCTTAATGCTTTATAATACACACATACGAAGAGGTGATTATTTACACGGTCAAAGACTAAATATAAACAGTGGGGACAAATATATTAGGACAACTACAGATTACACGTACAGGGGCTTTTACAACATCCCTTTTTAGGTTTGCAGCTTTAGCAGCATCTCTTATTTAAGGTCACCCAACAGGCTGGGTCCACTAATTAGTCTTGGTCCTCACAGGGTTTTTTTTCTATAAAAAACAAAGCAAACACATGATAAAATATTTCTTTGCCACTGTCGCTTCTGTTTGCCCTTTGGGGGCTTTACTATATACCACTATGATATCGCACTGTAAGCTGACAACCAAATCCTTTGTCAGATAATCTCACTGTATTTTATTCATTCATTCATTCATTATCTGCCACTTTATCCTCTATTAGGGTCACGGGGGGGTTCCCCATGCCCATCCAGGGGAGAACGTTTCGGGCGCTGGGCAGATACACCCAGGACAGGGCGCCAATCTATTGCTGGGCACATACTCACACACACAGACACACTCTATATGGGGCAATTTGGAGAACTCAATTGACTTGATCCATGTTTTTGGACTGTGGGAGGAAAACGGAGAACCCGGAGGAAACCCATGCAGACACGGGAGAACATGGAAACTCCACCCAGATGGGGATTCGAACCGGGAATCCCTAGTGCTGAGAGGTGAACATGCTAAACCACTAAGCCACCGTGCCGCACACTGTATTTTAATGAATACAAATAAAAATGTTAATATTAAAGGGTCGCTGTGGAGTTCCCCATGCCCATCCAGGGGAGAACATCTCAGGCGCTGGGCAGATAGACCCAGGACAGGGCGCCAATCCATCGCTGGGCACACACTCACTCACACAGACACACTCTATATGGGGCAATTTGGAGAACTCAATTGACTTGATCCATGTTTTTGGATTGTGGGAGGAAAACGGAGAACCCGGAGGAAACCCACGCAGACACGGGGAGAACATGGAAACTCCACCCAGATGGGGATTCGAACCGGGAATCCCTAGTGCTGAGAGGAGAACGTGCTTACCACTAAGCCACCGTGCCCCCCCACTGTATTTTAATGAATACAAATAAAAATGTTAATATTAAAGGGAGGGCGGTACGGTGGCTTAGTGGTTTAGCACGTTCGCCTCTCAGCACTAGGGATTCCCGGTTCGAATCCCCATCTGGGTGGAGTTTCCATGTTCTCCCCGTCCAAAACACTTGATCCAAAAACATGGATCAAGTTAATTGAGTTCTCCAAATTGCCCCATATAGAGTGTGTCTGTGTGAGTGAGTGTGTGCCCAGCAATGGATTGGCGCCCTGTCCTGGGTGTATCTGCCCAGTGCCCGAAACATTCTCCCCTGGATGGTCATGGGGAACCCCACCGCGACCCTAATAGAGGATAAAGCGGGAGATAATGAATGAATAATGAAAAAAAAGGGGTTATGTTTGAAATAGTTCAGACTTCATCGGCTACAAAGTTCCTTTAAGCTCTTTTGTAAAATGCAGATATAAAAACGGCTTGTTTTTCCTTTGCAGCATAATTTCTGTCCTCTACTGGCCTCATGCTTCTAGCCTGTCAACACCCTCATTGTCTTTTTACACTGGAATAAATGCAACGCAATTTCCGTCTGATACGAGCTCTGGCTTCAATCCCACTTTCTCAGAAACAGATAAAAAATCTCACAAACAGGAAGTTTCTCTGAAGGTGGAGGCTTCGGGCTGCTATCTTGTCTTTCTTACCAGTTGAGTCGAGTCTGGACCTGGCCTTGTGCCTGGCATGTCTCTCCTCCTCTCACTCTTTCCCAGGTCTCTGACGTCAGCCAGGCTCAGGCCTCGTTGTATTTTTCGAAAATAAACTCTTAGGATTCTTCAACTCCCGCTGGAACCTGGATGGAAACTCTTGGCCTCGGTGTCACTCCGGTTTGGTAAACAGCAGCTTTGCTTCTCAGGATTCAAATAACCAGAGAACGTAGACGGCTTCTCCTCAGTGTTGTCAGACGCACGCTTCGACGGCGTAAACAACGACGTTTTTTTTTCTTCGTTGCTTACTATTGATGTTTACATTTTTTTTTTAATTCCGCAGTGTTAATTGAGCAAAACATCACCTGATCAGAATCCAGTAATGTGTCTCCCCCAACACACAATGAGAAACAGGCCACATTCCCAATTTGACCTGCCAATGAGCATGTAAACAAATGCAAATGTGTTCATCTGTGAACTACAGATGGTTCCGAATTCAGCAGCCCATCACTTGACTGATCTACACCCACTTGCACCACCAGCCCTTTGTAATCTCTGTTAGTTGTCATATATTGCCTTTTCTGTAAAATCCTTATGGTTACATAAAAAAAAAGGTCTTTAAAATCTGACTCACTCTAACTGTCATGTCTTTTTCAGCCCTATAGAACCCACCCTCACACCGAGGTTGTTTTCTGGAGTTGTTCTCTATCTCGGGAACGCTCCGTCTTCTTTTAACTCTCAGGATAAAACACAATATTCTCCAGTAAATAGATTTTTCTGGAACCATGAAGATGTCTCGCTTAGGTTCCCTGCCTGTTGTTGACAGTAATATATAACCTTTTGATATTTTTATGCTTGTAAACAATCGACCAGTTAGAGAATTTTTACTTATTGATGACTAAACACGTTCGCCTCTCAGCGCTAGGGATTCCCGGTTCGAATCCCCATCTGGGTGGAGTTTCCATGTTCTCCCCGTGTCTGCGTGGGTTTCCTCCGGGTTCTCCGGTTTCCTCCCACAGTCCAAAAACATGGATCAAGTCAATTGAATTCTCCAAATTGCCCCTTATAGAGTGTGTCTGTGTGAGTGAGTGTGTGCCCAGCGATGGATTGGCGCCCTGTCCTGGGTCTATCTGCCCAGCGCCCGAGACGTTCTCCCCTGGATGGGCATGGGGAACCCCCCACCGTGACCCTAATAGAGGATAAAGCGGGAGATAATGAATGAATGAATGACTAAACACATATTCAGATATATTTTAATACCACAACTAGTAAAAGTTGACGTGGACGTCCCCCGGTGTCTTTCAGTCCACCGTTCCTCAGCATGTTTCTGTGCTTCATGTAGAACGCACACCCATTATCATCTGATGCTGAACCGTGATAGTGTTCCAGCATTCCCAGAATGCACCGGTGCAGATCCAGTTACAGCCAGTCGTACTGTACACAACATGCCTCGCTGATTGCTCGCTCTTCGCTTGTGCGTGCCGTCACGGCTGCATGATGTCTATCTGTTCCGTATAGTTCTGTCTCGTCCACCTCGGACGTTCTGAAGATCATTTGTTAATCTAAAGTTTCCTCCCTTTGCAGACGGATCAGCTTTTTACGTCTATAAAGACCTTTCCTCTTGTTTTTGGAACATGGCTATAGGGAGTCCCTCGAACTACAAGGGCATCAATGATGTCAGGCTCGCTGTGATACGGCGCTATCTATGCCGGGGAGTTGAAATGGTGATTAGGTCAGGGTTCCGTAAAGGCCATTCAAGTTCCTCCATGTAATGCGAGATCACAGAATTGCAAAGTTTAATTATTGTAAAGAACTGGAAATACAGGCCATCCATCCATTATCTTCCGCTTTATCCTATATTAGGGTCGCGGGGGGGGGGGGGGGGGGGGTTCCCCATGCCCATCCAGGGGAGAACATTTCAGGCGCTGGGCAGATACACCCAGGACAGGGCGCCAATCTATCACCGGGCACACACTCACTCACACAGACACACTCTATATGGGGCAAATTGGAGAACTCAATTGACTTGATTCATGTTTTTGGACTGTGGGAGAAAACTGCAGATCCCAGAGGAAACCCACGCGGACACGGGGAGAACATGGAAACTCAACCCAGATGGGGATTCGAACCGGGAATCCCTAGCGCTGAGAGGGGGGTTCCCCATGCCCATCCAGGGGAGAACATCTCGGGCGCTGGGCAGATACACCCAGGACAGGGCACCAATCTATCACCGGGCACACACTCACTCACACATACATAAATACTCTATATGGGGCAATTTGGAGAACTTAATTGACTTGATCCATGTTTTTCGACTGTGGGAGAAAACCGCAGAACCCAGAGGAAACCCACGCGGACACGGGGAGAACATGGAAACTCAACCCAGATGGGGATTCGAACCGGGAATCCCTAGTGCTGAGAGGCGAACGTGCCGACCACTAAACCACCGTGCCGCCCTGTAAATACAATAATCATTCAACTTTAAAGTTCTACTTATTTATTTTTTATTTTTTTGGTAAAATAAGTCACAATGTCTATAACACTGTATATCTTTGATTGTATGCCATCTTCGCGTATGCATTGTTCATTATAAGCATACATACCCAAAGGCTATGCGTGCTATGCTCAAGTTCAAGTATAGTTTACTGTGTTTTTTACAATAGTGCATTGTTTCAAAGCAGCTATTGTGTGTTTTGAGCCCAAACCCCCAAAGAGCAAGACGAAGCAATGGTGGAAATGACAATCTCTGTGGTATTGGTTTGCATTTACAGGACGACACCTTGTGAGGACCGAAGTTCGGTGAGGGATTTATCCTTCTTGTTGCAAAATAAGGTTGCTTCACTTAAATTAAGGACATAAAGACTTCCTCACTGGTTAAATGTGACCGAGCTCTTTAGTATGACAGATCAAGCTCTTCACTTGACAACAAGCTCTTCACTCTGTTGCCATCAGGACGGCGTTTCCGTGTCCTGAAGGCAAACACAGAGAGGATGAGGAGGAGCTTCTTCCCAACGGCGATTCGGACCCTGAACCAGGACTAAAAGGACATTAACTGGAACCTGTAACGCTGCACTGCAATATTTGCACAAAAAAGCAAAACACACTTTATAATTCCATTGCACATTGTAAATACATAGTTAAATTTTATTTTATCTTTATTTTTTATCTTACTCTATCCTATTTTTCTTACTCTTATCCTTTTAAACCAATTTTATTTTTCTGTGGAGAGGTCAAAAAGGAAATTTCACTGCTGGCTGTACCATGTATAACTACGTATGTGACCAATAAACCTGATTCTGATTCTGAGATCGTACTGAATGCTGGGAAATTTGTGGCGGTACGCTTGGTTTTATGCGCCTGGAAGTAATTAGGGAGGTCGTCCACGTGGCACGTCTGATGAAGGCCGTTAGATGTATTTATTCGAAAGGATGCACATGAAAAGAGCACAGGTTGCAAAACTTGCTCAGGTTTAATAGTCTTTGGCAGGTGACACGTGTGCACAATGGTATCACTGTTTGACAGTGTAGCGCGGCCACGCAAATCAAATAATGAACGTACAAAGTAATACTTCAATAAAGTAGTACAAAGTCATGAATAACAACTTTCATTCCACCAGGGAAATTTTAGGAGACACGCTCATTGGCATTGCAATGATGGAAAGTAAAAAAAAAAAAAAGGAAAAAAAAAATCTATACATACATCATACAAAGGGTCTTGTTCTACAAGGCTTTAGGAACATAGTGATATTAAGAAAAACTGTAGAAACAACAAAGCGAGCTCTAGCTTGGCTGAGCCGCTCGAGATTCGAACATGATTGTAGCATGCATGACGTGTGATGAGTATGCACCACATCCTGTGCATGCACACCGAAAACAAAGGGCATTGACGTAAATGAAAACGGGCAGATTTCTGGAGTTATTTTTAAGCGGTTTGCTCATCGTTCGCCTTCGATACAGAAACTCAGAGAATTAAAAAGAAACTGTATGATGGAGGTCAAACTGGCATTTAAAATAAAGTGGTTTCAGTGTGAGCAATAAAGTGCTGCGTTCAATCGCTCCTATTTACAAAAAAACAGTACCGCCTGTTAGAAAATCCGAAAAACAAACAAAACAAAAAAAAAAAACAGAAACAGTCGTAACAGTGAAAATACTGAACCAGGTTTCAGGCTTACGGCTCAAATCTAGGAAGACCTAATAAAAAAAAAAAAAAAAAAACCAGACCGAGGCTCGCTTCCCGTTTCTTCATGTCTCTTTTTAACGTGTGTGACCGGATATTGCCATAAATAAAAGTTCCTCGACACACGAAGGTAGGAAAAGAAAAGAAAACAAAAAAAAAAAGGTGCCGCGTCCGACGCGACGGCGTGAGGAAAATCCGTACGGATCATCGGCGTGTCAGAGTCTCTCCTTCGAGATGCGTCAAGCTCGGCATCGCAACGCCTCAGCCGCGCTGGGTTTCGCACCCGTAGTGTCTGCAACCAGGGAAAAATCCTGCGTGACGGACCTCCGGCTGGTTTCCATAAACTCCCACTTCATCTGCTGGGACTGGACCTTCTACGTTCAAAGGAGTTTGGTTAATCTCCATTTCTGGCGAGAAAGATGGACAAACAAATCCGCCTCAGCGAGGTGCTACGTCTCGGCGGCCGAGGACGGATGAGCCTCGCGCTCTCGGTCCGAAAGTGTTTTGTGGTGGAGGGTGTCCTCCACGTGACACGGCGCTCCGGCGTCACCCTCTTCGCCTTCTAAAGTCAACTCGAACTGGAACTTGTCGCTGCTGGGTGAGTAGAAGGGTGGAGAGGGACTCTGAGGGATCATGCTGTGGTACCAGTTCCTGTTCTCCTCAAGGGTGTCCAGAATGTCCTGGGCATCCGGGTGCACCAGGTCGGCCCAGGTCTCCCACAGAGGGTGCACGATGTAGTCGATGAAGCCCACCTGCAGCACATTCAATAGCAGGGTCAATAGCTGTAGATATACGGGGTAGGTAATAATAATAATAATACATTTATTTTATAGGCGCCTTTCTGTCACTCAAGGACACCGTACAAAAGTGCAAATAAGCATAGAATAAAAACAAGACACAGAACACACAACATATTAAAAGTATGTTCAAATTAAAACAATGATCAGATGGAAAAGGCCAGTTTAAACAGGTGAGTTTTGAGTGCGGATTTGAATTGTGAAAGTCAGGTGATGTGTCTTATGTCCGGTGGTAAAGAGTTCCAAAGTTGGGGAGCAGAGCGGCTGAAAGCTCTGTACTCCATGGTGGTAAGGCGAGCAGTGGGGACAGTCAGGAGGATAGGATAGGTGTCCTAACAACATTTTTTTAACTTTGTCCACATTGATGCTGAAAAAATCTAACAGATCAGCCAACGTCCCATCAGGGGGCGTAACACCACCCGTCGTACAACTCTAAAAATGTATTTGGAGTCACCATTTATACTACATTTACCCTGTTCTCACTCGGATTCGCTGCTACATGGCAAAAAACGTAAGCGTACACATACCTGAGACTTCTCGACAGAGGCGGTGTGCTTGTCACACATGGGGCTGATCTCCATGCCCCGTTCCCTCTCGCGGTCCCCCTGGTGGAAGAACTCGTCCATGATGCGGTCTGTCCATTGTCGGTACACTTCCAGCGGCTTAGTGGGGTTGCTGAGATCAGCACAGTGGACCATCGCACGCAGGACCTGCAGCCATCATGCAATGTGTTAGACACGGCGACTTATGACATCGTAGTATTGTAAGCAGCCTTAAGTTCCTGAAGCCTCGCACCTGTATCCTGTCTGTGTAGTTATCCAGCAGTAAGACTCCAGAGCTAGTGACTTTCTTGGTCTCCACCATGGTCTTCAGGTCGGCCAGCAGGCTCATGTGTTTGGACATGTCCGTCGCCAGCACCTGAGGACAGCGTACACGCCACCTTAATTGGGGAGGCCCTTCAAAAGTAACATTTCAACATGACCTCGACCGGCCTTCTTCGACTCACCATGTCGATGACCATTCTCCTGAGCGTCTGACGCTGCTTCTTGTTCAGGTTCTGGAAGATGTCGCAGTTCTCTCCTTGAAGGAGCTTGAACCCTACGGCCAGATGGTGGTTCTCCAGAACGGACTCGTCGTTGTACATAAGCGCCAGTTCTGAGTCTGTGAAACAAAACGGAGAACATTCGGGTTTGTTTATGTGCGATGCTGGGATGACACGCTCGAACAGCAGTGTAGATAACATAGGCGTGGCGTGCCAAATGTTTCTGCCCCATCTGCTTCCAGTTACCCTAGCTGCACGCGATAGAAGAACGGAGGAAGAAAAGCACTCACTGGTATTAATTAGGAACTGGTTCGAGACCCCCGGGTGGTCCACGTCATGGATCGCGGCTGCGAACAGGGCTGCCAGGATCTCCAGGTCCGTGAAGACGGCCTAAGAGTCGGAAACGAGACGAAAGGAGGGTTATAGCCAACACGGACAAACAAATTCCAAGCCGCGGTGCTTTAGCTGTGGACATGTTTATCTTCCTAACGAGGTCCAGACCAAACACACCGCATTGTTTTGGGATTAGCGAAGCCTCAAAAGGGCGCGTTTACAAACTAAAATTAAGAGTAAGACAAATAAGGGAAAAAAAAAAAAGTGTGGCCTTTACAGAGAAAAAAAAAAACTCATCGTCCACAACATTAACCTGAGTCATCTAACATGGCGGGTCTGTGTGTGAGTGATACGTGATAGTCTCTGACCTCCAGTGCCGGCGTGGACAGCAGGATATGTGTCGACTGAGCGACGTCAGCGGCATGCAGGCTGTTGTGATAAGCCACGTCCGAGTGGTAGTGATCCTCCAAGGTCATCATGTAGCCCACAAAGGTGTCCATTGGGATCTTGAAGGTTTTCATCAAGTCTCGTTCCTGCACAAAATGAAGACGTTCGGGTAAGTTCAGGCTGCACTGTTGACCTCCCAACTGGAGGAGGAGCATCATCTGACAAATCTGCGAAAGACTGACCTGGAAGATCGCGTACATGACGCAGGTGAGCGGACGCTGGTGAGAGTGTTCCGAAATCCTGAAGATGTTCAACCCCCACCTGTTGACATGCTCCAGGTCCTAAAGAACCCGAAAAAAGGATAAGTCAGCCACAATCCAGTCTCTATTTTAGCATATCCAGGGAATATTATGCCCCAGGAGTTGAAGAACCCTAGGGGACTAAGAAAATAGGATAAAAAGAAAAGAATCTGTGGAGAGCCTTGGTTACCTTTGCGAGCAGGTCTTCCAGATCGGTTTTGACCCCGAATCGCGCCACGTTGGAGCTGCTGGAGATGCCCGGGCCGTGCGTGACCTTCCTCATGCCACTGATTTGGGTCATGAGCGGCTGTTGCTGCCTCCTCTTCCTGTCCCGAGACTTGGGCGGAGGAGATGGGATCTCCAGCTCGTTCTGTTTGTCTGTAAGAAGAGGTGGAGGTGGTTTCGGTGTCAGTTATGCTAATAAACTTTCATACCCTTATTATTCACTCGACCTTTCGTAAAAAACAAGGTGATTATCCATCTCTGTATTCAAACTCCCACCTGACCACACACACACACACACACACGCTGAGTGTGTATTTCCATTCGCGTTATGTATATTGCTTAACAATCGCCCGACTCCCTGTCTAGCCGCGGAGAGGTCTTTGTAGACAATGTCAAGTGGCGTACTGTGTGTAAACAACACTGTTACAAGTAAACCTCTGGGAGCTCTCTGAAACCCGCAGCCATGTGTTCACAAAACATACAGGCCACGCAAAACCGACAGCAGTAAGTAGAATTAGGTTAATACGCTTTTTTTCTATGGGAAAATGAAATGTAGGCTGCACAAACCGAAAGTGAGCATGAACACTGTTATAGGATTGTGGTTGGACTTTGCAACAAAAAAAATCTGACTTCAACCCCACTAAGCACAAACCCCCTTTGGGCTATATCAGGCAAAATTTCCAAATATTCCCCAAAACCCTGAGGAACGACATCCTGATGAGGGTTCCTTAGAAAAGTCCTGCAGGTGATGATCAAGTGATCACAGACTTCTTTCTGGTATACTAGTTTTCAGTTCCTGTGATCTATAAAGGTCTTTTCCTGGCACTCTCCCAATCTCACTATGCATCTTCATCCATCAACTTGTTTTTCTATAACAAACCGACTTTTTTTTTCATCTACCAGCATGTTTTGCAGCCGTACCAGTGAAGCTTCCCTTTTATCTCCTTCTTCTTCAGTGCTCATGCTGTTCCCGCTCCTCGGCCAAATTGGACTGGACTGAAGGCAACACCGAATTTAAAAGGCGGCCCTTTACTTTTACCTGACCCTTAAATCTGCTGCACTCTTTACTCAGATGTCCTCCCTGTGTTTGTATGTGGTTTGTAATGAATACATCTTTCATGAAAAACTCCTCAACTCTCAGACTCACTCACTCGCTCACTGATTTGGATTTCGGAGAAGACGATCAGACTCACCTAAGAATGTGTTGGAGATGAATTCGGACACCTGGTTCCCAGAGCGGCTCATTTCCGACAGGTGTGTGAGCTCGCGGTTCAGCATCCTCTTGAACTGCAATCCAGAAAAACAATTCATCTTACAAAAATGCCTTCGTGTAAATGATGGATGAACAGTCTGTCACTTAAACTCAGTGGAGAGATGAGTAAGTATGTAATGGGAGGCTGGGGTGATGAAGAAACAGGTTTTTAAGTCATTAGATGTTCTAATATAGACAGATGGGTGATAAATAGATCATTAGAAACGAAAGGCTTGTGAATATATGAGGACAGACGTGCAAACAGACGGCATCGCCTCTGTACATTTCAGTGCACCGCTGCTGTTTATTTGCTGGATTTAAAATATTAAGGGGAAAAAAAACTATATGTCCTGTGAACCTTTTAGAGGAAATGTGCATGAAAATGTGCAGAACAGAATGCATTTACAAAAGGAGTTTGCATATTCAAACCTGGTCTGTGCCGAGGCTGTGTTACATTTCAGACACATTAAATCAATAAAACATATCATTAAGCAGGAACATCCAAAACTTTTGCATAGTACTGATACCAGATAACATGACCGATGGGTTCGCGGCTGATTCTATTTACATACAACATAATATAACGATGATCCATCACCCAGCTTTGGTCAAAATGGGTTTTTCTGTACATCTGCAACACCGAACTAAGCAGCAGCAGACTCACACACCTTAATGTAACCCCAGGTAACCGACAGCAGGTAGTTGGCCTCAGGCATACTGGCATCAAGTTTCCTGATAATCACAGCCGTTCTCAGACAAAGCGCTTCCAGTGAACCAGAGTCAACCTGCAGCCTGTATGCAGCTCATTCGCTCAGCTCCCGAAATCCTCACAACCCAGAGAACCAGCGGCAGGTCGGGATCCAGATCCGCATAAAGAAGAACCCGGAGAACCGTTCTGTTCATTCTCTAACTATGAGCAGGAGCGCACCGTCTATAGCCTCTTTCTCTCCACCCCTCTCTCCATCTGCCCTATATCCTCCTGCTGCAGCATTCGCGTGAGAAAGTAAAGCCCTCACATCCAGTTCACATGAACACACACACACACACACACACACACACACACACACACACGCACAGCTGGATGGAAAAGCTTTACTGAAGCAGGTTACCGTATCATTATGTCATTATTCAACTTTCTTTTCCATAACCTCGCCTGCAAAGACATGTTGGCACCTATCACCAGGCGGACGATGCCAGGCGAAATGCCGCAGACAGATCCATTTCAGCGCACGCACGTTTACGAGATGATAAAGGCCGCGCTCGGTCCAAATCAGCTCTCCTTTGTCTGGCAGTAAAGGAAGTGTGCGTGCTGTGATTCATGAGGCTTGTCTGACCCTGGAATACTTCATACAATGTGTCTCGACTCGCAACAACTCAGCTTTGGCAAAAAAAAAAAAACGGCGCTCTGATCACCGGCGGCACGGTGGCACTGCTTTATTGCCGTGTAATTTATACCTTGCGTACACTCTTACAATTAAAACCACATCAGGGATTAATATTATAGTAGTGTGTGCATATATATATATATATATATATATATATATATATATATATATATATATATATATATGATAGTAAATTAAGAGAGAAAATCTTAACTGTGTTGTTTTGTAATGAGAGTAAAATGTAGAAGTTTTATGTAAAAATGATTCCCATAAAAACAGTTTGCAGAATTAATGTTATATATTTTATAATTATTTTATATAGAACCCCATATACCATAAGCACTAACTTACCTCTACCCAGCCTTTGATATCCCCACACTTTCTCCTTTTCTCAGAGCAGCATAGTCCCATGATGGCATGCGAGATGCCCAGCACTCAGCGCACTTAGACAGACACCACGAATTGTGTCAGACAAAGACCTGGCTGATTCACCTCACTCTTAACACGACCGCCTCCGTCCCGAAGCTCCGCCCTCATTTCCTTCCCTCCCGTGCTCAGACACTCGCTCCCTTCATGGCCTCAGGTAACACTCATGCATACATACATACACACGCTCATTTCCTGATTGAAACCTCCTCATTGACCTCAAGTAAACTGGCGTCACTTCGGGGTTTTGACATTCAGCCGTTTTTGTGAGATCACCAGCACGCCACCTGTGCCGCAAAAACACTCCGGAACCTCTAATGCCTCTGAAATACTTACCCAGCCGGAGGTATATGCATCGACTTGAAGAAGAGATTCCGAGTTCTGGCCATCGGGGAACGTGTCCAGCCTCACCCCACCCGACCCCATCCGACCCCACGTGCTGTATTTGATCTCTTATCAAAGTAAACAAGACAACGAGGGCATTAACGGGAAATCTGCCGTCTGTTTTTGCCTTTTACAGACCAGCTGTGTTCCACTGCGCTCTGTTTTAAAATAAAATAACTGTCGGGTTAAAAGAATAGACATAAATCTAAGACTTGTTTACGAATTTGTGATAACAATTTGGGGACGCCCCGTCCTCTGTTTCGGAATGACTGTAAGACAAAAACCTCCACGTGGCTCGAACCGTAAGCTGTTTTTCAGGACAATTTCACTGCCTTTACTTTTAATTCTATAAATTTATTGTTATCATTATTAAGGCCTCCATATGGTGTAGCTTGTTTTATTCCAAAACACTTGCGGTCTGCAGTATTGAATCGGCTGGTGGGATGGTGTGGTGGGGAAGCAGAGGAATGGATTATGTTGTAGGGGGTGGAACCAAAAGTGATAGATGGTAATAATAAAACAATTAGGTACGAGAGGGCAGCATTAGTGTGAATAAATCGTCAGATAATATATAGTTTTTTTAAATTGAACCCTGATCGCTGAGTAACAGGACACCTGTTTCTCTAATAATCAATAATTGCCATCTAGTGGCCAAATTACAGAACATGGTTTATAAAAACACAGTGTAACAGGTTAAGTGCTGATAGGGAACTTAACGGCTCGCTGTTTATATTCATTCATTCATTCATTATCTCCCGCTTTATCCTCTATTAGGGTCGCGGGGGGGTTCCCCATGCCCATCTAGGGGAGAACGTTTCGGGCGCTGGGCAGATACATCCAGGACAGGGCGCCAATCCATCGCTGGGCACACACTCACTCACACAGACACACTCTATATGGGGCAATTTGGAGAACTCAATTGACTTGATCCATGTTTTTGGACTGTGGGAGGAAACTGGAGAACCCGGAGGAAACCCACACGGACACGTGCCCACAGAACATGGAAACTCCACCCAGATGGGGATTCGAACCAGGAATCCCTAGCGCTGAGAGGAGAACATGCTAAACCACTAAGCCACCGTGCCGCCCGCTGTTTATATTAATCTGTATTTTATGATTTATAATAATGTATTGTATATCACGCATTGATATGAATATGATGCACTCAGAGCTGTGCGTTATTGTCAATAATGTCACGGCTGGCCAAACGGCTCAGCCAATCAGTTTTAAGGACTGAATCTATGCATTTTATGAAGGTAATTAAAGCCCCTGCTGGAGTTTTTGTTAATGATCGTGTGCAGCAGCAATCTGCAGAAACATCCCGCCTCCGGTTCTGTGGTACGTTCGGAGGCCACAGAAACTTCATGACTTATTCAAATGAAAAGCCGGAGCGTGAAACTGGGTGAGGAAAACGGTAACACTTTTACTTTGCAATCCATCTGTCCTCGCAACGTGATTACTCCGGCATAACAATATTTGACTAGCAGCATTACAGCGCACCGCTTCCACGCCTTCTCGTCATACGTGTTCCACAGATATACAATGATGAGTCCGTGAATAATACAAACAGAACTAAGCCGTGTGGACACGGGCGCGAAGCCAGGTGCTGATAGTGATGCATTTATTGAGAATTCAAAATGATTTTTTTTTCGCCAACGCACTCACAAGGACAAGCGGCTAGCATCAGTGGACCGGTCAGGTCATTCGATTTAACTTAGAAAATGTGATTTTGAATGCACCACGCGCCAGATTGCAAAGCCTGACGAGCCAATTACAATACAAGAGCTCACCTAGCAGAATAAACACAAAATATTCAAGTCAACATGGCGTTTCCATCCGCAGAATAGTTGCGTACTGAATGTTTTATTCTTTATTACACCCTTTTGAGCGTCGGCTGTGAGGGAGTTTCACAGGAAATCAGAAGGAGATCCAACCAACCTGACTGGCACCAACAACCATGCCAAGGTCAAAACACTGAAATGACATGTTTCCCGTTTAAGAGCATTGATAAAAAAAAACCACTGCCTGTGTCTGCATGCCCTCTAATTTTGCACTTATGAAGCAGCATTCAGAGCAATTTATTCATTCATTATCTACCGCTTTATCCTCTATTAGGGTCGCGGTGGGGTTCCCCATGCCCATTCAGGGGAGAACCTCTCGGGCGCTGGGCAGATAGACCCAGGACAGGGCGCCAATCCATCGCTGGGCACACACTCACTCACACAGACACACTCTATATGGGGCAATTTTGAGAATTCAATTGACTTGATCCATGTTTTTGGACTATAGGAGGAAACCGGAGAACCCGGAGGAAACCCACGCAGACACGGGGAGAACATGGAAACTCCACCCAGATTGGGATTCGAACCGGGAATCCCTAGCGCTGAGAGGCGAACGTGCTAACCACTAAGCCACCGTGCCGCCGAGTATTTTATTGATATATTAATTTAGTAAGTATCTGTGACCATAAAGAATAAGGATGTATAGCATGCTACATTTTGCAATTGATCATTTACTGGATATAATAATTTCACAATTAACTTCATCCTTGTAATATTTGACGACGTGAAGCTCAGAGATGCCTGAACGATGAGGCTATTTCCTGCATAAACACACCTGCTGTTGACTCCTGTGATAATTAGCACATTTAATAGCTGCGTTACGGCTGGGAAATAACCACACCGCCTTGGAATTCATGTTCTGATTTTTTCCGACCAGTGCCTCTCCGCAGTACAAATTCTCTATAGGGCTGAATTTAGATAATTGCCCATTAGTTAAAATGATCTGTTCAAGTTCGGGGGAGTCGTAGCTCTTAAAATTTTATAGACAATAATTGCCACTAATTCGCAATGTGGATTTATGGTCTCGTACAGTGAAATGCTAGTTCAATAAAACTGCGATTTTAGGAAACAGACCGTATAGTTGAAAATGCTAACGAATCACCAAGTTCTGTTTAATTGTGGGAGTTTTATTTGGTGATATGACTCTGGTGCCTATCCATGCACATATGTGGAAAGCTAAAGGCACAGAACAGCAGTAAGACCCCCAGTTTATGAACATGAAGTTAAGTTCAAGTTCAAGTTATTTATTTATGTCGCGCTTTTTACAACAGTACATTGTCACAAAGCAGCTTTACAGAATGAAAAGCCTTTAAATCCCCAAACAGCGAGCCGAAGCGACAGTGGCAAGAAAAAACTCCCTTTTTAGTTGTTATTTAAGGAAGAAACCTTGGGAGGACCAAGACTCAGTGGGGGACTCGTCCTCCTTGAGCGGCCAGGCAGTAACAACAATGTAGGACACTAATGTACAGATATTAAACAAATGGAAAAACTAACAACTGGAAAACTATATGTGAGTCCATTAGGGGGCGTGCTGCAGGACCGCCAGTCCAATTAATATTCAGAACATGGGCTTGAGGTTCACATTCACATTTCACATTCACATTTGGTCATTTATTGGACCCTTTTATCCAAAGCGACTTACAAGGTGAGCACAGGGTTCATCACAGCATCCCTGGAGCAATGAGGGTTAAGGGTCTGGCTCAAGGACCCACATTGGTAACTTCAGTGGACCTGGGATTTGAACCCCCAACCTTCAGATTGAAAGCCAAACACCCTAACCACTGAGCTACCACACCCTAGGTTAAGGTTAAGGAATCAGCCTTGTGACCTGAAGGTCCCTGGTTTGATTCCCGGGTCCCACTGAGTACTATGCCTAACTAAGGCACCTAACCCCAAATTCTGGTGTGCTCACTTTACTCAGTGTGTGTTTCACTGCACGGAGGGATTAAATGTGGAGGCCATATTTCTGTGTGCGTAAGTACTGTAGGCAAAATAGATCGACATGCTGTAGATTAACTTCTACCTTTTGAGCTACTGGAAGGTAAATGTATCTCATGTATGTATCCTTCCAATGCCCGGCCGCGCAAGGAGGACGAGTCCCCCACTGAGTCTTGGTCCTCCCAAGGTTTCTTCCTTAAAATAACAACATAACAGGGAGTTTTTTCTTGCCGCTGTCGCTCCGGCGTGCTCTTTGGGGGTTTAAAGGCTTTTAACTCTGTAAAGCTGCTTTGTAACGATATACTGTTGTAAAAAAAGCTATATATTAATAAATTACTTGAACTTAAACTTCCAAAACATCCCTGCTAATAAAACCACTTCTGAGCTGTAAACAATAATAATAATTGATGTTATGATGGAATGATGCTAACATTGCAATGAGGAAGTGCTGACATCAAAGCATTAAAGACAGGTGAATATCATTTCACTGAAACAGTCATTCACTGTTACTGTCCACACTGAGCAGTCAGTTTACCACTAACTCCAGCGTCTATTCACTTCCCCGTTTAAAAGAAACCTCTTACCCTGAAGGACTTCATACCCAACATAAACATTTCTGTCAATGCGCAGCATTGTCGCTACCTGTATTTCCACTGAGAATAATGAGGCAGCAACAATAACATTCCTCAGAGCTGCAGTCAAGTTAAAGTCTGTTTGTCCACCTACAGACGTCACTGCGCTGATGTAACTCTGGGATTTTGTGGCATGAACCTGTGGTTCGAGAAAAGCGTGACCAATGTAAGCACTCGTACGTTACTCTACTCTCCACCCTCCCACAGTGTAGTAGAATTCTGCTCAGTGACACACACACACACACCGCCTGAGTGAAAGTTTAACGACAAAAGTATTGGCAAAAGTATTTATTAATCGCTCAATATAAGTATTCAGTGGGACGGTTGTAGGCTTGTGGTTTGTACCCTTGCGAACTGAAGGTCCCCGGTTGGATTTCCGATTCCTTCAAGTACTAAGTGCCCCTGGGCAAGACACCTAACCCCAATTGTAGGCAAAATGGATCCCTTTCTTACACTTTTATTTAATTGATTCATTCATTCCCATTGCCACAAGTCAAACTCAAGCATCATGCCATGTATTTTGGACGCATGTATGCTTCCAATTCTGTGGGAACATTCGGGGGGAAGGCCCATTTATTCAGCTCAGCTCATACGGATCGCTGACTAAAACAGTCACACTCCAAAATTTCTCCAAAAGCCTTCCCAGGTACCTGCAAACTTTATGGAATCATGGACATATAGGAAAGTGTCGTGTCCCAGTACTTCTGTTATATGTGTTTGTACTCAGACCCCAAACGCTGAGTTGAGATTTGAGTTGGTGAGGGTTTTGGCAGCTCAGTGGTCCGTGTCTGGGACTCCCATATCTACCATAAACCCCAAGTCCATTAAAGTAGCTAATGTGGACCCTTGAGCAAGTCCCTTAATTCTTCATTTGCGCCAGAGTTGCTGGGACCAAATCTCTGACTGATGATACCCTAAGCACATTAACACTAAAGGTTTGTGTTCACCAGGCCCTGGAGGACGTGTGTGTGGGTCATCTATTCACCTTATTCGAGGCCATATCGCTGACTGAGCGATACGTCTGAATGGTCTCCAGCTGGTCCAGGCACCAGTCCAGCTCCTCCATGGTCTCCATGGCGAGCCTCTGGTAAGATTCATCTGTAAAGAGACAAGGACAATATCCCGGATTAAATGGACTGAGTGATGAAACTGGATTGAAGTCACACTCTTCATGTCCCTCACAGAGCAGGTATGATGTGAGTGGTTGCTCAACACTGCAAGTAACACCTCTGAGATGATGGAGATGGTGTGAAAATATGTGTTATGCTGCTATGAGTGTGTCAGACGCTGCAGTGCTGCTGAAGTCTTTCCTCATTTTGTGTGAACACATCTACTTTCGGGTTGTGTAGTGAGACGCTAGAGCGCGCAGTGTTTATGTGTTTAGAGATCCCGGGCCCTGGTACCCAACATCCAGCCGTTATTTTTCGGTTATCACCACAGCGCTCGCGCCCCCACTGGACCTTTTGATCCGCCCCGATTGAAATAATGAGCTGGGGAAACTAAATCAAAGGCCGCGCTGTGTATTTGAGAGAAACACGGAGAAGCAAACTTTACTCCTTCCTCTGGCTCACGTCCAGGTGCAACAGATTCGCAGCCAAGCAAATCAAGCTCACTTCCCCCCTGAAGTCGGCCCAGACGCCGCTCAAGCATGGAGCAGATTTCTGGGGCGTCGCTGTGCTCGGGGCAGTTACAAAATATCAGCGAAGCCAGGAATGACATGCACCTCTGAAACTCGTCATTGCTTGTCAGATATGTCGACACTATGTTGTAAGTAATGAGATAACACGCTACTCCCCTGAGGCATGCTGGGACTCGGTGACCCTGGTTAAAAGGCGAATTGTCAGAGTGCTCTGATTAATGTAAACACAACCTTCCTTGTGTGACCCACACGGAACCTGAAATATAACACGTGGCATGTAGGATTTCCTTCATACAATGTACACGCAGCTGAGGAATTCTTAAATAATTTCACACGTCACGTTTATGGACCACAGCTACCGTATCAGTGTCCTAAGACAGATTTGTTTCTGAGATCGCCCCCCGTGCCATGGTACATGGTGGTTGTATCTTTGCTCATTATTCATTCATTCATTATCTTCACCTCAATCCTCTACTAGGGTCGCGGGTGGGTTCCCCATGCCCATCCAGGATAGAACGTTTCGGGTGCTGGGGATTGGGCACCCACACAAATACACCATATACGGGGCAATTAAGAACAGCCAATGTACCTTCAATCTATGTTTTTGTACTGTGGAAGGAAGCGATTGGATCCGGAGGAAACCCATGTGGACCTTGGATTCAAACCTGGATCCCCAGAGCTGAGAGGCAAATGTGTTAACCACTAAGCCACCGTGCTGCCTCTTTGCTCATTGTCTTCTGCTTAATCCTCTACAAGGGTTGCCGGGGGTTCCCCATGCCCATTGAGTGGAGAATATTTTGGGTGCTGGGCAGATACACCCAGGACAGGACACCAATCCATTGCAGGACACACACACACACTATATATAGGGCCAATTTTGAGCAGCCAATTTACTTTGAATCCATGTTTTAGGACTGTGGAAGAAACAGGAGAACCTGGAAAATACCCACACAGAACAGGGGAGAACATGGAATCTCCATTCAGATCGGGATTCGAACCTGGATCCTCAGTACTGAGAGGCGGACATGCTGACCACAAAGCCACCATGTTGTCCATGAGAAGACCAAGAGACAAAAAGCTAACCCTGACAAGAAAAACTACCAAAGATTAACTACGAAATAACAAAACACAACCAATCAGGAGATGAGATTAGATAACTCACAGAACGCAACCAGCTGGGAGGAATAACAAGGAGGAATTAACACAATGAGGAACAAAAGATAAATCATCAAAATAAAGGTCTAAAACAGAGAAGGAGGCCCAGATATCTACGGGTCACACTGTTGTTTTTGATGGAACCATAAATGTTCAGCATGTCAGATAAATGAGTACAACCCCAGCATAATCTCATTACCATATCCCAAACAGAAGAGCCTTTCCCCCCTTCTTGGTTACCCGAAGTTTAGGGTGTTGCCACTTTTGCCTTTGATTTGCAAATAAGTGGTCTGGACATGGATTCCTCCAAAGCTGTGTTCTGAAAACAGCTGGTAAAGGTGCTTCTTTAAATCAGTCCGTGAAGAAATAATCCTTGGCACTGTGGGATTGGGTCCAGTATTTAATGACGTATCATGAAATAATTGGCTTCCACCGCCGCAAGTTGACACACACATGAACAGACGCAGTAAATCCGAGCCATAAACTTAAGGGAAAGGTTTAGATTAAAAGCACTGACGTCTGTGAGGGTTATACCGCTGAGCTGATGAATAAAGCTGCCTCCTGCCCTCAATACGTTCCACATGTGCACGCCATTAAAGCCATGTGTGTCGAACCCAAGCCTGGCATGGATACACACAAATACTGCCGTCAACATGTCACCAATGTGGGTGTCGGAATGGGTTTAAGACGGGGCAACTTCTACCGGTGGTGACTGGAAGGATCAGTGTGAATTAGTAGAAAAGAGAACTTTAGATTTCAGTCCAGTAAATTCGGTACTTCCATCGTAAAGCATGGATTATATTCTCTACTGTTTTACAGTGGCATAAATCTTGGTGGTAATTATTTGGGAAACGTTTGGACACACCCCTTCCCACCACCTTATAGATGCACTTTGTAATTTTACAATTACAGACTGTAGTCCATCATCAGTGTTTTATGTTTTTGTCAGTCACCTGCTGCTGTAGTTTCATTTTTCCACCTCAGTCACACTGCTGGGATAGGAATAATGCACCAACCAAATAATCCCTACTCTGTGGTGGTACTATTGGGGTCCTGACTATTAGAGTACAGAGTACACAGTATGTACTGTAGAACACAAACAGATGGAACTACAGTCTGGAATTGTAGAACTCTAAAGTTCATCTTTACGTCTAAGTGGAACAAAAAGGGGGCGTATTGTCCAATTGTTTGTCTGGTACTGTATGTCCTGTTTCATTACTGCAGTACTAATCCTTAAGATTAATTAGTTGCATATATGCATCTTATATCATATAGTTCATGCTTGTCGACAGTTAATGTGTCTGTTTTGAGGTAGCGCACCTTCACCTCACAGCAAGGACGCTCCGGGTTTGAAATTATGGTGGTGCGAACAGATGTCCTTTCCGTGTGGAGTGTGCATGTCCTCCCCCTGCCTGTCTGGGTTTCCCCCAAACTTACAAATAAACAAACATTCATTCATTTCATTATCTCCCGCTTTTATCCTCTATTAGGGTCGCGGTGGGGTTCCCCATGCCCATCCAGGGGAGAACGTTTCGGGCGCTGGGCAGATAGACCCAGGACGGGGCGCCAATCCATCGCTGGGCACACACTCACTCACACAGACACACTCTATATGGGACAATTTGGAGAATTCAATTGACTTGATCCATGTTTTTGGACTGTGGGAGGAAACCGGAGAACCCGGAGGAAACCCACGCGGACACGGGGAGAACATGGAAACTCCACCCAGATGAGGATTCGAACCGGGAACCCCTAGCACTGAGAGGCGAACGTGCTAACCACCAACCACCGTGCCACAATAAACAAACACTAAGCTTTTAAACATTAAATTCCATTAGCGTGGCTGAAGAATTTGTTCTTGTCGTTTGCTGATGTTCCATCTTAATACTAATCTCTTGTTATGGCAAAAAAATAACACGGTCTTTGTTCAGTGCTAAAAACACCAACCGTCAAGTTATTGATCAAACACTTGGCGCTTGGTATAATCTAAAAATCTTCCGTGACTAAAAAGCCCACTTCATTTTTTTTGCCTAACATTGCCGGACCCAAGTTCCAGTCTCGGTGTACGGATATGTCTGATTAGTCACGGTCCACTCGGTTCTGCTGACTCGACAACATCACGGGAAGCGATGACGCAAAATCAAAAGCATACATCTTTCTTGCATCCTGTATCGTTACCATATACGACACAGGAGCACGGCAGACTCAGACTGTTTCAGCTGTTATGTCTCCGCGTCGTAATCTGAACTTTACAGTTGTCAAACAGCAATTAGGCAGATAACATTTCTTGTGAGCTGCCAAACCCAGATTAGAGCTGATTATTGGTGCAGCATGATTCATTGCTTCAGGGAAGGCTGTCTGTATATGGGTTTGTTTTCTTAACCCCACTCCGTAAATGGATATGCTAACTGTAACTGACTACAATCTAAACAACCCACAGTCAACAGAGGCCAAAGCAAAACTCTGGATATAAAGATCACTGTGCTTTATCTTCCTCCCAACAATATTAGATGCATTGATTATATTAAGGGCAGCACGGTGGCTTAGTGGTTAGCACGTTCGCCTCTCAGCGATGGGGATTCCCGGTTCGAATCCCCATCTGGGTGGAGTTTCCATGTTCTCCCTGTGTCCGCGTGGGTTTCCTCCAGGTTCTCTGGTTTCCTCCCACAGTCCAAAAACATGGATCAAGTCAATTGAATTCTCCAAAATTGCCCCATATAGAGTGTGTCTGTGTGAGTGAGTGTGTGCCCAGCGATGGATTGGCACCCTGTCCTGGGTGTATCTGCCCAGCGCCCGAGACGTTCTCCCCTGGATGGGCATGGGGAACCCCCACCGCGACCCTAATAGAGGAGATAATGAATGAATGAATGAATGAATGAAAATGATTATATTAATTTATCTCATCTCATTATCTTCAGCTTAATACTATACTAGGGTCATGGGGAAGTTCCCGTTCCTGTTCCATTGGGCAGACACACCCAGTACAGGGCACCAATCAAACCCTGGACTCTCAATTATACTATATGGGCCAATAATTTGAATCCAATCCAATGTGGGAGGAAACCAGAGAACCCGACGGAAACCCACGCGGACATAAGGAGAACATGAAAACTCCACCAGAACGGGATTCGAACCCCAGCGCTGAGCGGAGAACGTGCTAACCACCTAAATTAGAGCCTACATCAAAATTTAAGATCTTTTAGAATCATTAACTCAAATGATTTCCGCTGTGGATAACATTGTGGAACGACAGAAGCACAGTGTTTAAATTTGGCACTCGGAAATTAAGCACCGAGTTAAAAACAGACGAACTGAAGAAAACAGAAGCGAGCCGACTGATGAGGAGGGTTTCATAAACAGAATTCCCAAAGCCTTAGTTTCGCCGAGATTCCCGACAGTCTGACGGAGAAGCCAACAGAGCCGACTGTTTGAACACCTTAAAAAAAACAAAACAAGCTTCCCTCTGACGAGGTGCAGTAATCAGGACAGGGCCGGGCCACCTCACATAATAGGTCTTTCCAGCGTTTTTCCGTTTAATAGGCGCTCATCCTTAATTTGTGTGAGGCTGTTGAGCCATGAAAGCCCAATCAAAGCTAAAGAACGCTGCCAATATGGCCTGGTGCGTTGCTTGGTCGTGGCATTTTGAATAACGCGTATGAGAAACTGCCCGCGTCTCAGTGCTTTTTCACTTCCGTCTGCGTCCGATCTGCGTTGGTGATGCTGAATCTTAATATCAGCCTAACGAGATGTTTCCTGATGCCTCCTCCTACGTGTTTGCTCTGACGCACATCAGCAGTAAGCAAACCTTCACGTCGTGCCTCCACGTCAAGGTCTCGGAGCGCGTCCAGGTCCGGCGTGCGCACCGCGTCGGCTCGTTCCACAAAAGCCTATAGTGAGGACTTACCCAGAATGCTCGGCGGGGCCACAAAACCAGCTCTATGCATCAATCTGGCTGGATCCAGAGAGACAGCCCTCCTGGCTCCCCCCCCCTCCTCCTCCCAGCCAGCCTCACACTGCTCCCCTCTGTTTGCTGATGAAATACGGGCCAGGCTTCGTCCCAGACCTGCTCATAAAGCACCAGAGGAGCTGCAGGTTTTGCTCAATCTGAGTCACGAGGCAATAAACGCAACACAGCTGTTTGATGCTCGCTGCCAGTTGCGTGTCATGTTAGCATGGATTTCGTTAGCCGACGCCTTTGAAGTCTCCCATCAAACGAAATGCGTGGCGCTTAGAGAGTGACTGTGAGCAACTCTGATGAAACAAGACGAATAAACACTGAACTGAGTGTGTGAGTGCTGCAGGACACAGGTATGTCAGTAAGGGCGCAGGACACGGTACACCCAAAACCCTTTTAACAGGTATTTAAATGTAAAATGTGTGGAAGCGGCCGCTTCGTTGAGTGCACGGGGTGAACCGTATGTCCTGCTTGCGATGAGGTTTCCTGCGAATGCCGTAAATTTTCATTTACGCCCAATTGGTCGCTTCTTGGTGTTTTTTCGGTAAGTAACACACGGATTATGTAATGCCACAAGAAGCCCAAAACACACCCATAAAGCATGGTGTCACAACCGCAAACGCATAAATCCAGCTGCGGAAGGTGCAGCTGAAGGCTCGCTAAAGACCATTAAAGATAACGACCCTGCAGCCGTTTCTTGGAGGGTGTAAAGAGTATATAAACCTCCACAGGGTCCTAAAGAGTAATTGAAATCGAAGCAACGGTGTGGATTTGTATAGGTCTCACACACACACACACACACACACACACACACAGACTTTTGCCTTTTTCTTACTCTTAATCCTACACTATGGGCTTGGGTCATGGGTAGGGGGTGTCCATGCTGATCCAGAGACAGGGTGCCAGTCCATCGCTGGCCACACAATCACACACTATATAGAGGCAATTTAGAGCAGCCAGCTTGAATCCATGTTTTTGGACTGTTGGAGGAAACTGGAGAACCCCGAGAAAACCCATGTGGACACCAGGAGAACACCAGGAGAACATGGAAATCCCACCCAGATCGAGATTCAAACCCGGATCCTCAGCGCTGAGACGTCACCATACAGTCACTGTATTATGCTGATGGAAGAACCTTAATGAACTCAGGCGATTTCTATTTTTCATATAAAGCAGACGAAACGACTAAAGGGAACCGTTCTAACGCTGATAACAGAACGAACTGATTTCCCACAAACCGATACTGGGCTGATTGTAAAGTTTGAAGTAGATTGAGGAAAGTTGAGAGAATAGGTGTAAAAGGTCACGTCACTGACCCGGGAGACAATAAAAACACTTTTTATTTTTCCCTCCCTCTGTTCCTTTCGACGAGGATGGAAAAGCCTTCCAACTGCAAACGATGGAAAAATGATAATGTGTGTATTATGGATGGTTTCACTCGAATAATGCCACTCCGCTCCGTAGCACCATGGCCTCTGGGATATGTGTGGAAAAATGCCCACGGTGCATAGTTCACCATTACAACCTCCCCTGGCTGTTCTCCATCACTGAGCACACCATGAAATCATCACAACACCATTAACGTGCGTTCCGGTCACACCGGTCAGCACAAAGCTGACCATGATTTCAGAGTATATTTCATTAATGCAAGTGGAATTTTAGGGGGAAAGGTGATGGAAACCTGTCTGAGAAACACCATTGACAGGTCATAGCAGATACACAAACACATTCACACACTCATTCACAGGTACAGACAATTTAGTATCCCGACTCCAAAACAGGAGAACATCCTTAATCCCAGGCTCTATTTTCTGCAAGGTGACCCTACCATATGGGGTATCATGTTATTATTATAATTCCAAGGTGATGGTGGTGTCAGGTGGAACATACTGTGATGTCATAAAGCTACATAGAACAAACCAGAGAAGTCTGACAATTCGATTCAGTTAAAAGCAGTAATTGTGTTAATAATAAATCAATCCATTAATATCTTCCACTTAATCCTATACCAGGGTCAGGGGGGGTTGCCCATGCACATTCAGGGGCGAAACGTTTTGGGCGCTGGGCAGATACACTTAGGACAGGGTGCCAATCTATCGCTGTGCACACACACACTTCTATATAAGGACAATTAAAAGAAGCCAATTTACACCATGGTCCATGGTTTTGGACTGCGGGAGGAAACCGAAGGACCCGGAGGACACAGGGCGAACATGGAACCGCCACCCAGATCAGGATTCAAAGCCTGTCTCTGTGCTGCCAATTAATTAAACAATAAAATAAAACTAATGAATGCACATTTAAAGAATGTAAAACATTATATGATGTAAACACACCAGGACGTAAACATAACAAGTGTTTGTGTGTGAAAGGTGATGAGAGCCTGTAGTTGGTCTGCAGGGTAACAGAGACATTTTCCTGGAAAACCACATTCTTTGCAAAGGCCTGCACTCAACCACATCCTTTATGATCTGAAACGAGCAGCGCAGCGCTGTTACATTAACTTCCTAATATTTATTAAAGAATCGGGAGCGTTTTTTTTTTTAATCGGTTCTCTGTTTAACGTAATTTCAGGGACTTTCTTTGCGCTCGCATCACTGTATGACTCCAGAGGTGTATAGACTCTGGCTCGTCTTCTGTTACCTTCTGCTTCATTGCTGCTGACAGCTCACACAATGCACCACACACACACACACACACACACACACACAAACACACAAATGCGCGAAACGCTCCAGGCTATGGATCACTTTAGGGATAGTCAGCTTTTACAGCTCGTTTGACGTCAAACGCATAATTCAAATGCTAACCAGGCTGCACAGGTTTCAGACTTGCCCCACAGCTTTAGAGCAGAGAGGCATTAGTAACAGAGCCTGGGTTTGAGTGAAACCTTCTGTTCATGGATTACTCTGCACCCTGGGCTTCATACAGAAGTCTGTACCATGTAGAAATTCAGAGCAACGTTTTGTGCTACTGATTATCACACACTCAAATATCTCACTTGTTTAAGAGTTAAAACTGAGATGAAACTCAGTCTTCTGCTGCTGATTTTGGTTACCCCACTCTCATCAGCAACTCATGTTAGCGTCCAAGCAATAGTACCCCAGCATTGAGCGTAATTGGGCGCCTTGGTAATGCTGTAGCATCATGGCGATGTTTTGGTGAAAGCTCATATGTGCAGTAGAATTAGGTTGTATGTCCCAATATTGTCGTAGGCTTTGGGGCAGTTTTAGGCTTTGGGGCAGTTGTGGGTTTGCGGTTAAGGAACCAGCCTTGCGGTCCCTGGTTTGATTTTCGATCCCGTCAAGTAATCTGGCTGAAGTGCTCTTGGCCAAAGCATCTAGCTCCAATGGCTCCCTGGGCGCCATAAACAGGGCCCACATATGTGTGCTCACTTTACTCAGTGTGTGTGTGTGTGTGTGTGTGTGGTTCACTGCATGCATAGGTGTCCTAAATGTGGAGGACAAATGCCTCTGTGTGCAAGTACAGTAGGCAAAATAGGTTCCTTTATCACTTTATCTATTTCACTTATTAGTATTAGTTCCAAATATGGGCCAAACAGTCATGACGCCAACCTTAAAATAAAAACACAACTTTAGTCGTCTGTGGATGAAGCCCCTGCCAGCTGCACCTCTTCTCAACAGCGATGTAAACATGCAGACACTAATCTCTCCTGACAATGAGCCTTTAATTAATGATGGTGTAATGAATTCCTCTTCCCACTATTTTTTTTTTATTGTTTCTTAGTACTTTTAGTATTTTTTCTGAACCCCAAAGACATTTTCCATATCTTCATTGCACTGTACAGAGTGAGTCAATCATTCCAGTACATCAGGATCATCATGGCAGGATCCAGTTAAAGCACATGTTGAAGATTTAAGGTCTTACTGAAACCCCCCTGAGATCAGAACTCACAGCTCTCTTCGTCAGAGTCTGAAAACGAACCCATGAGCCGCTCTTCTTCAGAAAAGGCCGTCGCATACAAGTGAGGTGAAGCTGAGTTTTCTAATGAATGTGAAAGTGATTTCAGGGCCACTCAGTGAGGTAGAGATGGTACTGTGTTTATTCCCATTATAGAGAAAATGGGCCAGGTCAACACGTCATGCGGTTAAGGAAGTTGATTTTCCTGAACTGCAAAAAGCCGAAGCCAGAGCGATTCGGGTGAGTTATTTAAGACGCGGCAAATTTATTCTGCCCCTAAGTGAAAAGGAGTGCAATGGAATGGAAATACAACTGAGGCATGTTTATAGGCCTGGAACCCGGGACGTCATGACGTGATCACTCAAGTGGAATGAAGAAATGGTTAAACTTTTTAGGTTCCAATTCAGTAGATAAGAGGGTTTCGGCCATTTAATAAAAAAAATATCACTTAAAATTATCTTTAATCATAGAACAGACTTATGAATCTCATTGAATGAGAAGTGATTTTGTCCATCTATCCATTATCTTCTACTAGGGTCGCGGGGGTGTTCCCCCATGCCCATCCAGGGCGCTGGGCAATCCCCGGTCCACGTGTCAATGCGGCCTTGTTGCTCTCTGATTTTGTCTGTGTGTTTGCATTTTGTATTATCTGTGTTAAGATTAATCTAAACTCTCTGAAACGTTTAACAATAGACATTGTGGATAAGTAACTCTGCAATGGCCCTGCTCCAAAACCCTCTAAATTCAACAATGGCAACAATGGTGTAAGACTAAAACCATAAAAGCAATCATGGTCAGGTGGATCCTTCTATTGTTCCTCTCATGGAACCTGTGCTTTGTTGGAAAATCCTTCTTGACCTCATGGTCTCTGTTTTGCATGCTTCAGATTTTTACTGAAGTTAAAAAGGCTTAAGATGGATACAGTATTGCGTTGGAACCCGAAAAACAGCAGCTGTAAAACAGATATTAATGTATTTCTATGAGGCTCTGATCAAAAAGACTTAATTAACTCACTCCTGATGGATTCATAAGTGCCTGCGATTATGGTTAGGATCCATACAGGCACCAGGCTCATATTTGTGTACTTCAAGAACCCTGCAACATACTGTGAATGAATGAAGAGGATGAGCATCATGTTTTCCAATTAATATCAATAATATATTTCCCTTTAACTGTATATTAGAAGATGTTGGCTTGGAATTTGACTTAGTAAACGAAAAACTTGGTGGAAAAGTGCTTAGACGTTCCAAACCATCCACTATTTTTTTAAATAATATTTTTCCATATCTTAAGCAGACACATCACATCTTCCTGAAAGTGTCATTATTCACATTAACCAAACAGATTATTAACACACGCCCTACGTCCACGGAGCACAATGGTGGGCAAACACCTGCAATCAAACAGGCATGAAAAGAGCAAAACAGAAAAACAGATCCCACCCTGTCGTAGAACACAAACAACTTTCATACAATGACCTGATCTTCGGTAGAAGCTGCCAGTGACGTACATCCAAACCTGTCAGACCGCCTCATTTCACTGCGCCATTATTCTCTAAATTCCTTTATAGTGTGCTCACAGTGACCTCTTGTCATTTACTGTCACTGCGCCGGCTTTCATTATGCTTCTGGGGAAAAAACAACATCCCGAACCTCTGTACCTGCACCTGCCTAAACCTGATCTCGTTTTCCCCACGCCTGACAGTTTAAAAGCGATTAGAAGCTAATTAGTTTGCATCGTAGAATTTCCGAAACTGTAATCTTCCCGTAAGTGCCGTGGCCTCATTCGCGCTTATGTAACGGCGAACGTTTCGTAACTGAATTAACAAATTAATTAAATTTACAGAAAACAAATTTTAAAAAATGTCTTCATTCTGTTCGATACTAGTCGCACAAGTACGCAAAAACTTTCAGACGGAGGAATTCACGCCGATTTTATTGTGTTGATCCCATGTATGTCAGCTAGAGCACGCCGAGTGGGCGTGTCCTTACCGTCGTCGATGGGAATGTGGCTGCTTCTTTGAGTCCATATATGGAAGTCTTTGAGTTATACGACGACACTACAGACTTTGTTTCTTCATCATACCTTTTGTGCACTAAGTTGTTTACATTAGCAGCGTTTAGCAGACGCCTTTAACTCTGGAGTAAGGGCCTCGCGTAAAAAAGCCCAGCGGGGACTTACTGCTGAGGCCTGCGCCATCATCCAGGTTCCTACGCCAATGCAAATGTTAGAGTTGCAAAGACACAAGTCAATAATCGGTGGCTCTCGGGGTTAGGGGAGTGGTAGCTCAGTGGTCAGGGTGTTGGGCTATCAATCTGAAGGTTGGCGGTTCAAATCCCAGGTCCACTGAAGTTACCAGTGTGGGTCCTTGAGCGAGACCCTTAACCCTCATCGCTCCAGGGATGCTGTGATGAACCCTGTGCTCACCTTGTAAGTCGCTTTGGATAAAAGCGTCCAATAAATGACCAAATGTAGGGTTAATACGAAGCGACGGTTTCATAGTTCTGTAGTTCTCAGCAAACAAGGTCTTGCAGAAAACTGTTATGCAACGTTAGGAAATTTGTATAACAGTTGATGAAATAGAGATAAATCTTTTCGTGAGCGATGGTACCGGTACCATCTGGATTACTCTCTTACATCACTCAAAATTTTTGGTGCAATTTTTTTAACGTGCAATAAAAATAAAGAAATAAAAAACGTGCAATATATAAATACAATTCAAACTCAGGTTATACATTCTTATACACTATTGTAAATAAGATTCTTTCTTTCTTTCAATTTTTTTTTTTGTAAATTGTAAATTATTGTGTACTCTTTTAAAACTCTTTTAAATCTTTATCTGTTTAAATTTATGTATGTGACACCGAAAAGTATGGCACCTTAATTTCGTTATACCTGGTATAATGACAATAAAGATATTCTGATTCTGATTCATGGTTCCCATTGTGCTGAAAAAAGATTCACTAAAAAGTCATTGTATGAACTCTCATTCTAGGCACAAACAGTACCAGACAAAGTTTAGGACACGGCGCCGTTTCTGCTCCATTTATTGTCCTATTCTCAGTTCCACTTTCTGTAAAGATGGACTTTGTGGTTCTACAATTCCAGACTGTAGTGTTCTACAGTACATACTGTGTACTCTGTTCTAATGGTCAGGACCCCAATAGTACCACCACAGAGCAGGGACTATTTGGTGGGGGCATTATTCCTATCCCAGCAGTGTCACTGAGGTGTTTAAATGAAACTACAGCAGCACTGCTGCACTAAAACCCCCCTCACCACATCAGTGTCACTGCAGAACTGATCATAAACAATCCACCACCCAAATGATACCCGTTCTGTGATGCTCCTGAGAACCAACAGGGGACGAACAACAACACAGAACACAGATGGACTACGGTCTGTAATTATAAAACTACAAAGTCCATCAATATGCTAAGTGAAGGAAACAAACAGTGAAGAAAGATACTGAAGAAAGCTGCTCTGGTCCTCAGGGGCCATGAATGAAGCTAAAAATAGGGATTTCCGTTTTATTATAAACATCTTTTAGGAAGGACATTAAAATCAGAGGATCTCAGAGGATTAAACTCACTGACCCTCATCTTTATTTCAGTCCCTTTCGGCAGAAGAAACAAAAGAGAAGGAAAATAAATGAATGAAATGCGGTGTGCGTCGTGGCTTTAAAACAAACAAGCACTGGAACGAATAGTAATTGGTTTTAAAATGCTTTGACTGGTGTGTCGAAATTCCTCTGACCATGTAGTGTTGCTAAAGTGTGTGTGTGTGTGAGTGTGTGTGTGTGTGTGTGTGTGTGTGTGTGAAGTTGCACGGATGCTGTGAAGGCAAAATAAACTCCGTTCGGGAGGCGGGCCAAATTAAACAGCAAAATGGTCTTCGCCCCTGCAGCCTCACATACACGTGTTTGTTTTAATGCATTATGGGAATTTTACAGAGACTTTCATTCATTTAAACCAGGACTCCTGCTGAACTAACACTAGGGGCGGGTTAGCTCAGTGGTCAGGGTGTTGGGTTATCAATCTGAAGGTTGGGGGTTCAAATCCCAGGTCCACTGAAGTTACCAGTGTGGGTCCTTGAGCGAGGCCCTTAACCCTCATTGCTCCAGGGATGTTGTGATTAACCCTGTGCTCACCTTGTAAATCGCTTTGGATTAAAGCGTCCAATAAATGACCCAATTTAATTTAACACCATCCTAACGGTATCCCAACCCTGAAACATGGTCTCCACAATGTGATATGTACATGCACAGATGGTCACACACACACACACACACACACACCCCTCACAGTCAGTGCATTTTGACATGAGGTCTGGACTCTGTCGAACACTTCAGGTGGGCTAACACACTCCTCCAGTGTTTAACGCGCACATGTGCGTGTGCGCTACCCTCCATGAGGAATGGCTATTCATGCTGACAGGAAGTGAGCGGGCCGGTGGGTGGCGTCTGACGTCAATGAGCCGCAAAACAGGAAGCGATACATCCCACAATTCTACGCTCCCCTACACTCGATTGAACTCCTGCCGTAGTGACGGTAGAGCCACCTCCACCGCTGAGCCCGTGCACCCGCGTCTGACATGCATACACACGAACGCACGCTCATACACACACATACACAGGTATGGCTGTGCGTGGTACTCCCACACACACTTTCACACTTTCTCACATCCCCCACAGCACAGGTACCATTTCACCTACACGCAGCGGGACCCCGAGGTGCCGGGCCTCGATGTAAAGGTTCCATCCATCCATTATCTTCCGCTTTATCCTATATTAGGGTCGCGGTGGGGTTCCCCATGCCCATCCAGGGGAGAACGTTTCGGGCGTAGGGCAGATACACCCAGGACAGGATGCCAAGCTATCGCTGGGCACACACTCACTCACACATACTGTACACACTCTATATGGGGCAATTTGGAGAACTCAATGGACTTGATCCATGTTTTTGGACTGTGGGAGGAAACCGGAGAACCCGGAGGAAACCCACGTGGACACGGGGAGGACATGCAAACTCCACCCAGATGGGGATTCGAACCGGGAATCCCTAATGCTGAGAGGAGAACGTGCTAAACACCAAGCCACCGTGCCGCCCCTGATGTAAAAGTTCGTAACATTCATTCATTCATTCATTATCTCCCACTTTATCCTATATTAGGGTCGCGGGGAGGGGGGGGGGTTCCCCATGCCCATCCAGGGGAGAGCGTCTCGGGCGCTGGGCAGATAGACCCAGGACAGGACGCCAATCCATCGCTGGGCACTCATTCACACATACTGTACACACTCTATATGGGGCAATTTGGAGAACTCAATTAACTTGATCCATGTTTTTGGACTGTGGGAGAAAACCGGAGAACCCGGAGGAAACCCACGCGGACACGGGGAGGACATGGAAACTCCACCCAGATGGG
The DNA here is from genome assembly GCA_019802505.1 of Corydoras sp. C115. NCBI lineage: Eukaryota > Metazoa > Chordata > Actinopteri > Siluriformes > Callichthyidae > Corydoras > Corydoras sp. C115. The sequence continues at coordinate 910,424 of JAFMOC010000014.1, forward strand.
GATTCGAACCGGGAATCCCTAGTGCTGAGAGGAGAACGTGCTAAAGCCCCCGATGTAAAAGTTTGTAACAGATATTTGTAAAAAATGCAAAATGAATTATGATGATATTTAATTTATATTTGATTCAGTGGTCTGTTTTGTCCTCTACATTTAACCCATTCATGCAGTGAAACACACACACACACACACACACACACACACACTGTACACGGCGCCTGTGGAGCAACTAGGGTTGGGTGCCTCGCCCAAGGGCACTTCAGCCAAAGTTCTTGGTGGAACTGGGAATCGATCTGGGGCCCTTCAGGTCACAAGGCTGGTTCCTTTACCACAAGCCTACATCTGCCCCTGTGTGTATTAAGTTGGAGTCACCTGGTTTCTACATGGTCGCTATATAAATAAATTACTTGAACTTGAACTTGGTCGAGTTTTTACAAGTGTTTATAGAAGTGTGGGTTTTATGATTTTTCTGATTTTATTTAGAATCAGAATCAGAAAGCTGTTACCTGATAGAGATGCTCTGCTTAACGGAGACTGACTGCCGACTGGAGATCGTCTGCAAAACATAAAACCAATCAACTGATGAACACTGGAGTAATGTTCTGTATATAACACATAACAAGCGCCTAACTACGAGCTACAGGTTCAGAACCCGTGATCATTATGTCAAAATGTTGTTACTCTATATCATTAGGGTGGTAGCTCAGTGGTTAGGGTGTTGGGCAATCAATCTGATGCCTTAGTGTGGGTCCTTGAGCAAGAACCTTATCCCTCACTGCAGCAGGAATGCTGTATCAACCTTGTGATCTGACCTTAGTGAAGTTGGAACACTTGGACAAAAGCTTCTGCTACATTTTGAGTTGTTGTGAGAAAGTCAGAGCTGAAGGACACGAGTCAAAGGAAAAGTATCAAGCATAATAACCTAGAAATGTTTTCTTGTGTTCTAAGGTGGCAATCTTAAATCCCCAGCGGTGGAACATCACATACAGTACAGCAAAACCACAGAGTTCAAACGCAAAAGGTCAAAACCCAGAACATTTAACTCCGGGCTCAAAGCGATTACAGACTTAATCACTGAGTCAGTCACTGAGTCAGTCACTGAGTCAAAATGTTTATATGTTTCTGGAAACGGACCTTTAAAGTATTTATTTGAATCTTGTCCTTGTGTTCTTTTTGTGTTTTCAAAAAAAAAGGAAAGTTTATTCCTTGATTCGTACTGCAGAACGTCTGATTTACAATGCGGAAATGTCTTCTCTCATGTTGTCTTCTTTAAACTACATTTTACATTTACATTTGGTCGTTTAGCAGACGCTTTTATCCAAAGCGACTTTCAAGGTGAACACAGGGTTCATCACAACATCCCTGGAGCAATGAGGGTTAAGGGTCTTGCTCAATGTGGCTCAATTACCACATTGGTAATTGCAGTGGACCTGGGATTTGAACCCCCAACCTTCAGATTGATAACCCAATGCCCAAACCACTGAGCTACCACACCCCAAACTAATTACTTTCTGTTGAAATAGTAGAACTATTAAATTCTAAATCATTAAAATCTAAATTCTAAATCATTGGGGAGGGCTGAAACGCTAACACATGACTGTTGGAAACTTTTCTGCGAGTTTCAGGTCTCATGCACGTCTCATGTCCATGGTTTAGTCTGGTGCTGCACAAGCCGCATATTTGATGGCTCACTGGCCAGATTGAGGCTTTTACAGCCGTGCTGCAGCAGTGAACTCTACTGGCTGGTCAGGGTGCGAGCACTGATGTTGAAATAGTAAGTAACTGCAGAATGGCCACCTTTAAAAGGTAGCACTATGAAATCCAGAGTGATACTGCAGCACTGTTTTGCTGAGTATCTCCTCATATAGTAATAGAGAGTGACACTGGCTTCTGAATAGCAGAGAAAACAGAGTGAGTTCATGGTTATCTGCGTGTCTGTGACTTTTTTTGTTGTATTTGCAGTTTGAACCTTTAGCTGAATAACCCAACACCGTAATCACTGAGCCGCACAGGTCTTCAATATTATTGAACATAATTAAGGTGCTTAACATGATCACATAGCCCGCCATAAGGACTTTCCTATGACAGAGTGCTCCATCTAGTGCCCGTGTGCTGAATTGCACTGCCTGAGGAGACCCATACCTGCTGGATGGAATGGGGACGTTGGTCAGTGTACTGAAATTGTTTCTGACTGAACGCAGACTCGCAAGAACCTGAGGACCAGAGCAACAAAAGTGGGTTCAAACGGAGAAAGCACCAAAAGTGTGTACATGAGAGCATGCGTGGTGTTTACCTGAGCAAAGGGAGTGACGATGAGGTCCTCGCCATGGCTGCAGAAAAAGAACCGGAACAGCAGAAGAAGGTTTATTTAAAACATGGAGTTAACGGTGAGAAATGGATGGAGGAGAGGATGCATGGATGGATGGATGGATCAGAGGAGGGATAAACAGATGGATGGACAGAAGAACTCATGGAAAATATAATAAATGATGTCTGGATGGTGACAGGCGGCACGGTGGCTTAGTGGTTTAGCACGTTCGCCTCTCAGCGCTAGGGATTCCCGGTTCGAATCCCCATCTGGGGGGAGTTTCCATGTTCTCCCCGTGTCTGCGTGGGTTTCCTCCGGATTCTCCGGTTTCCTCCCACAGTCCAAAAACATGGATCGAGTCAATTGAGTTCTCCAAATTGCCCCATATAGAGTGTGTCTGTGTGAGTGAGTGTGTGCCCAGCGATGGATTGGCGCCCTGTTCTGGGTGTATCTGCCCGGCGCCCGAGGTTTTTCCCCCCTGGATGGGCATGGGGAACCCCACCGCGACCCTAATAGAGGATAAAGCGGGAGATAATGAATGAATGAATGAATGAATGGATGATGACAGACAGAGGCACATTATCACAATCACATGTTAAATTGCCACAGTGGCTTAGTGGTTTAGCACGTTCTCCTCTCGGCGCTAGGGATTCCCGGTTCGAATCCCCATCTGGGTGGAGTTTCCATGTTCTCCCCGTGTCCGCGTGGGTTTCCTCTGGGTTCTCCGGTTTCCTCCCACAGTCCAAAAACATGGATCGAGTCAATTGAGTTCTCCAAATTGCCCCATATAGAGTGTGTCTGTGTGAGTGAGTGTGTGCCCAGCGATGGATTGGCGCCCTGTCCTGGGTGTATCTGCCCGGCGCCCGAAACGTTCTCCCCTGGATGGGCATGGGGAACCCCACCGTGACCCTAATAGAGGATAAAGCGGGAGATAATGAATGAATGAATAATAATAATAATAATAATAGGGCAGCACGGTGGCTTAGTGGTTTTGCATGTTCTCCTCTCAGCACTAGGGATTCCCGGTTCGAATCCCCATCTGGGTGGAGTTTCCATGTTCTCCCCGTGTCCGCGTGGGTTTCCTCCGGGTTCGCCGGTTTCCTCCCACAGTCCAAAAACATGGATCAAGTCAATTGAGTTCTCTAAATTGCCCCATATAGAGTGTGTCTGTGTGAGTGAGTGTGTGCCCAGCGATAGATTGCCCCCCTGTCCTGGGTCTATCTGCCCAGCACCCGAAACGTTCTCCCCTGGATGGGCATGGGGAACCCCACCGCGACCCTAATAGAGGATAAAGCGGGAGATAATGATGAATGAATGAATGAATGAACATGTTAAATTGCTTACAGTTCTCCAGCGATAGACGAGGCGCGTGAGGTGGATTTAGGAGAGAGGTCGTAGTCGCTGTCCGAGCGGTACAGGAAAGACTCTCTGCGCGGACCTTGGGGGAGAAGCAACGCAGAACCAGGAGAAACTTCCAACTCGGCAGAACTGCAGGGTCCATTCTCTACCTCCAAACTACATCACAGACACACACACACACACACACACACACACACACACACACACACACACACACAATAATAGTAACACCACTGTTCCCGATTCCATTAGTCAAAACAACTTGACCTGTTTTATAATAATAAGCTCTTTATGGTCTAAATAACAACATCAGTGGTCAGATGAGCGATAATGAAACAGATAGAGCAACCTGATTTGGACATTTTCTTAGCTATCCCGAAAAAGGTTTTATTATTTGGGTGGTGGCTGACTCTCAGCACTGCAGTGACAGACGTGGTGGTGGTGTATGATGGTGCGTACGAGTGGATCAGAGCTGCGGGAGTTTTTTAGCACCGTGTACTTGGACATATTTCATTCATTCATTCATTATCTCCCGCTTTATCCTCTATTAGGGTCGCGGGGGGGGGGTGCCCATCCAGGGGAGAACGTCTCGGGCGCTGGGCAGATACACCCAGGACAGGGTGCCAATCCATCGCTGGACACACACTCACTCACACAGACACACTCTATATGGGGCAATTTGGAGAACTCAATCGACTTGATCCATGTTTTTGGACTGTGGGAGGAAACCGGAGAACCCGGAGGAAACCCACGCAGACACGGGGAGAACATGGAAACTCCACCCAGATGGGGATTCGAACCGGGAATCCCTAGTGCTGAGAGGAGAACGTGCTAACCACTAAGCCACCGTGGACATATTTAGTTGATGAATTATTGTGACACAATCGTACCACCACTTCAGTGAAAGTTCTGAGAGTCATCCACCACCCAAATAACGCCTGCTTTGGGGTGTTCCTGTGTGAATTCGAATCATTAGAACATTGCAGAGGACTAAGCAGAAGATAATGAGATGAAATGAGAAGAAGAAGAAGATGTATTATTCATTAAACTGTGAAATAATGAGAAATAAAGCAGAAAATCAGCACATCATGACTTAAGACCTGGATCAGTTGAGCAAGTGTAAGTGTGTGTGTGTGTGTGTGTGTGTGTGTGTGTGTGTGTGTGTGTGTGTGTGTGTGTGTTTAATACCGCTAGGTTTTTGGTAACTATGGAAAGTTCATGAACAGAGTAAGATGTCATTGTTCTCCCCTGAGACCTGGTGACTTCATCTTTCCCAGCATGCACAGTCTCATTCACCCAGTGCTGTGGTTTATATTCGAACCACAAGCTGCACCTGGATCAAAGCAGTATAAGTGTAGCTGTACAGACACTAAATGATGCACAAAACATTAGGGGTGAGCTGCAATATTCGCTGATTCGACGATTCGATTCGGAGAACCGTAGTCGACTATGAACCTCATAGTCGAATGTACCATTTTGACCACATGGGGGCGCCCATGGCTGCTGCTAAGCATTAGTTTATACATGAAATGTCTTTGTTTTCGTTATATATATAGCCTTTTGTCAAATAAAATCGTCCTAATCATCCTAAAACTCATTGATCTGAGTGTTTTAGGTTTTTCCTTTGAAGTGGAAAAAAGTCCAGAACGGGGATCCCATTTACGGTGCTCTAGAAAAACAAGTAAAATATATTCATTCATTCATTATCTCCCGCTTTATCCTCTATTAGGGTCGCGGTGGGGTTCCCCATGCCCATCCAGGGGAGAACGTCTCGGGCGCTGGGCAGATACACACTCACACACTCAAACACACTCTATATGGGAAAATTTAGAGAACTCAATTAACTTGATCCATGTTTTTGGACTGTGGGAGGAAACCGGAGAACCCGGAGGAAACCCACGCGGACACGGGAAGAACATGGAAACTCCACCCAGATGGGGATTCGAACCGGGAATCCCTAGCGCTGAGAGGCGAACGTGCTAAACCACTAAGCCAGCGTGCCGCCCAAGTAAAATATATTTTAAAAAAAACTTTTTTAATAACCACGCTTATAGCGCCATCTTGTGGTGAAATTTTTAACTGATTCGACTATCAGTCGACTATAGGGAAAATCTGACGAATCAGATTCAACTATGAAAATCCTTAGTTGAAGACACCCCTAAAAAACACATTAACGAGGACATTCGTGAGGGCGTGCTCGCTCTGTGGTTAGGCTGCTGGGCTTCAACCTGAAGGTGGGTCTCCAGCGCTGCCAGTGTGGCCCCTTGAGCAGGCGCCTTAACCCTCACTGCCGCAGAGGGGCTGCATCACGGCTGAGCCGTTGCATCGACCCTAACTTTCAGGTTAAAAATAGTTGTGAGTTGCTTTTTGGATAAAAAAACGGCGTAATGTACGACAGTCTCGCAGTGCTCTGATGTTTAGTCGGTCACTGTAGGTCACGCCCTCCTGGCGGATGAGGCTATTCCCTCACAAGCGGTACGCCATGGAGGAATATCCAGGATAGAAGGGGGTTTCCTCACAGCATCAGAGCACGATCAGCATCCCCTGCATTTGGGTCGGGTTCGACACATGGCCTTGTTTTTTATTTATTTTTTATTTATTTGGGATCTGAACCTGGATGTAATAAGCCTTCGTTTGGGTGTAGTGTGTAGCCGTCCCACTTTTGTCCATGCGATGCAGTTATGCATCGCTTTTATTACGTTCATTGTAATAAACATTATGCGTCTATTGTGCCTCCCATCGTCTCACGTCGCCCCGCACACTGCTCTGAATGTTCCTATTTAACTTTATTTATTTCTTTGGACTTTAGCCAGTAACGGCTGCAGCCTCACAGCTTCACAGCCGGTAGTAAAAAAGAAAGAAAGAAAGAAAAGTAAAAGCAAAATAAATAAATTAATAAAGTGAAATAAATCAAAGCATGTAATTACATTTATTTTAAATTTCCAGCGCTGAGAGGGGAACCTGCTGACCGCCGAACGTGCTAACCGCCGTAGCACCCACATTCGAATCGAATAAATCTTATCTAATTAAATTATATTCAGTGAAATAAATAGATTCTGTTCCATTTGCTTGAAATGCAAATCAAATCAAATTGAATTCAAGAAAATTAAAATGAAATAACACTAGACGAACAGAACACCTCTCAGTGTAAGCAGTTTGGGGTTCTGTGGGTTCTAGGACGTTAATTATGTATAAAATTAAGTATAAAAAAAAATAAGAAAAATTGAAGCTGTGAAGTATTAATGAAACGAGCAACACGGCGCAGAAGAGCAGCTGCTGGTAAGTAAATAACATCTGGATCTGATTTAAGCTCTTAATTTACAACCTGAAGTTCTATTCAGGTGGCAGTCCATTCACGTTCCACTTACCAGCTGTGAGACACGGCCACGGTGAAGCGGCGCCGGTGGCGTGGAATCTTTTTAACTACCGCCTTTCTAAAGACGCGAGGCGAACTCGCTGTGCTAATCTGACCGCCCCCGTCCGAGGTGATCTGCACTTTCTGCATCCTGGAGCTTGTTTCTGTTTCCTGACTGGGTTCCATATCCTAGAACTCGGATCTTCAGCGCTCAGGAGAGGAGCCTGAATGAGGCTGAAGGCAGGAGAGTCGGGATTCGGCAACATTGACAGCAGTGAGGCAGGAAATGGGATCGTTTGTGCCTCTTTGCCTCCTGAACTTTGAAAGCTTGCCCTCTTCCCTCCTTCATCGACCTCTGCTCTACACCGCCTCCCTTTTTGGAGCATGGCGAGCAAATGGAACTTGCCACGTTCAGCAAAAGTTTACCCTTTAATTTAATCTGTAAATGTAGTGGTTTTTAATTCCCCTGACATGACAGTCATTCTATATTTATATACAAACAACAGAATGAGTGTCCACATACTTTTGGTTCTATAGTGCACTACGACAGACTTCTTTAGGTGCAGATCTCACCTGTCTGGCTCGACCGGAGTGATGTCAATACGTGGTGTAACGATGACCGGCAGGGAGGTCGGTCGACTCACGGGGTCCTCCTCCGGACTCCTGTCCCCCTGTCGGCATGACAACGATGGCAGTGTTGGTGTTCCTGAGTGATGGCGGGATCGTCGGCGTAGTTCGGAGCCGAGGGTCGCACCAGAGAGGGTGCATGTCGTGGGGTCCTTGCTGTCCTAAACACACACACACACACACACACACACACACACACACACACAAACACTGTTCTTTATCTTGCTTTCTGAAAAAATTTATAATTTAAACCATATATATATATATATATAGGCGGCACGGTGGCTTAGTGGTTTAGCACGTTCTCCTCTCAGCACTAGGGATTCCCGGTTCGAATCCCCATCTGGGTGGAGTTTCCATGTTCTCCCCATGTCTGCGTGGGTTTCCTCCGGGTTCTCCGGTTTCCTCCCACAGTCCAAACACATGGATCAAGTCAATTGAATTCTCCAAATTGCCCCATATAGAGTGTGTCTGTGTGAGTGAGTGTGTGCCCAGCGATGGATTGGCGCCCTGTCCTGGGTGTATCTGCCCAGCGCCTGAGACGTTCTCCCCTGGATGCGCATGGGGAACCCCACCGCGACCCTAATAGAGGATAAAGCGGGAGATAATGAATGAATGAATATATATATATATATATATATATATGAATAAATCCATGAATAAAGTCATGTGTGGATGATCCACTGTCGCTTTAAGAAAAAACATTGCGGTATTAAACAGACACAGAGCAGAGAGCCGAGTCGCTTCTCCGCTCTCGGTCATCTGGTCGAGTATAAACACGACTTTATGTAGACCAGGCCATAAATCTGGCTGATTGGTTTTGGGGGCATCTCTGCCAGCAGCGTGGGGCTGTGTTTGCTCCTCAACTGCCGTCGGACTGTTTGATTCCGTCTGGAATAAACTGCTCCATCTAGTCGCAGATCGATCCCATTACAATCCGTTTCAGCTGAAGCAATGACAAGATGTGCAAAGCAGAGGCTCAGCCGAGGAGTCCAGTGTAAACCCGGAAACCTATCTGACGTTCTGTTTAACCTGAAGGTATTATCCCTAAAATACCAGATACAGCATGGGTCCAAAGCCTGGACACGCCCCCTTCATCCTCCACATATCATATAGATGGACTTTTATAATTACAGACTGTAGTCCATCTGTGTTCTTTGTTGTTGTTAGTCCTCTGTTGGTTCTCTGTTGGTGAGGAGCATCACAGAACAGGTATCATTTGGGTGGTGGATTGTTTATTGTCAGTTCTGCAGTCACACTGATGTGGTGAGGGGGGTTTTAGTGCAGCAGTGCTGCTGTACTATCATTTCTCCACCTCAGTCCTAACCACTGCTGGGATAGGAATAAAGCACCAACCCAATAATCCCTGCTCTGTGGTGGTACCATTGGGGTCTTGACCATTAGAGAACAGAGTAAACAGTATGTACTGTAGAACACAAACAGATAAGAGATAGGATTCCCTTAGGGAAATTAAGGATGCTCCATCTTTACGGTAAGTGGAACGGAGAACATGGACAATAAGTGGAGCAGAGCCTTAAGGGTTAAGGACCTACAAAAGACCTTCACTGGTAAACTCTATGAACACAGGATTTAACCCTTCAACCTTTAGATGATACCCTTAGCGCTGAGCCACCACGCCCTCCGTTTGTGTTCCCACACATGCTGCCATAATAAATGTATGGGTAGTTGGATTTATTAAATCCAAAGTACTAATCAATAACGCTTGGGCTGAATAGAAACCTTCGGCGGAGAAGCATCTCGGCTTGAAAAAGATGAAACGGACGGATTCTGCTGTCTCTCAATCATCAGCTATCAGTGGCTGGTCCTGTGGGATGCCTGTTTGTTCCGCTGGTCATAAGCTCTTCTGCTCTCAGGCACTTACCGCTCGCTCGCTCGCTCGCTCACTGTAAAAGCACCTGAGCTGCTACATTTGCACATGGACATGTATTTGAAAGTCGGCGTTTGAAGTGACTCTCATTTCCAGATCTAAAGGAAACGCTGCTCTGTATGTCTGCATCGTGTGTGAGGTCTTTGGTAACCAGAGCTTAAGTCATGAGAGTGTTTCCCAGCCAATAATAAACACGACAACATGGCACCTTGACATGGTCTTATAAATAAAGGGTGATTTTAATGGATTTGAATGTGTTTGCTTTAAATTCAATATGAAACGCTGTGATTTAGTTCCAGTTACTTCAGTCCAGTCACACTTACCTTGGCCTCGTCTTTGGGCGTCGCTGTCGAACCACTGTGGCTCTTCCTCATCCTCTGTCTCTTATTCTGCTTAAAGCAGCAGAAGAAACCACGCCTGGACCTTTGCAAAGTGCTGGAAGAACTGTAGGTGAAAAAAAAAAAAAATGAACAGAGAATTTAAAAACAAAAAAGACACAAACACACCAGCCGAACGTTGGGCATGGTGGTACATGTATAATTTATTGTGCATCTCCCCAATACGTGGTATTATGGGATGTTGCATTTCACTCCCCCATCCTAACAGCTGGAGAAATGTTTTATCGTGAAGCATTTCAGATCTGCAGGCTCAGTCTGCGTGTGCAGTGTATTAAATGACCGGCCGCTTAAGCGGAACCTTGATAAGGGCATTTTTACGTTTCCAGCTCGCATGTTATTTTTCCCAGGTGTATTTGCATACTGATGGGATTTGAGCGAGACCCAGTTTTGACGGCATCAGAAATCACGCTGTTTACGTGAAAGCAATTTTAACAAGATGGGAGTCAATTAAGTAGTCCTCCAGCGCCTCCATTAACGACCTGAACGTGGAAGATGCAGACTGTGGCACGCGCACGTCGCCGCGCACGTCTGAGCCGTCAGTTCACGGCGTGTAGATTGTGTGCTTCACGTTTTTGTGTTAGTGCTGAACTTCACTGGGAAGTGACGGAAACATTTGATGGCGTTCATTAAGGAATAAAATCATTGCCTGGAAAGCAGACCGCACAACGAGACACGGTAATGAATCTGAAGCCTGAATTCCACCTGCTGGTTAACCATGTGTATGTTATCGTATACAACAGCCATGTTTGTATGATGTAAGCAATCATGGAGAACCTCAAGGAGGCCAGTATTTGGTTGATTCTTAAATCACAGTTTTACAAAGTGATTGGACTTCTGTGCTCATCCTTAAAGAAGGACAAACCACAGGGTGATACGACCTCCGTAGCCCCGCCTTAATGGGGGGAAAGCTTACTGAAGTCCAACAGGTGTGCAGTACCCATCATAATAATTAATATTCAGAGGATGGTGGCGTAGTGGTCAGCATGTTCGCCTCTCAGTGCTGGGGATCCAGGTTCAAATCCCATTCTGGGTGGCGTTTCCATGTTCTTCCCGTGTCTGTGTGAGTTTTCTTCCAGTTTCTCCAGATTCCTCCCACAGGCCATGGATTGGCATGGATTGGCACCCTTGTCCTGGGTGTATCTGCACAGCAACCAAAATGTTCTCCTCCACATGGACATGTGGAACCCTCGCTGCAAGGACCTAATGAGCGATAATGAGATGAGATGATGCAGTGGGCAGCCCTGTACACGGCACCTGGGCAGCAATTATTGTTAGGTGCCTTGACCAATGGTACTTGGTGGGACCGCGAATCAAACCAGGGACCTTAAGGTTGCAAGGCTGGTTCCTTAACCACAAGCCCATGCCTGTCCCAGACTACAGAATGACACTGGACTTCAGTGTTCTGCGGAAGACTTTCCATTTCTTTTCTGTATCACAGTGACGGAGTCTGTCAACTAATTACAGAACGGAGAGTAAAAGCATGAATGGAAATCCTGTTCAGTCTCTTGCGGTCCGTCTGCGGCGTCCTGTAATGAATTACGTTGTACTGTTGAAACCGATGTTCCTCACAGATGAAGTGCAGAGCACTTACACAGGATACCGACATACTGACAGCATGACAAAGTAGTATAACCATCCTGTTCGTGATTATGACGTAAATTCTCATGTTTGGGGCGTGGATTAGGGATTATGATGTGATATGCTGTATGAATTGAGGAAGTCGACCTGCTGAGAGTTAGATTCGCGGTGAGAAGGTATAATTTTAGTTAAGTTAAGTCGCTCCATGCGTCACGGTAATTAACGGACGGGATCTGTACAGATGTGTATATTGACACACTGTAAGGCTAATTACGATCCAAGCGCTTTAGGCCAAGCACATCCCCGCTGACGCCATTACATTCTTTGCTAGTTACACCATTGATGAGCTGTTATGTAACTGGCACAGTGGACAATCCAATTTCATCGCGGTACGCAATCATTACCCACACGCCGGGCCATTTCACATACGGCCTAATTAACGATTCCAACATTACGGTCATGTGGTCACGGCTTCCGATTGACTTTCTACGGAAAGAAGCAACGGTGCAGCATGGTACAAACTTTCATCCTCACTAAAGGAATGGCTTTAGAACGGATCAAATGTTCTAGATGAGGCGAATAGATGAACAGATAGGTATAATCAATGGATGGATGGATGAACGTGTGGACGGATGGACAGACGGATAGATCGACAAGTAGATGAATAGACGGGTGAATATATAAATGGATGAGTGGATGGATGAATTGACGATGGCTGAGTGGATTGTACATTTGGATGGAATTAATGGATGGATGGCCAAGCATATGGACTGAGTGGGGTGTTTAGGTGAATAGGTGAATGGATGGATGAATAGCATATAGAATGGCTGAGTGAGTTGTGATGGATAAATGCACACATGCATAGTTGGATGAATTTAATATATGTATGAATAAAATGATTAAATGATGGATGAAAGGATTAGTGAATATAATGAGATGTACATCAGTATAATGGATGTATGGGTGTATGAATGGGGTATGATGGATAGATTGATGTGTGTGTGTGTGTGTGTGCATATATAAATGGATGAAACATTAATAGATGGAAGGATGAATTATTAGAGGCGATGTATGATGTATGAATGAATAGATAGATAAATGAATGAGTAAATTGTTAAACACAGTTCATGTTCCCTGCAGGTCCGACAAACAAAACACGGTGAATTGATGGATGGGAGGCAGACGCTGTCATGTCGCTGTGGATTTAACAATCAAACGAGGCAGAAGGATGAAAGGATGATGTCGAGGGGAAAGAGAACAGATAGGGATGAACTAATGGAACCGTATTTCATGTTTACAGTGAAAAATGACAAACAGCTTTAATAAATGATGAATGAATGGGAGTAGAAATTGACAGAGACATGAGAAAAGGTGGGATTTTTGGATAACAGAGTGAGAGTATAGAGACAGGGACAGATAACCAACCGCTAAGGATATTTTTTTGATATTTATATGAATTTTTTTCTTCTTTTAAAGCTTTTTTCAGTCCTTCAGTTCTGTCACGACATGAAAACATCAGCATGCTGATTCTTTATATTTTGATATTTGCTCTTGGCACCAATGGAGCAATCACTAAAAAATATAATGAATGAATCGAGAGAGACAGAGAGAGGGAGAACAAGCGAGAGTGCGAGAGAGAGATGATGTCATGTATTCGGCATATTGACTTTTACTATGATGTAAGAATTTCACTGCTTTTATTTCTAACTGTATCATGTGACCTGAAGTTTTGATTTTATGTTGTGTGTCAATTTTTTAAGAAATACCGATCGATCATTGACACTAACACTAAGAACTAAAAACGATACACAATTAAACATAACTAACATCTAACGCCATACGTTTTATCCTCTCCTTCCCTCTGGGTTAAAATCCTCCTCTGCATATCAAAAAAAAAAAAAAAAAAAAAAAAATTATTACTGATTATTATTAACAGTATTTGTTTATAAACCTTACAAGAAATTCAGTTTATTATAACAAGGTCTTCATTTTTATGGTATGTTTAAATATATAGTACCAGTCAAAAGTTTGGACACACCCCCCCTTTTGGCTCCACTTTCTATTTCCTCCACTTACCATACAGATGGACTTTGTAGTTTTACAGTTACAGACTGTAGTCCATCTGCGTTCTGTGTTTTTGCTAGTCCTCTGTTGGTTCTCTGTTCTCTGTTGAGACACTGATGCGGGTTTTAGTGCAGCAGTGCTGCTAACGTTTAAACACCTCATTAAACACCTCAGTGACACTGCTGGGATAGGAATAATGCACCCACCATTTTAATACCTGCTCTGTGGTGGTACACAGTATGTACTGCAGTCCACAAACAGATGGACTACAGGAATTGTAGAACAATAAGGTCTATCTTTACAGAAAGTAGAACATAGAAAAAAAAACATAGACGACAAGTGGAGTAAAAAAGGGGGTGTGTCCAAACTTTTGGCTAGTACTGTATCTATATATCTATATCCATCTATCTATCAATATATATATATATATATAGTGGCATGGTGGCTTAATGGTTGGCACGTTCTCCTCTCAGCACTAGGGATTCCCGGTTCGAATCCCCATCTGGTTGGAGTTTCCATGTTCTCCCCGTGTCCGCGTGGGTTTCCTCCGGGTTCTCCGGTTTCCTCCCACAGTCCAAAAACATGGATCAAGTCAATTGAATTCTCCAAATTGCCCCATATAGAGTGTGTGTGTGTGAGTGAGTGTGTGCCCAGTGATGAATTGGCGCCCTGTCCTGGGGAACCCCGCCGCGACCCTAATAGAGGATAAAGCGGGAGATAATGAATGAATGAATATATAAATATATATATATGTATATATTAGTTTAGTGAAATCAGATCGTAATTTTTCCTCTGTATTATGTGCTCCTGCACCAAAAACTCTTCATTGACATAAATATTTAATAGATTTCCATATTTGCTGTGGGAGAGTGGAGAGCTGAATCAGTTCAGAAAGTGTTTTTTTTCCTCCTGATGTGAATGTGAATGCAGCGCAGATTTATTATTCTGTATGTTTGTTTACATGCAGAATAAACCCGCTCCAGTTAAATGCATTGCCATAATAATAATAATAATAATAATAATAATAATAATAATAATAGGCTCGGTGGCTTAGTGGTTAGCACGTTCTCCTCTCAGCGCTAGGGATTCCCGGTTCGAATCCCCATCTGGGTGGAGTTTCCATGTTCTCCCCGTGTCCACGTGGGTTTCCTCCGGGTTCTGCGGTTTCCTCCCACAGTCCAAAAACATGGATCAAGTCAATTGAATTCTCAAAATTGCCCCATATAGAGTGTTTGTGTGTGAGTGAGTGTGTGCCCAGCGATGGATTGGCGCCCTGTCCTGGGTCTATCTGCCCAGCGCCCGAGACGTTCTCCCGTGGATGGGCATGGGGAACCCCACCGCGACCCTAATAGAGGATAAAGCGGGAGATAATGGATGAATGAATGAATAATAATAATAATAATAGGCTGGACGGCACGCTGGCTTAGTGGTTGGCATGTTCTCCTCTCAGCGCTAGGGATTCCCGGTTCGAATCCCCATCTGGGTGGAGTTTCCATGTTCTCCCCGTGTCCGCGTGGGTTTCCTCCGGGTTCTCCGGTTTCCTCCCACAGTCCAAAAACATGGATCGAGTCAATTGAATTCTCCAAATTGCCCCATATAGAGTGTGTCTGTGTTAGTGAGTGTGTGCCCAGCGATGGATCGGCGCCCTGTCCTGGGTCTATCTGCCGAGCGCCCGAAACGTTCTCCCCTGGATGGGCATGGGGAACCCCACCGCGACCCTAATAGAGGATAAAGCGGGAGATAATGAATGAATGAATGAATGAATAATAGGCTGTCTGTGATGCTGCTGTTTGTTATTTTAATAAAACGTGCAGTTTTTGCAGAAATGTGAAATCACGGCGGTGAGAAGGCGATGCGCTCTGCGCTCTGCGGGCTGCGGGCTGCGGGCTGCATGCTCGTTTCCCGCGGACACGGCGCCGCTTACCTGCGCTGGTCCGCCGGACCTCAGGCTGCAGATGGAGGGGTGAGGGCTTGCTGTCCGGTCCCCGTCCGAAGCGCGAGTCCGCTCAGCATCGCCGCGTCCATCGGATTTGACTCATCGATTCTCCCGACAGTGACGGTCGGATCGCCCGCGTGTCGGTTCCTTTTTGAACGACTCCTTAAATCCAATCCCATTGTTCGGTGGCTTGTCTCGCAGACGCATGGCGGCTTTGCGGAACCCCCCCCCCCCCCACCCCAGCCCCCCCACCCCTCTCCCCAAATCGTGTCTCGTTTTCCCCCGAAACCTTAAACTCAACGTTACAGCCAAATCAACTAAAGTTCGTCGATAGTAACTCTTTTAAAGTGAACGACTCATCCGAGCCGATTCCCCAGCGTGAATTCGAGGATCGTAAGTTGCGTCCGTATTTCACGGTTTGCTGTTCGCATCTCGTTTATTCCCGTCTCATTTTATTCACTTAGTGATAAACGCCTCGTCCGGCAGCTGCGGGGTAATGAATGTGGACCTTGCCATGTTTATCGCCGAATAATGGATGTTTTACATGATCGTAAACTGACATCGTGACAACCGAATCGTTGGTATCGACTCCCTCAATGAACAAGGTTTCAACGGTAACGCGAGAGAATCGATTCACAGGCGAGAAAAACGAAGCGAAGTTTGTTTTCGTTCTAATTACTTTTTCTTTTTCTTTTTTTTCTCCAAACTTCTCGTCTCGTTATCTTCATTCGCACAGATCTCATCCATTTTGAAAGTACACGCAGAGGCGGCCGAAATATAACCAAGTACTCATGGAGTCGACTCCATAAAGTGAGTCGCTTTATCCATCTCTTAATGAATGACTGATTTGCAGACTTGTCCTCATTATGAAGATCCTGAGGGCAACATGATCGACTTCATGCATCAGCTTCATCAGCATCGACCAGAAGCCAACATGGCAACGTGGTCAAGCAGAGGGACGTGTATATCTACCATCTACTTAAACACCAGTGAACAGAACTTCAGTAAAGATTCATTCATTCATTCATTCATTCATTCATTATCTCCCGCTTTATCCTCTATTAGGGTCGCGGTGGGGTTCCCCATGCCCATCCAGGGGAGAACGTCTCGGGCGCTGGGCAGATACACCCAGGACAGGGCGCCAATCCATCGCTGGGCACACACTCACTCACACAGACACACTCTATATGGGGCAATTTGGAGAACTCAGTTGACTTGATCCATGTTTTTGGACTGTGGGAGGAAACCGGAGAACCCGGAGGAAACCCATGTGGCCACGGGGAGAAGATGGAAACTCCACCCAGATGGGGATTCGAACCAGGAATCCCTAGCGCTGAGAGGAGAACGTGCTAAACCACTAAGCCACCGTGCCGCCCCACACAGTATATAGATATGTGAAATACAATATACAACTATGAATATATATAATATATATAATATACAAATATAATATAGAATATTTTAACTATAAATATAATATATAGATATTCATTCATTCATTATCTCCCGCTTTATCCTCTATTAGGGTCGCGGTGGGGGGGGTTCCCCATGCCCATCCAGGGGAGAACATCTCGGGCGCTGGGCAGATACACCCAGAACAGGGCGCCAATCCATCGCTGGGCACACACTCACTCACACAGACACACTCTATATGGGGCAATTTTGAGAATTCAATTGACTTGCTCCATGTTTTTGGACTGTGGGAGGAAAGCGGAGAACCCAGAGGAAACCCACGCATACACGGGGAGAACATGGAAACTCCACCCAGATGGGGATTCGAACCGGGAATCCCTAGCGCTGAGAGGCAAACGTGCTAAACCACTAAGCCACCGTGCCGCCCCAGTAAAGATTCAATAAAATGTTATTATCGTTAATATCACATGGTACATGAGATAAGAACGAAATTATGGGTCACAGACCCCGATTGCCCTGTTATTTTTAAGTTTTAAATTTAAAGAAGAAAATGAGAACTTTTTTTCAAACACAGTATATATTCATTCATTCATTCATCCATTATCTTCCACTTTATCCTCTATTAGGGTCGCGGGGAGGGGGGGGCAATTTGGAGAACTCAGTTGACTTGATCCATGTTTTTGGACTGTGGGAGGAAACCGGAGAACCCGGAGGAAACCCACGCAGACACGGGGAGAACATGGAAACTCCACCCAGATGGGGATTCGTACCGGGAATCCCTAGCGCTGAGAGGAGAACATGCTAAACACTAAGCCACCGTGCCGCCCCACACAGTATATAGATATGTGAAATACAATATACATCTACAAATATAAATATAATATAGAATATTTTAACTATAAATATAATATATAAATATAATAGAATAAATAAAACATTTAAACTGGAGCGATGGGGAATATTAAAAAATGTACAAAAGACATTAATGCATTCAAAGGCATGTTTTCAGTTAATACGCCACATTTGTGAGACTTTGTAGTATAACTATTGATAAAGGTACAAATGTGCTCTGATTTAGACACTACGTTCCACATGTTGCCTAACGTTGCATCAGGTTAATCAATATTAAATTGATTAGAACACAAAGTTGTTGGCAACTATGTAGCTCTAATAACAAACCTCATTTAAAAAAAGGTTTGTTGTCTGAAATGTTTATTCTATTTGCTTCTCAAATATACTGAAAATAAGCTTTATTTATTGTAACTTGTTTTCATTAGGCTCCACCGCTGTATGATTTGGGCTGCTGAGGTATTTTACTAAGTTGTAAGTAACACAGTTGCTGTGATTTATACACAATATGTTTTTTTTTTTACTTTCCCCTGTCTTATTTTAATCCTCTGTATTAAGCATAGACTCACTAACGTTTCCTTGACTTTGTGAGTTTTGATAAGGACTCTTTTATGACACGCTTGCTTTGAGGTACCTCCATTGCACAAGCTCCATTATTGATGAGATCTCCACATCCCCCTCCATATTATTATTCCGCTTTGGACTTGTGTCAGGAGCAACAGGCCCGAGCGCCAGTCAGTGCACAGTGAGAGTATCTTCATGGCCCAGGTCCAAGGACAAACTTACCATCAAAACAAGCAAGAACAAGAGAAAGGATGATGCTGTTTCCAGGCAACAATCCCGGTCCAATGTCCATATGCACTGGAGGGCTCTTTCTCCAAACCTGTCAATAAAACCTTAAAGAAGAAGAAGTATGATCTCTGATCTGCCAGAGACAGAGATCATACACCCGTTAACATCCTCACAAATTAAACAAACCCTCCTTTACAGACCCTTTGTCACTGTGCACTACTGCGGAGGCAGGCCATACGGTGGGTTCTATTCACAACAGCAGAGCTTCAACATGGAAATCTGACTTGTTGTTAAAAAGGTCTGATGATTAAAGAAGATCAATTCTGTTCAGCAGGAATCGTTTTTATTAGAAACATTTGAATTTGATTCATGAAGTGAAGAATCATTTTATTTGGCTCATTTGAGTTTGCATTGTGATGTAAGAAAATTCATTCATTCATTATCTCCCGCTTTATCCTCTATTAGGGTCGCGGTGGGGTTCCCCATGCCCATCCAGGGGAGAACGTCTCGGGCGCTGGGCAGATAGACCCAGGACAGGGCGCCAATCCATCGCTGGGCACACACTCACACTCTATATGGGGCAATTTGGAGAACTCAATTGACTTGATCCATGTTTTTAGACTGTGGGAGGAAACCGGAGAACCCGGAGTAAACCCACGCAGGCACGGGGAGAACATGGAAACTCCACCCAGATTGGGATTCGAACCGGGAATCCCTAGCGCTGAGAGGCGAACGTGCTAAACACCAAGCCACCGTGCTGCCCGTTATTATTATAATCATTACTAAATTGATTTCAATCTTTTTTTTTTAACCTAAATATATATATATACCCCAAAAAATACGAAACATTTATTTTTAATTGTATCTAAAGTGTAATTATATTACTGCAAATCTTTATAATAAAACACGGCCAGACTTCATTTATCCGTCGTGTTGATCTGTCCTCGTTTTGAACTGTCTGTGCTTAAAAATACAAAGACTCCTTTGGGAATGCAGGTTGGGTTTCTGAGACCGTGCTGCCAATCAATTCCAACAAACAGAAACAGGACTAAGAACAAAGCCAAGAGGAAATTGTAGCTGCATTTCCCTCTTCAGATGTGTTCTGACTCTGAGGGAAGTCAAAGGGGAAAATAAAGCAACCGTTCAGAACACAGGGCTGTATTAATTAGTATATATTATCCGTCTGGTCCCCGAAGTAATCATACATAACCCCTGCAGTGAAGCTGCTTCCATGCCGTGTCATTAGTGCAACACCGGGTCGTTTCCGTGGTTCCATGCACCGTCACATGCTGCGGCGTTCAGATCTCAGGTGTTTTCCGTGCTCCACGACCGTCGGCAATCTTCCTGCCTACGAGCTGGAACAGTTGTTCTGCTCTGCCGCCCTGTTTCTGTGATGCTTACCTCATTTCCATCAAGCACGCGTACAGGAGGTTCGTTCAGGATGCATCACAGCCCTGGATTCTTTCTCTAACCTCTGAATCAGATGCTGACAGTTCAATATGACTCTGATTCACATTACGGAACGTATTTTAAATTATTTATTAGGTAAATAATATTATTGACGGTGGCTTAGTGGTTTAGCGCGTTCGCCTCTCAGCGCTAGGGATTCCCGGTCCGAATCCCCATCTGGGTGGAGTTTCCATGTTCTCCCCGTGTCTGTGTGGGTTTCCTCAGGGTTCTCCGGTTTCCTCCCACAGTCAAAAAACATGGATCAAGTCAATTGAATTCTCCAAATTGCCCCATATAGAGTGTGTCTGTGTGAGTGAGTGTGTGCCCAGCGATGGATTGGCGTCCTGTCCTGGGTGTATCTGCCCAGCGCCCGAAACGTTCTCCCCTGGATGGGCATGGGGAACCCCACCGCGACCCTAATAGAGGATAAAGCGGGAGATAATGAATTAATGGATGAATATTATTGACTTGAGTTCGGGCGCCGGCACGGTGGCTTAGTGGTTTAGCGCGTTCGCCTCTCAGCGCTAGGGATTCCCGGTTCGAATCCCCATCTGGGTGGAGTTTCCATGTTCTCCCCGTGTCTGTGTGGGTTTCCTCAGGGTTCTCCGGTTTCTTCCCACAGTCCAAAAACATGGATCAAGTCAATTGAGTTCTCCAAATTGCCCCATATAGAGTGTGTCTGTGTGAGTGAGTGTGTGCCCAGCGATGGATTGGCGCCCCGTCCTGGGTCTGCCCAGCGCCCGAGACGTTCTCCCCTGGATGGGCATGGGGAACCCCACCGCGACCCTAATAGAGGATAAATATATAGTGGGAGATAATGAATGAATATTATTGACTTGAGTTCGGGCTCCACAGTGTAGTGGTTAGCACCTTCTCCTCTCAGCGCTGGGGATCCAGGTTCAAATCCCGATCTGGTTGGAGTTTGCATGTTCTCCCTGTGGCCGTGTGGGTTTACTCCCACAGTCCAAAAACATGGATTCAAGGTAAATTGCCCATATATAGATTCCCCCATATAGTGTGTGTGCTCAGGTTCTCTCCCTGTCCTGGGTGTATCTGCCCAGCACCCGAAACGTTCTCCTCTGGATGGGCATGGGGAACCTCCCCATGACCCCAGTAGAGGATAAAGCAGAAGATGATGAATGAATTCCTATTGTCGTGTTCTTTGTGAATTCACACAACAAACCCATTTTTACAGGAACTAATTAAAGAATCTTTTTCCTCTTTGTTTATTTATTACCTGCCAGTTTTAATCTGCTGGATTCGTTAGATTTCAGATCAGCGGTAACGTTCAGTTCATGTCGTTTTTTGCGCTGATTGCCCTCGTGCCGCATCAGAAGCTGTTGAATTTCATTTACAGCGTAATGAAATGAAAAAAAAAAAATGAATCGGCATCGTTTAAAAGACAGGAGGCGAAACAAATGGGCTGTTCTGTCTACACGTCGGCAGTCGATCAGCGCGGCGCTTTTCCCCGAAGACACTTGAATTCCTGAAAACGTGTGACTAGTAATAAGAAGAATCGTGTTCAGAGCGGTTACAGCGGTGGAGGCACGTTTTGGGCTTTGCACATCCCTAAAGTACAATGGAGAAGGGACACTTAACGAGGACACACTCGTCCATACCATGCCCTTAACATCATCTTGCGTCTGAGTGTGTTATACATCAAACAAGGCCAATTATTCTGCGTTTACACCTCACTCCAGTGTGGAGGTCAGAACAACCCCCCACCCCCCCCACCCTCACTGTGAGAAGGTTTAATATTTAACACTCTACTCCACTCAGCACCGGTGACTGCATCCTGCAACGAAGAGTTCAAAGCTCCTGCAGATGAAGATGGAAAATATTCATTCATTCATTATCTCCCGCTTTATCCTCTATTAGGGTCGTGGGGGGGGGGTTCCCCATGCCCATCCAGTGGAGAACGTTTCGGGCGCTGGGCAGATACACCCAGGACAGGGCGCCAATCCATCACTCACACAGACACACACACATACACACTCTATATGGGGCAATTTGGAGAACTCAATTGACTTGATCCATGTGTTTTGGACTGTGGGAGGAAACCGGAGAACCCGGAGGAAACCCACGTGGACACGGGGAGAACATGGAAACTCCACCCAGATGGGGATTCGAACCGGGAATTCCTAGCGCTGAGAGGAGAACATGCTAAACCACTAAGCCACCGTGCCGCCCTAAGATGGAAAATAAATTAATTTAATTCAAAGGTTAATGTGTGTCTCAGCGTTGGGGATCAAGGTTCGAATCCCGATCTCGGTGGAGTTTCCATATTCTCCCCGTGTCCGTGTGGGTTTCCTCCGGGTTCTCCATGAAGTCAAGGTAAATTGGATGCTATAAATTGCCCCTATATAAAGTACCCCTATATAGTGTGTGAGTCGTAATGAATAGGTGTGTGCCCATAGATTAAATAGATTGACGCCCCGTCCTGGGGCCGAGCTCCCGAAATGTTCTCCCTTTGATGAGCACCCCACCCCCCCACCCTTTGACTTTAAACAAACCATCACTATGGTTAAGGGAAAGCATAAAGCTGAAATCTCACGGGACATCATTCACATGAATATAATAGATTGTTAATTCTTTATACGTCTCATTATTTATCGGTTGTCTTTTGGTTGAGGTTTAGTTCATGTGTTCAGGGCTGGCAGCTTGGTGCTGGGAAGCGAGAGAGTTTGTGCTTGATTCAGATGCTTATTCAGAACTTCTTGCTTCAGTTTCTGGATCTCAAGGCGCTGGAGATGGATAATGTGCTCTGAGTTTTCCTGAAACCTCAGCTGAGACCCCGCTGAAGCTGCTGCTATAAAAAATGTGTCAAATGAAAGTTTGAAAGCAAAATCATTAATAATCCCGCAACGTAATCTAGTTCAGTTTTTACAGTGAACACTGATTGCTGAGTAAGATGATACCGGTTTCTCTAACAATCAATCAATGAAAAAAAGAAACCGTGCACTTATGAAGGAAACATCTCTCTAGAGGACAAAAATTCAGAAACCTACTATGGAGCCATTTACTATGAGAATTAAATGTAACGTCACTGAGGAGAATCTGGCGGCACGGTGGCTTAGTGGTTCAGCATGTTCGCCTCTCAGCGCTAAGGATTCCCGGTTCGAATCCCCATCTGGGTGGAGTTTCCATGTTCTCCCCGTGTCCGCGTGGGTTTCCTCCGGGTTCTCCGGTTTCCTCCCACAGTCCAAAAACATGGATCAAGTCAATTGAATTCTCCAAATTGCCCCATATAGAGTGTGAGTGTGTGCCCAGCGATGAATTGGCGCCCTGTCCTGGGTCTATCTGCCCAGCGCCCGAAATGTTCTCCCCTGGATGGGCATGGGGAACCCCCCACCACGACCCTAATAGAGGATAAAGCAGGAGATAATGAATGAATGAATGAGGAGACTCTTAAAGTGACTCACGTTTGATGTCTGATTCGCTCCTTGACTTTTCCATCTTACTGACGTGGTGCTGATTCTCATAGTCATGAACCTGCACTCGCAGCTGCCTGAGCTCCTTTCGCATGTCATTGATCTCCTTAATCAGAAGGACATTTTCCTAAACGCATGAAATAATGTTAAACTCTCAATATTACAGTTTATGCATCATACAGCATCTGCTTATTCATTCATTCATCTTCCACTTAATCCTATGCTGGGGATGCAGGGTTGTGGGGGGCTTCCCAGTGCCCATCCAGGGGAGAAAGGTTTCGGGCACTGGGCAGACTCAATTACACATAATATATAGGGGAAATTTAGATAGCAGCCAATTCACCTTGAATCAATGTTTTTGGACTGTGGGAATTAACCCATGTGGACATGGGGAGAACAAGCAAACTCCACCCAGATTGCGATTTGAACCTGGATCCTCAGGGCTGAGAGGAGAACATGTCCACCACTAAGACACGGTGACACTCAGTATTCGCTTAATTTCAGTTAATTAAGTATTAGTACAAAAGTAAGAGAAGCCATTTCAAAACCATTTCCCACCTTCATGAGTTTGATCTTATCTGCTTGGTGCACTTCTTTGTCCTTGCTCAGTTTCCTTTTTAAAGAAGCTATGTTCTTCTCCAGAAGATCTTTCTGCCTGCAGTGCTCCTGCTGGACATCCACGTCCACTGCCTCCACATCCACCTGTCACAGTCATCCCACCTCCACTCAGTCAGGAACAGTGACATACGGACTGAGCACTGTGTGTTTTGTGTGTATGTTCTTGTTACCGTGTCTGATTCTTGTACGTAGGTCTGGTACAGTTCTCCGACGCTGTCCTTCAGCTTTTTGGGTTCCTGGATGAAGCCGGCACATTTGTGAAGATCCCTCTTAAACCTGCGCACTACAGACTCGCCGTCTCGAACCCGCTGCCGCTCTTTCTGCACCTCCTTGCTCATGGCTTTAAGTTTCAGATTCATCTCACTGATAGTCAGCTCCAGCTGAGTGTTCTTCTTTTGGAACTGCACCAACTCACCCTTTATCTAAAGCAAAACAAGCACTCAGTTAGACCTGCTCTGTGTTTATGTTCATGCATTATTCATTCATTCATCCATCCACCCATCCATCCATCCATCCATCTATCTATACATCCATTCATCCAACCATCGCTTCTCATAATTCTGTGGACTGTAGAGGCCAAAGTGAAAACCATTGTCCTGTAACATTCTACTAATTCAGCGTCTTGTTATACCAGTTAGGGATCTGCTGGTCTTGATCCTTGATGTTCTCAAGTTTCTTGGACCTTTGTCCATTTTTGTCCACAAACTGGAGGATTTTCCAAATTCAGAGAATTTAGAGTTTGTGATATGAAGGGAGGGTGGAATGGGGGTGTATTGGTCAGCACGTTGGTCAGCCTCTCAGCACTCAGGATCCAGGTTTAAATCTCAATCTGGGTGGGGTTCCTTCTTGGTTTTCCTGTTTTCTCC
The DNA here is from genome assembly GCA_019802505.1 of Corydoras sp. C115. NCBI lineage: Eukaryota > Metazoa > Chordata > Actinopteri > Siluriformes > Callichthyidae > Corydoras > Corydoras sp. C115. The sequence continues at coordinate 935,352 of JAFMOC010000014.1, forward strand.
GACAAACGCTTTAAAGTAAAAAAATGTCATAAATACATGAATAAATCTGCAGTCCAACCTTCTGGATCCGCTCCGTCATCTCTTTGATGTCTTTCTCTTTTGGCTCGATTTGTTTCTTCAGCTCTACGATCTTGAAATCCAGGACAAATCTGAACTTCTCCAGCTCTTCGTTTTTTTTCTTCAGATCAAAAATGCGTTTTTCCTGCAGAAACAGACCAATGGCTAGCTTATTACATTTTTGTTTAAAGAAAAAAGAAAAAAAAGAAAGTAATAACCTTGAAACCCTGATTGTTCACTGATGGGTGATTTCAGTGTTCAGTGTTTAATATCAGAAAAGTCTTTAGTGCTCCCAACATGGGCTTCGCTTCTCATTTCTTATTCAATCAAGTCAAATAGTCAAATCTGCAATGGACTGACCTATAAGTAAAAACTGAAACCAGCACGCTGGTGTGGGGGCTGCTGTTTCCACCTTACAGCAATAAGGTTCCTGTTGGGTAAACTAAGGTTCCTTTAGTATGGAGTCTGCATGTCCTCCCTGTGCCTGAGTGGGTTTACATTCCAAAAACATGCTGATAGATTAACAAGAGTTACTGATCTTCGTGTTAAACTCCTAAATGCAGGACTTGCAGACTCCATACACAAAGGACCAGTGTTGACTCCACTGAGAATCGAACCCAGGACCTCCTTGCTGTGAGATGAAAGTGCCGACTCCTGCACCATCATGCCACCCGCTCGTATTACATTTAAGTAAAAGCATGCATGAGCCCTACCTCGTCCTGGATGGTGCCGTCCCTCTCCTGAATCTCCCTTTTTAACCCTATAATGTCCTGCTCGAGGGCTTTGATCAGTTCCTGCAGCTTCTTTTTCTCATCTCTGAGCTTTTCATTCTCCAGTTTCATGTCCTCGATCTCCTTCTGAAAGCTGTTGAACTAAAAAAATTAAACAGGATAAAAAAAAACAATGGAAGTGGAAATTCAGTTGCAGTGGTGTGATGTACATTCCTGACTGAATTAAAAGAACGTCGCGGCAACCTTCTTCTTCATGACCCCAGTCTCTCCTTTAAGTTTCAGGTTGGTCTCCTTTTCATCGCGGAGTTTGTGCTCGTAGTGGACGCGGACATCCACGAGCTCACGATCGCCATCCTCCTCTATCCGCCTCGTTATCTCGTCGAACTCTCGCTTCTGCTGCCGTATTTCATCCTGAGTCTGTGAGGGAAAGAAAATTAAAAACCTGCTACACAATTCAGGTAATGTGTATAAACCACAGCTTATCATAACACATGTGATCATTCTAGAACAGTATATTAGTTTAAGTATGTAGACACCCTTAATAGTTTATTAAACAGTGATGTCACAATGGTGGTGGTGGGGGGGCATAAAATTGTGTGAACGCATGCAACATTTTAGAAATACATCCCAAATGAGTGAAGCCTGGGTGTTGACAATAACTTAATTCCTGTGACTTGCGATTATTAATATTGTGTCCAGAAAACGTTTGCAGTAGTTATAATTCAGTAGACGGTTGTTTATAGATCAAAGCAGACAACTAAACGCTTCACCTGATCCAGCTGAAGTGCCTTCTCCTGCAACTGGGCCTCATAAAACTGAGTCTTTTCCTCCAGATTTCGAACCCAACTCTCCTCCAGCTCCCTCAACTTCTCCTCGTAACCCTCCTGCATCCGTTGTGACTTCAGCTGCAGCTCCTGGTGCTTCTCGTACTCCAGCATCAGTTTCTGGTTGGTGGTGGATTCTGAAAGCAATGAACAACTTAGATATAGATATGGCATGGTTGGTTAGGGTCTTGGGACATTGCTTAAGGGGGGGGGGGGGGGGGGGGTATAATGACTGATTCTGTATTCTAAGTTAAGTTCAAGTTATTTATTTATATAGCGCTTTTTTGTCACAAAGCAGCTTTACAGAATGAAAAGCCTTTAAACCCCCAAAGAGCGAGCCGAAGCGACAGTGGCAAGAAAAAACTCCCTTTTATGTTGTTATTCAAGGAAGAAACCTTGGGAGGACCAAGACTCAGTGGGGGACTCATCCTCCTTGAGCGGCCAGGCAGCAACAACAGTGTAGGACAGCCATGTCCAGATATTATATATATAACAACTGGAAAACTATATGTAAACTCTGACCCTAACCATCAAATTGGCCACATGTAGAAACTTCCACTCTGGCAATTTAAAACATTCTTAGTCAACACACTTCATATACCACATTCCTTGAGTGTATTCATTGTGAAGGGTTTGGCAACCTCCAGTCAATTCTGATCTCTCTTAAGTATTTTTACCCAGATCCATCTGCTCTTTGACATGCTTCTCCATGATCTCAGTCAGCGCCTCCTGGTGCATCACCTCCTGCTTTTCTTTCTCTGCTTTGAGCACCTGCAACATAAAACAAACATTATACCCAAATTATATCATATAGATCATGGATGAGCAAGGCGCATTGCTTTCGTGATCCTCGTGGATAGAAAAAAAAACTCTTCAGCCACCTGGTTTTGGGATTTCAGTGACTCCACCTGCTGGATGAACTTCTCTGTGAGCTCTTTCAGCTTCTCATTATAGTTCATATCCCTTAAACGCAGCTGGTACTCATTCTCCATTTGTAGCTCCTCCACCCGGGTCCTTAATTCCAGCATGGTTTGGTTCTGAATGGGAAGGAAACACAGTTGGATGGAGGCTGATAGAACTTTCACTGCACTAAGCTGCTGTTCTGCTGAAATCATAAGTACTACAGGACTACAGCACGGCTCACCACTTCAGTGGTCTGTTAGTTGTCTGTTGTAAATATATAATAACATAATTAACAATTTTCTTATCATTCCATTGTAAAGTTTTGTAAAACCCTGAGTTCCAATTGGTCAATTATAGCGTTTAGCAGCGTTTTACATCCATATAACAGTCCGTTGCCATGGCTGCCGTGATTTTTCATAGTCATAACATGCTGGATAATGTGCAGTGATCCTGTTATTATAGTAAATTATACTAAACTCCTCCGAGGTGTTGCTCATCGCCTCCACTCTGTGCTGGAGTTGCTTACTGTGCATTACGCTTCAATTACAATACAATCTGAACAAAGCTCGTACGGTGCATCACGATGCAGAATCTTACATTTCCTCAGCGCAGTGCATCTTACAAAAATAAACGATCAAAAATAAATGATCTCAGCTCTATTATTTATAATTAATCACAGCATGCTCAAATTGACCTTTTCCTCCAAATCAGATTTGGTAATAAGAATCTCTTCGGCAAAGACCATTTCTTTTTCCCTCTTTATTCCGTGCCCCTCTTTGTCAGTGATCTTCCAGATGAAAAGACACCCGTCTTCTGAAGCTGTCAGGAGGTACTGATCATCCAACGTGATGGACATCTGTACCAAGCATAGAAAAGATGCACACAGTGCCTTAGATGCATATAACATCTAACAAAATACAGAATATAAAATTAAAATCAAGAATATTTTTTCTATTATTGAGGCCATATACACAGTTTAAAGGATGTAAAGAGGTAATGGAAGACCCACTGGTCCATGTTTGGCAGACATATATGTAAGACATGGTCCAATTAAAAGATTTGGCACTGTAAGTAAGTCAGGCAGGTGGACCGGATCTGGGCTATAATCACTTTAAGATACCACTCCAAATTAGGGCCCACGTTTTAGTTATTTTAGACCCTCCTTGTGCATTGTGATGGGATGGGAGGTCTTCACCTGTCAGACAGGCATGTCTTATTGATGGTGGGTCCTTCAACACACATCAATTATTTACAATCCATAGAACTAAATTCTGTAATACGTAATAAGTTTTTTTTTACATGTGACATGTTTTATTTTTATAAATCTTTATAACATACTTTAGTGATGGGACCAGAATGAGCCGGGTACTCTGCGAACTCCTTTTGCGTTAGCAATTGGTTCTTGATAGTTTTAACGGTGCCGCTGGCAGTTCCGATGTAAAGCGCCCGGCCGGAGTGGGTCATTGCGATGGCCGTAAACACCCCATCATTCGCAGCCACTTCATTAAGAATCTAAGAGTAAAAATACAATTAAAACCGAGCTGCTGTGACATCACATGCACTTGATCTGCGTCTTCACCTGGCAGTCCTGGATCTCCTTCAGCTTGCTGTCGCTCCCCACGGCAAACACACTCTTGGCGTCTGATGCGAATGTCACGCCGTTATAACTGCATGACTTTAGGACACACTCGGACTCGCGGTTGCCGTTGAGAGCGTTCCACTCATACACAGCACCTTCCATCCCGCAAGAAACTAGATGACTGTCATCTGCGCTCCACGCCACCGAACGTACCTGATGCATCAGAGAATAAAACCTCTTAAATGGTCTATTTCTACCATCTATTTCTAGTCCCCAGGGCGGTATGTGGCTTAGTAGTTAGCATGTTCTCCTCTCAGCTCTAGGGATTCCCGGTTCGAATCCCCATCTGGGTGGAGTTCCCATGTTCTCCCCGTGTCCACGTGGGTTTCCTCCGGGTTCTCCGGTTTCCTCCCACAGTCCAAAAACATGGATCAAGTCAATTGAGTTCTCCAAATTGCCCCATATAGAGTGTGTCTGTGTGAGTGAGTGTGTGCCCAGCGATGGATTGGCGTCCTGTCCTGGGTGTATCTGCCCAGCGCCCGAAACGTTCTCCCCTGGATGGGCATGGGGAACCCCACCGCGACCCTAATATAGGATAAAGCAGAAGATAATGGATAGATGGATATTTCTAGTCCCCCTTTGTTCTCCGATGGTCAGGACCACCTCAGAGCAGCTTTTATTTAGTTGGTGGTGTGATTTTCAACATCCCAACTTTAATGGTTGGGGTCAGAGTGCAGGGTACATCTATATGGTAAATGGAACAAAGAGGTGAACCTAATAAAGTGGCCAGTGAGGGTATACGTACTCACCTAGTAAATATACTGTCATTACATGTTTCACATTGATAGTCAGTTATTTATTTATAAACCTGTGTTGTGTTTTCAGAGATAAAGGACCTTGCCGTTATGGCCCTTCAGATTCAGGATGTTGTCGAACGTCGTGGTGGAGTAGATGTGAATCACGTTGCCGTTGACGGCGGCAAACATGTGGCCCCCATGACTGAACACGCACTAAACAACAAAGTTTCTGTTAGTCTCAAGGTCAACACACATACGATAAAGCAAAACAATTTTTTTCATGCACGTTTATTTTTAAACATAGAATGAACTTTCTAGACTTGGATGGAAAAAAAGAATTCTTAATGAAGACGGGTCAGAGCAGAACCTCCCGGCAGCTGCGCACGGTGAACTCCCTGAAGGTGCGGATGTCGTCTATCAGTAGGTGCATGTAGCGAAGCTTATCGGAGAAGCCCACCAAAATAAAGAGGCCTGATGGGTGCAGTGACACGCTGAATGCTTCCTCCTGAAACTCCTTATAGAGCTCCAGAGCGCTAAGATGGCAGAAAATAAGAGTCCTGAAGGAACTGATGTCTTCTCATGAGGATTATTATTATTTTTAACTGTTTAAAATCTTCAAGTCCCTTTATTTAGGAATCCTTGATACTCTGGGCCTCACCAGGACAGTACTTAAAATAACCGTAACAATACAACCTTATAACTAAACCTAAACTCTGCAACTGACTCCCAACCCAACACTATTGGAACCATTTGGAACATCCTTGCAACCACCTACCATCACCCTACCTTGCAACTAGCTTCTGACATCGCAGTAACCCCACGGAACCACAATTACCACCACTTACCTGCCGACACCCTACCAACACAATAGTAACCACCTAGAACACCATTTGATTCGCCTACATGGGAACCTAGCAACCATCTGAAGTGCTTTAGCAACCATACAGAAGATTTTCAAGCCAGTATTAAAAATAAGGTTTACCCTTCACTTTACTTTAATAACTTAAATGTAATTTCGGTTCTTACAAATTTTCATTTTCATTGCAGCTCTTACTTGGTCTCATAGTTCCAAATGCGCACGGAGCGATCCAGCGAGCAGGTGGCGATTATCGGTTTACGGATGCAGACAGACAGACCAGTGATGATTCCAGAGTGGAAAGAGTGGCTTAAGAATTCAAAGTTGGCTCGTTCGCTCTGAGAAAAATATTTTAAAAATTATAATAATCAAAAACCGTGACTGGAAGACATTTTGTGACATAATTTACACCCTGGTGTTGTTCTCATCACGTCTCTTATTTGACCTTGCTCGTCTCTGCTGAGGAAAGAGTGATGTGGTAGATCTGGCCGTGGTCTGTGGTGGCAACAAGAGCTTCTTCAGATGGGCTGAAGCACAGCGTGGTGATCTCCTGCTGCTCTGCCACGTTTGGATCTATACTGTTCTGATCTAATGGGACCTGCAGAGAAAACATTCATCACTTGGGGTGAGGGTGGAGCAGATTCTGCTCAATAGACCCCCATTTAGGAATCTCTCTGAACCTTTTTGGAGCTCGTGCGCTGTACTCACTCTGATCTCCTTCGCTGACCTGAAGATGTCCATCTCCTCACACTTCTCAAACAGACGGATGGAACCTGGACCAGCTGAGCAGACAAAGCCCTTGGAATAGGCCGTGATGGCAGTCACACGTGGCTGTGATGCCAGACCCGAGGACACGTCATCCAGGTTCTGGATCTCGTCTTGTCTTTCAGATGACAGTATGCAGAATATTATACAAACTATAAAAAATTTAAACATCTCTTTTCATTATTTTCCATTTAAGGACTAGGGTCTTTGAAGGGGGGGGCGAGGGGAGAATATTTTTGGCACTGGGCAAAAATATTCAGGGGAGAATATTTACAGGGGAGAATAATTTTGGCACTGGGCAGATACCCCCGGGACGGAATGCCAATCTAGCACTGGTCACTCACTCACACACACACTACAGTATATAGGGGCAATTTAGAGCATCCATTTTACCATGAATCCATGTTTTCGGACTATGGGAGAAAACTGGAGAACCCACGCGGACACGAGGAGATCAATGAAAAAGCAGCATCTGGTACCTTGCTCCCTGTTCCGACAGCTGGGGGGTCACATTGATCTCCTTGCGTAGTTCCCCCGAATCAAACAGAAGCAGCTGCCCCGTCTCGACCCCAGCGATGATGCGCTCTTCAGACATCCACGTATGCGAGAGGATGTTCCGCGTCTCCACTTTGGCGAAATTGGACGGTTTCAGGGCACCTTCCACATAGCGAAACAGCTTGAACACGCCGTTGCCACTCACACAGATGTGTGTGTTGTCCTGGGGGTTAAAGCTGACCTAACAGTGAAGAACCCAGAGCACAGAATTAATCAGGACTCAAATGGAACACAGACCTTTTTCAGGTGGACCTTTCTTTCCTCTTGTCCATCTTCAGGTAAAGCAGTCAACTCACAATAACAATAATCCAGACAGACGCCATTCAGCCCTCATCAGCACTGATGACCTCTAATTTAGAATTATAATTTGGAGTGGGGCGGCACGGTGGCTTAGTGGTTAGCACGTTCTCCTTTCAGTGTAGGGATTCCCGGTTCGAATCCCCATCTGGGTGGAGTTTCCATGTTCTCCCCGTGTCCGTGTGGGTTTCCTCCGGGTTCTCCGGTTTCCTCCCACAGTCCAAAAACATGGATCGAGTCAATTGAGTTCTCCACATTGCCCCATATAGAGTGTGTGCCCAGCGATGGATTGGCGCCCTGTCCTGGGTCTGTCTACCCGGCGCCCGAGACGTTCTCCCCTGGATGGGCATGGGGAACCCCACCGCGACCCTAATAGAGGAGAAAGCGGGAGATAATGAATGAATGAATGAATGAATTTTGAGTGGGGTGGCACGGTGATTTAGTGGTTAGCACGTTCGCCTCTCAGCGTTAGGGATTCCCGGTACGAATCCCCATCTGGGTGGAGTTTCCATGTTCTCCCCGTGTCCGTGTGGGTTTCCTCCGGGTTCTCCGGTTTCCTCCCACAGTCCAAAAACATGGATCGAGTCAATTGAGTTCTCCACATTGCCCCATATAGAGTGTGTGTGTGTGAGTGAGTGTGTGCCCAGCGATGGATTGGCGCCCTGTCCTGGGTGTGTCTACCCGGCGCCCGAAACTTTCTCCCCTGGATGGGCATGGGGAACCCCCCCGCGACCCTAATAGAGGATAAAGCGGAAGAAAATGAATGAATGAATTTGGAGTGGTCAGGCACTAAGGTCCAAATGACATCCTTTAATAGAATCGATGAAGTCGTGTGTGGTATGTCCTGAAGACACTAAACTCCACATTCCTTTCACAAGGCACTTGACAGAACCCTGTAACAGCCTGATCTGACGGAGAGCTCCTGCACCATTCAGGCTTTTAAACCTGCCTCCTTTCACTGGAACTGACGGACATTAATTAAAGTCTTGCTGTTTGTGATTCATAAACACTAAAATTACTCGATCCATGTATCTAAACTACCTGTGTGATTGGCCCAACACTCGCGGTCTTCACTGTGGCCATCACCCTCTGCTTCTCCCACATCCAGTAATAGAGGGTCCACTCAGGTCCCCCCGACTGACCCAGCAGGTATTTGGAATCCGGAGAAAAGGCCATGCAGATGAACTCCCTCACACCTGCATCCCCTCCGGTCAGCAGCTTCCGTTTGCGAGGCGGCTCGTGCTGCAGGTCGTAGATGCTGATGATGCCTCGCTCCGCGCTTTCCGACACGGCCAGGTAGCGCCGGTTGGGGGTGATGGCCAGTGACCGGATGCCCTGGCTCTTTTCCATCCCTGTGGGGCATTTTCAGAGACTTAATATCGCTCAGTTATGGGATGGAATGGGGTCATGGCCATTTAGCAGGACATTCTGATTCTGATTTGAATGATGGATGAGTGAAAATTCAGCACTTTTACCATGAATGAACCTCTGACATTGTTGGTTGATGTTGTAACAAACGCAGTTGTTTCCACTTGGAAAAATCACCGTCTGCTCGTCAGAAAACAGCAGGTTGTTTCGGACCTCCGCGCGCACCCCGAATGTGTGATGGAGCTGGATCCCGACTCCTGCCATCGTAACCACAGCCAACTTTAAAGGATATAAATGCAAACGTCATTTAAATAGCTAAGCAATTGGTTTTGATTACAAATAATATAATATATATATATATATATAAACATATAATCTCGCCTTACTCGCCTTTATTACACTTCCAGTTGATAGAGGTAGCAGATCACACAGTTCTCCTAGTACGTGAGTAGCTATGTGAGGCTCGTTGTGATGAGTAACCATGGTAACATGACGCGGTGATGGCTGTGTCGTGTTAGGCCTTAACCAATAGAGGGCGCCAGATTCTCGGTAATAAACTTGAGAATCGGTTCGGCCGGTTGGAATCCGCTTTCTGCGGCACGGTGGCTTAGTGGTTTGCACGAACCCCCATCTGGGTGCGAGTTTCCATGTTGTCTGCGTGGGTTTCCTCCGGGTTCTCCTCCCACAGTCCAAAAACATGGATCAAGTCGATTGAATTCTCCAAATTGCCCCATATAGAGTGTGTCTGTGTGAGTGAGTGTGTGCCCAGCGATGGATTGGCGTCCTGTCCAGGGTGTATCTGCCCAGCGCCTGAAACGTTCTCCCCTGGATGGGCATGGGGAACCCCCCCCCCCCCCCCCCCCCCCCCCCCCCCGCGACCCTAATAGAGGATAAAGCGGGAGATAATGAATGGATGAATGAAATCTGTTTTGTGACTTTTGTCTACTAGGGACTTCCCGGTTCGAATCCCCATCTGGGTGGAGTTTCCATGTTCTCCCCGTGTCCGCGTGGGTTTCCTCCGGTTTCCTCCCACAGTCCAAAAGCATGGATCAAGTCAATTGAATTCTCAAAAAAATTGCCCCATATAGAGTGTGTGTGTGTGTGTGAGTGTGTGCCCAGCGATGGATTGGCGCCCTGTCCTGGGTCTATCTGCCCAGCGCCTGAAACGTTCTCCCCTGGATGGGCATGGGGAACCGCCCCCCCCCCCCCCCCCCGCGACCCTAATAGAGGATAAAGCGGGAGATAATGAATAGATGAATGAAATCTGTTTTGTGACTTTTGTCTACTAGGGACTTCCCGGTTCGAATCCCCATCTGGGTGGAGTTTCCATGTTCTCCCCGTGTCCGCGTGGGTTTCCTCCGGTTTCCTCCCACAGTCCAAAAGCATGGATCAAGTCAATTGAATTCTCAAAAAAATTGCCCCATATAGAGTGTGTGTGTGTGAGTGAGTGTGTGCCCAGCGATGGATTGGCGCCCTGTTCTGGGTGTATCTGCCCAGCGCCCGAGATGTTCTCCCCTGGATGGGGATGGGGAACCCCACCGCGACCCTAATAGAGGATAAAGCGGGAGATAATGAATAAATGAATGAATGAATGAATGAAATCTGTTTTGTGACTTCTGTACTCGGTGGTTTCTGTGTGATTTCTTGTTAATCGACGTTGTTTAAAATCTTACAGTCGAATTTGTTTTAAAAGTGATTTTTTTTTTCAAATGAAACTAAAATGTTAAATGAGCGCGAGGCGTTTCAGCTCGTCGGAACCAATGTGTGTGGCACTGGTTTTGCACGGAACTTTTGCCTTTTGCACGCCACGATTGAGCGACACACGTGAAGCTGCGACCTCCGTGTTGTTAATTCTTTATAATAATAATAAGGAGTTTTCATTAAAATGGTTGATTCAGAGGAGGATTCGCAGCTGGGGATGGAGTCTGAGGAGGAAAGCAGTGATTTATCCGACGGCGAAGTAAGAAACAGGGAACTATTTAATTAATAAGCAACATTCAGAATGTTAACGAACAGCAACAAAATAAGACTTTGATTTGTGTCTCTGATGTCTCTCTGATGTCTCTGATGTGTCTCTGATGTCTCTGATGTCTCTGATGTGTTGTAACGTGGCGGCGTTGTTTTTGTTAATAAGGGTTTATTGTGTATTTTCACCATTTTAACTGGAATACAGCCGAATCGTTTGAATTTAAACGAGGCTTTTGAGAGTCGTTTGGGAATCGACACATGATTTGGATAATCGTATTTCGTGCTTTATGTGATTTAAAAACATTTATCGGACGCTAATGGGTAAATAACAAAATTAGGATTTATTCCAGCATGTAGTTTGTGGTGTTTATGTAACTTATGCTGTTTATTTACCTAAAAGGATTCTGAACCACGTTCCTGCTGTAATCTATTCATTCATCCATTCATTATCTTCAGCTTTATCCTCTATTAGGGTCGCGGTGGGGTTCCCCATGCCCATCCAGGGGAGAACGTTTCGGGCGCTGGGCAGATACACCCAGGACAGGGCGCCAATCTATCGCTGGGCAAACACTCACTCACAGACACACTCTATATGGGGCAATTTGTAGAACTCAATTGACTTGATCCATGTTTTTGGACTGTGGGAGGAAACCGGAGAACCCAGAGGAAACCCACGCAGACACGGGGAGAACATGGAAACTCCACCCAGATGGGGATTCGAACCGGGAATCTCTAGCACTGAGAGGAGAACGTGCTAAACACTAAGCCACCGTACCACTAACCAATCAAATCCCTGTCTTTATTCCATCCATTGATTCCTATACTAATCCCCATGCCCATCAACAGGAGAACGTTTTGGGCTCTGGGAAGATACACCCAGGACAAGGCTTCGGACTGGACACATACACACACACACACACACACTACGTAATGTATATCTATATAGGGGCAGTTTAGAGTGGCCAATTCACCTTGAATCCCTGTTTTTGGACTGTGATCAGACACCGTAGAACGGGGAGAACATGGAAACTCCACCCAAAACAGGATTTGAACCCTGATCCCCAGTGCTGAGAGGCGACTGTGTTAACCAAATCGAATCAAATCAGGTTTATTTGTCACGTGCGTAGATATACATGGTACAGCTGACATCTCCACATGAGGTTAAATGAATAAAGATAAAAAAAAAGTTAAATTTTAAAATAAAAATAAAAAAAATGTATGAAATGTATTTACACTGTGCAATTTACATCAATTTTTAACAATTTAGCGAGAGAAACTGTACAATTATTTCACTATAACCAATGTCAACTGAAAATGGTTCTTATAAGTGAACCGCTGCACCACTGCTGTCTTTATTATCATTATTAAAATGAAACCTCGTTTTCTTTTAAAGCTTCAGGAGGCGTTTTCTCAGGGGCTGCTCAAACCCGGAATGAACGTCCATTTGGAAAAACAGAAGCCTGTTGTCAACAACGTGGTGAGTTAGTGACCCGCTCTGTTCCGGACCTTTAACTCACCTGCTTTGATTGTGTGTCTGAAAGAACTCGCTGGTCTTTGCTTTAACATCTTGCAGGACTCCAACCCCCTGATGCACACGTCCAGCGCTGACCGTGTGTTAGGTTTTATTTAAATTGATTGTTATATTGATTATAAATGTGTTTGTGTGTATAATTCATTTTGTAGGATGGTTTAAAGCATTGTCTGGCCGAGTTTAAGAAGACCTTGCCGTGGGTGGAGCGGCTGGACCTCACCAACCACCCTGCTGTGGACGTCGTGTCAAATGTTGGGGGCAAGCTGGGAGCCAAGCAGGGCAAAGAGGAAGTGAATGCAGAGGACGACTTTCAAAGGGAAATGTTTTTGTAAGTACACGGACACTGGCGTGAACCGCAACCTGAATTTTCCGAGTGTCTTTATGTACTGCGGTTTATAATTTGTCCACAAGATGGCAGTATTTGATTGATTGACAAACCAGAAACCTTCAGTTTAAAAATTGCACTAGATTATAAACGATTTCGTTCTTAATAAACACCTTAATTAATCAAACAGTGTTGTATTGCAGTGTGTTTGTAACCGTTTTATAAAAGCAATTAGCAATAAGGTGCTCTAGGTTCTGTATTATTGTGAATAAGTAAAAAAAATCCAAATTATAAATTTATTTATAATAATACATGCGGCGGCACGGCGTCTCAGTGGTTAGCACGTTCTCCTCTCAGCGCTAGGGATTCCCGGTTCGAATCCCCATCTGGGTGGAGTTTCCATGTTCTCCCCGTGTCTGCGTGGGTTTCCTCCGGGTTCTCCGGTTTCCTCCCACAGTCCAAAAACATGGATCAAGTCAATTGAATTCTCCAAATTGCCCCATATAGAGTGTGTCTGTGTGAGTGTGTGTGTGCCCAGCGATGGATTGGCGCCCTGTCCTGGGTGTATCTGCCCAGCGCCCGAGACGTTCTCCCCTGGATGGGCATGGGGAACCCCAATAGAGGATAAAGCGGGAGATAATGAATGAATGAATAATACATGCCTTCTTGTGCCTCATTGCTTTAATAAAATGTATGTGATTATAACTAATTGTATTTCCTTTGCACTTAGCTATCGACAGGCCCAGGCGACTGTTCTCGAGGCGCTGCCCTTGTTAGAGCAGCTGCAGATTCCCACCAAGAGGCCGGAGGATTACTTTGCGGAGATGGCCAAATCCGATCAGCACATGCAGAAGGTACGATCTTAACTCGCACGCTTGTGAAATATTACTTTTTTATTTATTTTTTTATAAAAACGTCAGGGGTAACAGTGCTGACAGTGTTGTACAGTTGTAAGTTTTTGGCTGATGGTTTTTCTGTGCGTTTGCAGATCAGGAAGAAGCTCATCCAAAAGCAAACGGCGATAGACAAATCTGAAAAGGCCAAGAAGCTGCGAGAACAGAGGAAGTTTGGCAAAAAGGTAATCCCGCTCACTGCACGTGCAGAATTCTGATTTCTGGATGAACATGACCGAGTTAACGTCTGGTTTGTGTTAGGTCCAAATTGAGGTTCTGCAGAAGAGGCAGAAGGAAAAGAAAGCCATGATGACCGCCGTCAAGAAGTTCCAGAAAGGTTTGGTTTGGTTTCTAGATCTTGTTCTTGTTGTCTAAACCTTAATCTGATGGCATCATCATCCGGTTGATCTGTGCTGGGCTTCCTCAGGTATGACCGACAAACTGGACTTCCTGGAAGGTGCGGATGGGAAGCATGGCGCCAAATCCAAGCAGCTTGGCAAAAAAGGGTTAGTGCCATCTACACATGAGACTGTTTATTGTTTTTGCAGTTTACTTTTTTTTTTAAGTTAGTTAATGCATTATTATCATATAATTGTGATTATTTATTAGTAGCGGTGAGCTGCAATATTCGCTGATTCGACGATTCGATTCGGAGAACCGTAGTCGACTATGAACCTCATAGTCGAATGTACCATTTTGACCACATGGGGGCGCCCATGGCTGCTGCTAAGCATTAGTTTTTACATGAAATGTCTGTTTTCGTTATATATATAGCCTTTTGTCAAATAAAATCATCCTAATTTCTGTTAATATTTTTTTAAATGATGTGTGTGCTTTAACAATAGGCTACACATTAATAAAGCAAGTAAAATATATAAAACAAAAATCTTTTTTTAAAAACCACGCTTATAGCGCCATCTTGTGGTGAAATTTTAACTGATTCAACTATCAGTCGACTATAGGGAAAATCTGACCAATCAGATTCGACTATGCAAATCCTTAGTTGAAGACAGCCCTATTTATTAGATGCATTGGAGATCTGTGATTGTCTCATATCTAGTACCTTCAGCACAGTAATTAGAGATAACAATGTAATTATTATTATTATTATGAATTATTATTCTGTTAATTAAATGACCTAATCTAGCTAACTGGACATGTTTCAAGTCTTTGGTTATATCATTTTTGTTTGATAAATACCATTAGTGCGGTTATAAGCACTCTTTTGTAAATGCTCTGTAAGCTTCTCTGACCCTTCAAAGTGACTTAAAAATCTTTAATCCCGTCCCTGTGCTCGCCGTTCAGTCCCAATGCTAAGAGGAAGTACAAGAACCAGAAGTTCGGCTTCGGCGGAAAGAAGAAAGGCACCAAGTGGAACACGAAGGACAGTCACAATGACGTGTCGTCATTCCGGGGCAAAGTAGCGCACGGGAGAGGAGGGGGCAAGCAGTTCAGCAAAGGGGGGCAGAAAGGCGGGAAGAACGTAAGTCCCTTTTTTTTCCACTCTGCTCAGTTTGGAAATGCACATTTTTAAATGTATTTATTATTTTGCAGAAGAGACCAGGAAAGGAGACACGACGTAAAATGAAGGCACGCAAGTAAAGGTCGTGGCAGGTCTGCCCACATCGTACGGATTCTTATGGACTTGTATTGATCTGGGGGCCTTAAGGAGCCTTGGCCGGAGCCCTGCTCTCATTCGTACAGGACGTGGTGGAAGGTGACTCACAAAGCTCCCCGTTTTAATTATTATTATTTTTTTTATATGTATCATCAGTCCTAAAACCTGTTGCTGATAGGTGTGAGTCTCAACTTAACAACTCTCAAAGATTCCTTTCACTTTCCCTTCATCCATCAATCACTGAAGAGCTGCAGTTTCTCCTGATGACCTCCAGTTGCACTGGTTTCTCAGGTTTGGGTCACGACCGGTCACGTCTTTGGTAACACCGGTCACATCGCGGGCCTCGGGATTTTGTCCGTTTGGTTTACAGGGCTCATGGATGTGATCTTATACAGCTGTGTTCTTAAAATGTATCGAGCCCAGGATTTAGTTTTAAGATTTAAAGAAAAAAAAAAACTACAGACGACGAACGGCTGTGATTTTTGCATACAGTCAGCGAGCGATAAGATGTCGTGTCCTGTAATTAAAACTAAAGACAACCTGTCCATAGAACCGTGGCCTTATAAATCATAATTTGGATTTTGACATCTTTCTGTTTGTGCTGTGACATTAAAGTCTTTGTTATTAAAAAAAAAAAAGCTGCTTATTTCAGTGAACTGCACGCATCCAACCGTACTGCAAAGTGTATTTACATCTGTTAATACTAGGGGTGTATTCAACTACAGATTTTCGTAGTCAAATCCGATTCGTCAGATTTTCCCCATAGTCGACTGATGGTCGAATCAGTTAAAATTTCACCACAAGATGGCGCAAAAAAATTTTTTTTTTTAAATATTTTACTTGTTTTTCTAACAAAAGAAAACCTTTTTTTTTTTTCTAGAAATTATGATGATTTTATTTGACAAAAGGCTATATATATATAACGAAAACAAAGACATTTCATGTAAAAACTAATGCTTAGCAGCAGCCATGGGCGCCCCCATGTGGTCAAAATGGTACATTCGACTATGAGGTTCATAGTCGACTACGGTTCTCCGAATCGAATCGTCGAATCAGCGAATATTGCAGCTCACCCCTAGTTAATACACAGAGGAAAGAAAAGAACAAATCGAGTGTTAATGCAAAACACAAACGCTTTTTATTGTTTAAATGTTTTAAACGCAGAGCAACAAGTAACACTTAGAACATGAGACTGTTCAACACAGGTACTCTTAACTTTCCTTTTTTAATACGCAAAACCAATAGACCACGGAAGGCATGTGTCATTCTGTAGTCCTCATTACGCCCGTATGTAGTCGTCTGTGTCACAGCAAATGAATGAGGTTCTAAAAAAATTTACCATCATCGTGTTCTGTGACAGAACCTGAAGCATTTTATTCTTGCTTATTTTTTTTCTCCTTTACAGAAGCTCTTACTTCTGCTTATTAAATTTATTTAAAAAAAAATCCCTGCTTATAGTTTCCATCGATAATCCTGCCTAGACCCTGAATATCAAATATGGTTACACATTACTCTATGTGCGGACTACTAAATGATGACACGCCTTCAGTGGTTTATTTAAATTAAACCGTAAAACCAGTTCTTATAAACTTGCAAAAACCAGTAACATGTGGAACATTAACTGTTGTGAGTGGGTGCTGACATCAGCATCTGTCGCTGCCCAAGGTCCTGCCACCGATGCCATCACCATCAAACATCCAGCGTTGGCTCTGTTTCCCCTGACTCTGCAGCTGCACCCTGAGAGGAGCCAGGAACCGGGATGGAGGTGCCACACTCCAACTTCTCAACACCTTGCAAATCTGGAATATTGTATAAATTATGGGGTTATTGACTTCATTAGAATATGAACCGGGAATGTAATCCCGCACAATGGATCTAAACTACATATCAGTACATATCAATTTTAGGACCAGCCTGGGGTGCTTTACTGCCCCAGGTCCAAAGCCAGCCCCTCAGTGGGAACTTAGTATATACACACAGTGCATCCGGAAAGTATTCACAGCGCTTCACTTTTTCCACATTGTCTTACGTTACAGCCTTATTCCAAATTGTATTACATTAATCTCTTTCCTCAAAATTCTACACCAAATACCCCCATTATGACCATGTGAAAAAAGTTCTCTTGAGAGTTTGGGCAGCGCCTCGAGAACAGTCGCCTGGGCCTGTCGATAGCTAAGTGCAAAGGAAATACAATTAGTTATAATCACATACATTTTATTAAAGCAATGAGGCACAAGAAGGCATGTATTATTCATTCATTCATTATCTCCCGCTTTATCCTCTATTAGGGTCGCGGTGGGGTTCCCCATGCCCATCCAGGGGAGAACATCTCGGGCGCTGGGCGATACACCCAGGACAGGGCGCCAATCCATCGCTGGGCACACACAGACACACTCTATATGGGGCAATTTTGAGAATTCAATTGACTTGATCCATGTTTTTGGACTGTGGGAGGAAACCGGAGAACCCGGAGGAAACCCACGCAGACACGGGGAGAACATGGAAACTCCACCCAGATGGGGATTCGAACCGGGAATCCCTAGCGCTGAGAGGTGAATGTGCTAACCACTAAGCCACAGTGCCAGTTTTGAAAATTTATTAAAAATAAAAAACTAAGAAATCACATATACATAAGTATTCACAGCCTTCGCCATGAAGCTCAAAATTGAGCTCAGGTACATCCTGTTTCCACTGATCATCCTTGAGACGGGTTTTCATCTTAAATGGAGTCCACCTGTGGTAAATCCAGTTGATTGGACATGATTTGGAAAGGCACACACCTGTCTATATAAGGGCCCACAGTTGACTGCATGTCAGAGGGCAAACACGAAGCATGAATGTTCTGGAGTGGCCCAGCCAGACCCCAGACTTGAAGCCGATTGAACATCTCTGGAGAGATCTGAAAATGGCTGTGCACAAACGTCTCCCATCCAACCTGATGGAGCTTCAAAGGTACTGCAAAGAAGAATGGGCAAAACTGCCTAAAGCTTGTGGCATCATATTCAAAAACACTTGAGGCTGTAGTTGCTGCCAAAGGTGGTTCTACAAGGTATTAAGCAAAGGCTGTGAATACTTTTGCAAATATGATTTCTTTTTTTATTTATTTTTTTTAATAAATTTTCAAAACTCTCAAGAGAACTATTTTCACATGGTCATAATGGGGGTATTTTGTGTAGAATTTTGAGGAAAGAGATTAATTTAATACAATTTGAAATAAGGCTGTAACGTAACAAAATGTGGAAAAAGTGAAGCGCTGTGAATACTTTACGGATGCACTCTACATATGACCCTTACTGAAATCTGCATCTCAGCAGAACAACATACTTGGATTCAAGTGCTGTAAAGTCCATGGATAAGCTGGAGGGGGGGCAAAGAACATCCCATGGTTTTCCTGAAAAGGTAAAAAGGAAGAGAGATATGTTTGGGTTTGGTGCTATTCATAATTAAATAACGAGTATATTTAAATCTGTTTTGTTTACCTGTGGGGCCCCAGGCAGACGTACCAGCGTATCAGGAGCCATGTGAGGAAAGCCGATGTTGAGTGGTGGAGGCATTTTGGCCAGAAAACCTGCCCACATGTAAACATTGGAAAACTGATCGTACATGTAGAAAGGCAGCGGTGATGTCAACTCGTCTGAGTAAATGCCCCTCTGATGTGGTGGTGCAGGTGCCGGTAACCTCCACGGACACTGCGGCTGGTCTAAAAAACACCACCAAGATGTGAGTGTCGTTCAGTTCAGTACAGCGTGGTGCAGCTGTTACTCTTTTTATGTTTGTGTAGGTTTGTTTTTAAACAAGAGTTTTAAGGATTAAACTGTCTTGATGGCCTCTCAGCGCTGGGGATGCAGGTTTGAATCCTGACCTTAGTATAGTTTCCATGTTCTCATGGTGTTCTCATGGCTTTTCTCTGGGTTCTCTGATTTCCTCCCACAGTATGGATTCTAGGTAAATTATTATTATTTTTTTAATTGCCCCTATCTAAATTGCACTCAGAGTGTGTGTGTGAGTGTCTGCCCAGCAATTGATTGGCACCCTGTCCTGGGTGTATCTATGCAGCACCCCAAACGTTCTCCCCTGGACGGGCATCCCAGCGATAGTGTAGGATTATGCATCATAAGATAATTAGATGAACTTTATTTGAATGAATATTCATCATTATCATATTTAAATATCTTTGTGTTGAACTTTTTTTAGAACAATAAAAGTGTGTGTGGCGGCACAGTGGCTTAGTGGTTGGCATGTTCTCCTCTCAGTACTAGGGATTCCCGGTTCGAATCCCAATCAGGGTGAAGTTTCCATGTTCTCCCCGTGTCCGCGTGGGTTTCCTCCAGGTTCTCCGGTTTCCTCCCACAGTCCAAAAACATGGATCAAGACAATTGAGTTCTCCACAAATTGCCCCATATAGAGTGTGTGTGAGTGTGTGCCCAGCGATGGATTGGCGCCCTGTCCTGGGTGTGTCTGCCCAACACCCGAAACGTTCTCCCCTGGATGGGCATGGGGAACCCTCCCGCGACCCTAATAGAGGATAAAGCTATTTTAAACATGTTTAGTGAGCTGTCAATCATGCACTGCCAATCCTCATGCATTTTAATTTTGGTGGATGTGATATTAACATAGCGGGTGGCTTAGTGGTTGGCATGTTCTCCTCTCAGCACTAGGGATTCCCGGTTCGAATCCCAATCTGGGTGGAGTTTCCATGTTCTCCCTGTGTCTGTGTGGGTTTCCTCCGGGTTCTCCGGTTTCCTCCCACAGTCCAAAAACATGGATCAAGACAATTGAGTTCTCCACAAATTGCCCCATATAGAGTGTGTCTGTGTGAGTGAGTGTGTGCCCAGCGATGGATTGGCGCCCTGTCCTGGGTCTATCTGCCCTGCGCCCGAAACTCCCCTGGATGGGCATGGGAAACCCCCCTGCGACCCTAATAGAGGATGAAGCGGGAGATAATGAATGGATGGAATAGAAGTGTGTGTTTAATTAGAGTTTTTTTTTTTTTTTTTTTGGGGGGGGGGGGGGGGGGTATTTGGGTGGGGGTGAAGGTAACCTCTGAACGCGCCCCGCTCGGAGGCTCCTCTGCTGGGCTGACTGTAACCGCTCGAGCTCTCCGTCGGTGCTGTCAGGGATCCGGAGTCGGTGGCGGTCGTGGCGTCGTAGCGGTTCGTCTGGGCCTCGTGCTCGGCGTGTCCTCTGTCGCTCGCACCGGGGCTCTCCGGAACGGGGCTGCGGGGCGTCCTCGCGCGCTCGCGCTCGCGCCGACTGACCTGCCGGTATTTCGCCACGAGGCGCGCGCGCGCCGTGATGAGCGAGCACTTCGGGCAGCAGCAACTAGCGAACCTGTTAAACCCCCCCCCCCCCCCCCCCCCCCCCCCCCCCCACCCTCCCACCGTCCCCCCCCCCCCAAACCCCCCCCCCCCCCCCCCCCACAAACCAATCAACAACCAACCAACAACCAATCAGAGACACGGCTCTGTTCATTAGAAACGAATTTCATTCGATCTGTTTAAAAAAAACAAAAAAAAAAACACAAACAACTTCACAGAGATCCGGACATCTCAATTACAAATAATGGGGCGACGCGTTAACGGTCCTCCGCACGAACCTGTTACTGGACAAATCTTTGTCCTTTTAACTCAATTAAAGAAAAAAAACGGATTACAGAATAAAATCTGCAAAAATGTGGAATTTCATATATTGATTTTTTACAACTTTTACAACTTCATTTAAACTGATTTTAAGTGCAGATAGCCGCGTACTTAGCTAGCATGAGCACGTGCATTATCAGGCGAATTCATTAATTACATTTTAACCGTAAAATCACTTTTATTTATTATTTTGCAAAGTTTTCTTTTGTGTTGCTTTATTTAATACGCGCCGTAATCGGGACTGTCTAAAACGCTCAACGTGAAAACTTGAATGTATTAAAACATCAACCTAGAAATATTAAACTTTACTCTTTTATTGCTCTTCATTAGAACTCTGTGCTACAGTAATTATTAACCTGTACTTTAAAAGGAGAGTAATCATTTTCACATTTCACGCCTTTTTCCTCCGATTCAGAGCCATTATGAGGAATTGGCTTAATGTGAAAATTCTTCCTTTTCTTTTTGTGTGCTGCAGGTTCATAATTACAATATTAAAGACGGAAACATGCATTTTAAAGACTAAATTCCATTTACAATTTTTTTTGTCTTATTTGGGGAAATAATAATAATGTAAACTAAAGTTATTCGTATTTTAAGAAAATACCCACTTTATTATTCTTATTCTTTAATCAAGTCTTCGACTTGTTTTCCAATTTATCACTTTTTAAAGTTGTGAGTGTGTGTGTGTATATATATATATATATATATATATATATATATATATATATATATATATATATATATATATATATTATTTATCTCGTATTAAAGACAACGCAGAGGTAAAGGACGCGCTCTCTTGCCTGCATTGACGCGCGTGACGCTTCAGCGTGGTCACGAGACCGTGGTTCCTGCAGCGCGCGCACTTCGGACTCCTCGCACCTTCGGCCATCGACCAGCAGACAGCCGGAGACGCGCGACGATGAGACCAGACTGAGGACTCCAGACTGAGGACTCCAGACTGAGGACTCCAGACTGAGGACTCCAGACTGTAGTGACGTAACCATTTACTTTGTATCGTTTTTTGCGTGGGGAAAAGCGCGCGGCAGACAGCCACCTGGATTTCTGGAAATTTCCATTTTCTGTCGCGTTAAATGTATCATCTAGTACAGTGGGGGTGGGGGGGGGGGGGTTAAGGTGGTTAACTGTCAGGGTTGACTCAAATTTTTGTTTTGTTTACTTGAAGTATTCAATTAATTTGGTTTTTGGACTGTGGGAGGAAGCCCACGCTGACAAAACGAACATGGAAACCCCACACAGCTTGGGATTCAAACCTGGAAACCCCAGCACTGAGAGAAGACTGTGTTAACCACTGAGCCAGCATGCCACACTTAATACATTTTGTTAAAGTGTAATAAGTAAGCATAATTTTTAATGAATTCTTTTAATAATTCACATTACAATTGAATTTCTGCAGTTTGACTGGACGTCTGCATTCAGGTTGTTTTTAAATCAATATTTGAACTTCAACTTCAAAGCATCATTTGGTAACCAGAGATTCATCCATTATCTTCTGCTTTATCCTCTATTAGGGTCACTGAGAGGGGAGAACGTCTCGGGCGCTGGGCAGATAGACCCAGGACAGGACACCAATCTATCACTGGGCACACAGACACTCATACAGACACACACACTCTATATGGGGCAATTTGGAGAACTCAATTGACTTGATCCATGTTTTTGGACTGTGGGGAGGAAACCAGAGAACCCGGAGGAAACCCACGCGGACACAGGGAGAACATGGAAACTCTAACCAGATGGGGATTCGAACCGGGAATCCCTACAAATATAATTTAATATAATAATAATAATAATGTAAAATTGCGGCACGGTGGTTTAGTGGTTTAGCACGTTCGCCTCTCAGCGTTAGGGATTCCCGGGTTCAAATCCCCATCTGGGTGGAGTTTCCATGTTCTCCCCGTGTCTGCGTGGGTTTCCTCCGGGTTCTCCGGTTTCCTCCCACAGTCCAAAAACATGGATCAAGTCAACTGAATTCTCAAAAATTGCCCCATATAAGTGTGTCTGTGTGAGTGAGTGTGTGCCCAGCGATGGATTGGTGCCCTGTCCTGGGTCTATCTGCCCAGCGCCCGAGACGTTCTCCCCTGGATGGGCATGGGGAACCCCACCGCGACCCTAATAGAGGATAAAAGCGGGAGATAATGAATGAATGAATGAATATTTAAAATTTTGGCAAAAATAGCAGGAGTCGTTTACAAGAACCCCGTCGGAATCCGAGTCAGAGTCGACTCCAAAGTTGCTCAGCTCACCCTCCCTCAGGGCGTGTTTGATTCTCGTTAGGCGACACGGTGGCTTAGTGGTTTAGCACGTTCTCCTCTCAGCGCTAGGGATTCCCGGTTCGAATCCCCATCTGGGTGGAGTTTCCATGTTCTCCCCGTGTCCACGTGGGTTTCCTCCGGGTTCTCCGGTTTCCTCCCACAGTCCAAAAACATGGATCGAGTCAATTGAATTCTCAAAAATTGCCCCATATAGAGTGTGTCTGTGTGAGTGAGTGTGTGCCCAGCGATGGATTGGCGTCCTGTCCTGGGTGTATCTGCCCTGCGCCCGAAACGTTCTCCCCTGGATGGGCATGGGGAACCCCACCGCGACCCCAATAGAGGATAAAGCGGGAGATGATGAATGAATGAATGATTCTCGTTAGTGAAGGGTGTGTGGAGCGTTTTAAAGGTCACTAATGTAGTGCACTCCGACGAGGAGCAGGCTTCGGTTTGAGGTGCGGCCGTTGGAAGTCGGCTGTATATTAGCAGAAGCTCCGCCCACCCCACGCGCCGAAGCGAATTAGGCAGAAGGCGGAGAGGCGGCTGAGCGGCGCGGGTGTCTGCGAGCTGCTCCGACGGGACCTGCCTTTGTTTCGTGGATGTTCTCCTCCGCAAAGGACAATGTGGACTATAATAGGACATTTATTGTTCCTGCACTTGATTACAGTGGACGTCCATTTAGGAGAAGGTAAGTTTTTGTTTTGCGCCATTATAAAGAAAAAGCAGTGTGAAAAGCCGTCCTCTCATATGAATGAATGGGGTTTGGGATTCGTGTTATTAGACCCCTGTGTCGTTGAAATTTTTAAATTCTTAAATTCTTAATCATCATTCCATGATTTTTTTTTATTTCATATGTTTCATCTTAGTAATAACGACTTCAAACATTGTATAAAAAAAAAAACAGCCTGAAGACAGACGACGGTCGCTCCTCCACCTGACGAGCTTGACAGTTATTGTTGTAGTTGGTGTCTGGCGGCGTTAAATGTCGCGTTTGTGGGGAAACGCTCGCCTTTATTCGCTTGATTTTCAATTAAAAATTCAAAAAATGGAAAACAAACGTCGGTGTCCGGGGTTGTAAATGTCAGTATTTCGCTGCTGGGCGGGTGAAATCCCGCCGACGAGACGCCGAGCACGCCGTTAAGACGTCGCCTCAGGTTGAATTCGGACCGCTGGCGGTTGTGGAATCCTAACGCTTTGATTGTCGGTTGTTTTGACCGAACCGCAGGCTCCGAGGCGGAGTGTGAAGACGGACAGTTCCGCTGCAAGAACACGAGGTGCATCCCGACTCTGTGGAGATGCGACGACGACGACGACTGCGCCGACAACAGCGACGAAGAGGGCTGCCGTAAGTTTCCGTGGATGAGGCTGAGAACAACAATACAATCATTTATTACAGACCAATCAAATAAAACGGCAACTGTAGCCTAAAAACATTATTAATGCTTAAGAAAAAAAAATCTAATGAGTAGTAAAGTGATTTTTTTTCTCTATTCATTCATTCATTATCTCCCGCTTTATCTTCTATTAGGGTCGCGGTGGGGTTCCCCATGCCCATCCAGGGGAGAACGTTTCGTTTCGGGCGCTGGGTAGATAGACCCAGGACAGGGCGCCAATCCATCGCTGGGCACACACTCACTCACACAGACACACTCTATATGGGGCAATTTTGAGAATTCAATTGACTTGATCCATGTGTTTGGACTGTGGGAGGAAACCGGAGAACCCGGAGGAAACCCACGCAGACACGGGGAGAACATGGAAACTCCACCCAGATGGGGATTCGAACCGGGAATCCTTAGCGCTGAGAGGAGAACGTGCTAAACCACTAAGCCACCGTGCCGCCCTTATATTATTATTATTATTATTTTTTTTTTATTTATTTATTTTTTTTTTACATTTTTTCCCCTCTATTTTCTCTAAATATTCATTCATTCATTCATTCATTATCTTCCACTTTATCCCATATTAGGGGGAGGAGGTCCATGCACATCCAGGGGAGAACGTTTCGGGCGCTGGGCAGATACACCCAGGACAGGACGCCAATCCATCTCTGGGCACACACTAACTCACACATACACACTCTATATGGGGCAATTTGGAGACCTCAATTGACTTGATCCATGTTTTTGGACTGTGGGAGGAAACCCACGTGGACATGGGGAGAACCTGGAAACTCCACCCAGATGGGGATTCGAACCGGGAATCCCTAGCGCTGAGAGGCGAACGTACTAAGCCACCGCGCCGCCCTTCTCAAAATAGTAAATAAAAAAAATTATAAACGCTTATTCTAAAACTATTTTCTTAACCCAAAAGTATTTAAATCTAAAACCTCGATCTTGTTTCGAAGTTAAAATTGTCCTTTAAAATTGTTCTTTTGGTTGTTCTTATTAGGGAGTGCCACAGTGGATCACTATTTTTCATCTGGTTCCATCCCGGCTATCCTCCATCACCTCAACCACCTGCATGTCCTCGCTCACCAACTTCATAAACATCCTCTTTGGCCTTCCACTCCTCCCCCTGCCGGGTAGCTTCATCCTCAGCATCCTTCTCTCAATATAAGCTTCATCCCTCCTCTGCATGTCCAACCACCTCAATCTCACGTCTCTCACTTTGTTTTCAAAGAGTCCTACCTGTCCCGTCCCTTTAATGAACTTCCTCCTAATTCCTAATTTTGTCCATCTTCATCTCTCCCAGTGAGGATCACAGCATCTACATCTCCTCTACTTCCAGCTCTCTCCCCTGCATTTTGGTTAGAGCCACTGTCTGTATCACACTGCAGGCATCAATAAACTTTTCATTTCACTTTGGCAGAAACTCGTCCTTCACAGATTACCCCTGGTAGCCTTCACATTAATCAGTTTAAATGTTTCATTACTGTAAATATCCAGCATTCCATGCAAACTGCACCCCAGTTCACCTACTACCTAATTTCTTCTGTGCAAAAGCAGTAGGGGAGAAGGTCTAGCATGTCTGAATCATATGAATTCCGATGTCGGAATCTTCCATCTTGATTTTGACTATGGAGGCGATGATTGAAGGTTAAATGCCCATTCATTTTATCTTGTATTGTGAACAGCTGAGTCGTTTAAGAATGTTTTAATTTGACTCCGTTAAGTCTGTGGAGTCTGCAGTCTGCTGCCGGATCGCGCCGAGTGCCTCATCATCCCAATTTCACTGAATTCACTTTCAGAGTGTTGCCCATGTGACGTGTTGAGAGTCGCACAGCCATGAAGTATGTATGCTCAGAGAATAAGTAGAATATGCAGTGCCCTCATTTTAGAGGTTTAGAAAACAGTTAAAAGAAAGAAGTATATACAGTGCCTTCTGGTTATGTTTAAAAACATATATATATATATATATATAGAGAGAGAGAGAGAGTTTTGCATATTTGCATTTACATTTAGTCATTTTGTCCAAAGGCACTTAGCGAGAACCTCACAAGTTAAGGCGGAACCCGTTGAACTGCAGTGTTATCAATCCTGATCGTTTGCTAATCTGTATGAATGCCGGAGTTCCCACCCCAACCTAATAAAGAAATTACAGCATGTTCTGGCAGAAGAGCTGTCTCTTTAAATCTTTCAAGACAATGCTGGATGTCAAAACATTTCTGAAACCTCATTCCACCATTAACGTGAAGGATACGCCACCACTGTGAGTTTAAAGCACATGAGTGCAGTGAGTCTGCTGGAGTGTAGCTTTGGAAATCACAGTGCAGATATGATGAAGAAAATCCAGAGATTGCCCTGTAGTTCAGCATCATAACGAAAATGGCAGGTATTGGAAGCCAGATGAAGAGAGATAATCAGTGCAGTTTCATGATCGGTTGAACACCATTCATTCATTTATTATCTCCCGCTTTATCCTCTATTAGGGTCGCGGTGGGGTTCCCCATGCCCATCCAGGGGAGAACCTCTCGGGCGCTGGGCAGATAGACCCAGGACAGGGCGCCAATCCATCGCTGGGCAAACACTCACACAAACAGACTCTATATGGGGCAATTTTGAGAATTCAATTGAATTGATCCATGTTTTTGGACTGTGGGAGGAAACCGGAGAACACGGAGGAAACCCACGCAGACACGGGGAGAACATGGAAAGAGATGCGCCTGGTTGAACACCAGCTGCAAAAAATCTGCTTCTGGACTAAGTACTAGTGAAAAAAAGTGCCATTTAAATAAACTTGCATTAAAATGAATAAAAATCGACACTTTTAATAATTTGCATTTTGGAATGAATTTTCACGTCCGTTTTTATGTCAGGCCGCTGTTAGACGAACGCAGTTTTTATTTCTGATTGTGTTAGACTGTCTGGGTTAATTCTGTTTGTGTTGCATGCCATTCTCACTCGGCGCCTGCCCTCGGGTTATGAAGCCTAATTATGAAATAGTAACGCATGCTAATTGAGACAGGTGTAATTTTGCAGTTGGCTCCAGACAGACCCACATCTGTTCATCTCCTTTGTCTCGTTCTTTCTGAGTTTGCGGCCCACATTCTGATGGAACTCAATCAAAGAAAACTGGGGTTTGCTTTTTTTTTTTTTCTTTTGTCTTTGCCAAACCCACTTGCTCCATTGTTTCGGTGTTGCTTTTGGATTAATTGTAACACCAGAGGATTTTATTTAAATAGAATGTGGCTGTGAGCTGGTGAAGGAATTTAGCTGATTTTCTCTGGTACTGTGACTCAGAAGCTGTGTCCCAATTTGAATACTGAACCTGAATTGTGTATTTACCTCAGAAACATTTGTATTTTGGGCCTAGCTTTTGTTGTGCAGTTGCCATTATATAATACTATTACAATATTCACACTCATCTTATTATCCATCCATCTATCCATTATGTTCCGCTTAATCCTCTTCTGGAGTCGCGGGGGGTTTCCCCATGCCCATCTAGTGGAGAATGTTTTGTGCGCTGGGCAGATACACCCAGGACAGGGTGCCAATCTATCGCTGGGCACATTCTCGCATACCATATGGGGTAATTTAAATACTTATGGCGGATAAGTCTGTAAATTGCCCCATGTTTACGTTTTAATGGTGTTCTGTGTGTTGATATTGCTATGGGGTTGCTATGCAAATCTTTTATTTTCCCCAGTAAATAAATAAAGAATTAATTAAAACAAATAAAGAATTAATGACTCAGACCGAGGCCTGAAAATCAAATCTAATGGGTGCATTTTCTTGGCCACATTTGAATGTGTCTGAAATGAGACGACATATTTAAGTGTTTGTTGGGCAGGCGGTCAGAAACCGAGAACTCTCCTGGAGACCAGCCCTCATTAATTGTTTACCATGATAATAATTCACAGATGGACTATTTGTTTATTACTTACAAACCCAGTAGGCATGCCAGTCCTTTAATGACACAATTTTAGCCACGTCGCTCATAAAATGCTCTCCATCAGACATCCTAATGCCTCTTATTAAGAAGAGCTACACATAAAAAAATCTGTAATCATGGTCAGTAATTAAATCCTAAATGCTGTGTTACTATAACACTGTACCTGTCGACTCCTCAGGCCAACCTTCCGAAAAGCAGGTCGCCGCTTGACACACTGACATTATGCCATGGATGTCCAACAAATAAAGGGCAGCAGGACATATAACACCTTACAGTAAGGACACTATCCAACTCGCACTCCCTGAGGGATCTGGGTAAAGAACAATGGCATTAAAATCTTCTTTAATGATGCTTGAATCATGTGGAATTGTGGAAGAATCATGCGGATGAATCATGTGATGGAGTTCAATGATCAAATGGTATAGTGGAATCATGAGCTGGAATCGTGGTGGAATCACGGAATTATATAATGGAAATATATGCAGGAATCAAATGGCGCAATCATGTAATGGAATCGTAATGAAATCATGTTGTGGAATCATCATATGGAGGAATCATCTTATGGAATCGTGTAATGGAATCGTATAGTGGAATCATGTGGAGGAATCATGTGGTTCTTTTATCAGGGAAACATCAGAATCCCAACCGATTCGGTCCGGAACCTTGGGTTCACAATAGACTCCCACCTTAAACTCTCTGATCATGTGATCAAAACCGCCCGTTCTTGTAGATTCCTTCTTTACAACATAAAGAAGATCAGACCCTTTTTGACTGAACATGCCACCCAACTGCTCGTTCAAGCCCTAGTCCTATCCCGGCTTGATTATTGTAATGCGTTACTTGCTGGTATCCCAACTTCCACAATCAGACCTCTTCAACTGATTCAAAACTCTGCAGCCCGACTCGTGTTTAACCCCCAAGCGAACTCATGTCACTCCATCACTCACTTCCCTCCATTGGCTTCCTGTAGCTGCTGCATTCAGTACAAGTCACTGACTCTGGCATACAGAACCATTTCTGGATCTTCCCCCTCCTACCTTCACTCTATCTTTTCAAAATACACTCCGACTCGTTCACTTCGCTCCGGTGATGATCGCCGCCTGGCGATTCCACCTCACCGAGGAGCTAATTCTCACTCCGTGGCGTTCACCACTGCAAAATGGTGGAACGTTCTTCCCAACTCTGTCCGTAAGGCAGAATCTCTAAACAGTTTTAAGAAACTACTTAAGACGCATCTCTTTAACAAATACCTGTTATAAAAAAATAAAAAAGGGGGGGCGCAGCTTCGAATAACAATCAGGTTTGATGAACTTACAGTATAGTTGTTTTTCTCCATGGCTTCTGACTTGTGATGTTCTCATTTGTAAGTCGCTTTGGATAAAAGCGTCGGCTGAACGACTAAATGTAAATGTAACTGTGTCTTGTCTTTTTGTATAATACTTCTCTATATGGACAACTGTTTTGAGCCTCATTCCTTCATTTAAAAAGCCTTTAATTGGATCAACACTGAGTTCAGAAAGCACATGAACTAGTCCTGTTGCTGTGTGTGGTCTGTAACACACTGCTTAATCTGTATTAAACATGAAACTGGGTTTCTTTAATGATCACACGTGAATGTAAAATACAGACGCAGAAGGCTGAAACCTTGACATGTGACTCAGCAATGTGTCTGCGTGCTGCATTTAAGTGTAGCGGCTCGAATTAACGTTAAAACGCCTCGCCGAGAAAATGCCAAGGCAAAGGATTCCTCTTTAACAGAATGCCAATGTATCCGTGCTGATCTGTCCAGTTACATCGCGGCTACATAAAGAGCTGACCTTTTCTTCTGCACTGTTCCCTTGATATTGAAGTCCCCCCCCATCCCCCAACAAGCTCTCGTTCCTTGTCATTATGCCTCCATCCATGTCGGTCCATCCACCAAAAGAAAATCCAACAGTCAACACACAAATACAGTAAAGCATAACCAAAGGTACATTTTGACTTTAATTTCCAGAATCTTATGTAGTGTTAAAGTGCTCATGAAGATCTTGGTTCTTTGAAATCCTGTTTCATGCAGCGGAATACTGACTCATACTGTATTCATCACATAGGTTTCTGGCTGGAGCAGTATAATTAAATCCTATGTAATAGAGCTTTTAATTTTTTTTTTTTTTAATGGCATCTATGCCATTTCAAAGCTTTATAAGAACAACATGAAAATATCCATTTGCCATGTAAAGTCATATATATATGAGCCTGCCACTAATTATATATATATATATATATATATATATATATATATATATATATAGCGGGCGGCACGGTGGCTTAGTGATTTACACGTTTGCCTCTCAGCGCTAGGGATTCCCGGTTCGAATCCCTCCCACAGTCCAAAAACATGGGTCAAGGTGAATTGAATTCTCAAAATTGCCCCAAATAGAGAGTGTCTGTGTGAGTGAGTGTGTGCCCTGCGATGGATTGGCGCCCTGTCCTGGGTCTATCTGCCCAGCGCCCGAGACGTTCTCCCCTGGATGGGCATGGGGAACCCCACCATGACCCTAATAGAGGATAAAGCGGGAGATAATGAATGAATGAATGTAATAAAGCTTTAAAAAAAAAATGTTTTAATGGCATCTATGCCATTTCAAAGCTTTTTAAGAAAAACATGAAAATATCCATTTGCCATGTAAAGTCATATATATATATTTGACTTTGACTACATGAGCCTATTGACTACTAATTTTATATATAAATAAATATATCTGGTTTCCTCCCACAGTCCAAAAACATGGATCAAGTCAATTGAGTTCTCCAAATTGCCCCATATAGAGTGTGTGTGCGTGTCTGTGTGAGTGAGTGTGTGCCCAGCGATGGATTGGCGCCCTGTCCTGGGTGTATCTGCCCAGCGCCCGAAACGTTCTCCCCTGGATGGGCATGGGGAACTCCACCGCGACCCTAATATAGGATAAAGTAAAGGCTACTAATATAGCATATTATATATATATATAATAATCAGTGGCAGGCTCTGCATCTCACCGAGGTCTTCAGTAATGCTCTGTTTGAATCAATCCACCTGTTAATCTTATAATGCAGAAATGTAGTGTAACGAGCTATTATATCACAGAGCGATAACTGGTGTAGCCACACAAAAAAATCACCAACAATAACCCAAAAAATTGCATTATTTGGGAAAATATCACTGACCTATGCTGACCTAATATATGCCTGCTAGAGGACTTTGGTGTCACCAACTCAAGAATGGATGGCTAATCCTAAAAGCTAAATATAAAAGAAGCCAAAACATCATTCCGTGACTAGAGGAAATGATCCAGCGATGTTCTGAAATAGATGGAGTTGGGTGCATCTCTGGAAGCTGCGGTGCAGAGCGGGTATGACCGCCTGCTTTATGTTCTCAGTCATTAAACCCACATCGGTTTTTCTGTGGTAGGGAGTGAGGCAGTGGGACAAAGTTGGCAGGGGAAGTAGCTACATTTTTTTTGAAAGAGTGGGAGCATAGTGTGAAGTTTTTGTGGAGATTCTTGTGTTGCTCCTGCCTTTTTTTTTTCATGCTGACTCAGACTGCCTTTGGCAGCTTTACAGAAATGTGCGAGTGTGTGGCTGCAGCTAAAAGCCTTGATGTGGACAGAACTGTTTAAATCTGAGTGACTGATACGAATCCTCTGCACCAGGGGCCATGTGCAAAGTTGATAGATTATAAACAACAGACACACAAACTTTAGATCTTTCTCTAGAGAAAGTAATGTAAGATTATTGTTCTCTCGATTATCGCCAAATATCTTCTATATCTTCTACCCCCCCCCCCATCAAATCTTTTTTTATTATTATTATTAGCATTATTAATACTACTACTACTATTTATTATTGTTAGTTATTGCTATTATTACTATAGTTATTATTATTATTATTATTACTGTTACTACTTAATTCGCATTTACATTGCCTTTCATTGTCACTACAAAATCATAGTATTCAAATTTTTTTACTGTAAATTCCACTACATCACACTGCATTTTCACTTTCTTGTTTTATGTTTAAATGTCATAAATATCTGTAACCGTGGGAAACTGAGGAGCGTAATTTCGATTACTTTGTATGTATAGAACATGTGAAGGAATTGACGATAAAGCCTACTTTGACTTTGACGTTTTTCCCTGTTTCCTCCCACAGCTCAAAAATATGAATTCAAGGTGAATTAGCTGCTCCAAATTAACCCTATTCCTTGTGTCACTATACCCTTACCATCAGTACATTTGTACATTTGTAAGACGTAGTGCTTTGTCCCTGTAAGGGGTGTCAATGTTTTTGGCTCATTGGCTTTAAAAATCATTTAAGCACTAACTCACTAAACCTCCCGAATCCTGCGGAACAGCTTGTGGTACTAACCAACCCAAAGCTCTGCTGAACAGGACGGATCTCTGCTGATGCCGTGCGTCTGCCAAGCATGGCATATTAACA
Source organism: Corydoras sp. C115 (assembly GCA_019802505.1). Taxonomy (NCBI): domain Eukaryota; kingdom Metazoa; phylum Chordata; class Actinopteri; order Siluriformes; family Callichthyidae; genus Corydoras; species Corydoras sp. C115. The sequence continues at coordinate 968,123 of JAFMOC010000014.1, forward strand.
AATCTCGCCTCAAGTGCGGCCTGCTGAAAGGGGGCATCTCCATTTCCCAAATTATTTATTTTAAAGCCCGTAAATGTCGAGTTGATTCGAAGCCCATTAGCCGGCCGAGCCGAATTGCTCCGCTCAGCATCACGACGGAGCTCTTATCTTAGAGAAGATCGAACTGGTTCAGTGCAGATGCATCAGAAGAATAAAGAAGGACAGAGAAGAGTTGGGATGCAATCCCTCGAAACAGTGGCTATTAATTTCAGCTTTAATAAAGAGAGGAGATTTATGTGATGCTGTACTTGTGAGGGTGAATCCCTTCAGTAAAGGGGCATGAGGGCAATAGGGGTGAAAATGAGTAACTAATATGATAGGGGTGTATTCAAAACAGCCACTGGCTACAATCCAAATTCCTTATAGTGTCTTTATTATCTGGGTTAATGATGGAGCAGGGCTTTGAGTGTGATGATGGTGTTACCTTAATGCCTCTGTGTAAAAGGGTGTGGTGGACACTTATCATAATTGTCATTTGGCTGCAGTTATTGCTTGCTGCAGTACTGATACATCTACTTTATAGTACATCTAAAAAAGTTTAAAATTCATCCATCTTTAGTACTTCCAGTTAAAGCTGTAGATCCAGCATGTCTGCTGCGCTTCCACAGTTATGGAAAGTGTGCAAAGAAAATGGCTCTCATTCTGAGGCACTCTTGCGGAACTTTCTTTCCAAAGCTTGGTGGACATAGCAACTGCTGACCTTTGTTTTTTGTTTTTTTTTCTGGAACAATATGAACTCAGCTGATTAGAGCTGCAATTTTTGCCTGAAAACCAATCTGGTGATTTTCCAACCCACTGGACGTTAGGGTTAAACGTAATGTGGAAAATTTCCTCTTCACAATCTGTTGCATGGCGCTGATGTGGGCTGTTACCTTTTCATTTAACAGAAATCCATTAGGCTTCTGCATTATCGAAATCAGATGCTGTCAAAGTGCAAGATTCTAATAAAACTATTATTCAGAAATACTAGAACACATTTCACTCACATATTGCTCATTGTGTAAAATGTGTTTCCTGCCGTTTTTTTGTTTTTGTTTTTTTTTGGACCTTGGACAACGATAACGATAAGGACATTTTGGACACAAAGACCTGGTCTGATTCTACACTCTTGCCACAGTTTGATTGTTGAGCGTCACAGACTTTCCATGATATTTTTCGTTGTCACGACAGAACAGTGTATATCGTAGAGGATTCGGTTTGAAATTAGTAGATTATGATTTTGGACGGGCGGCACGGTGGCTTAGTGGTTTAGCACGTTCGCCTCTCAGCGCTCGGGATTCCCGGTTCGAATCCCCATCTGGGTGGAGTTTCCATGTTCTCCCCGTGTCTGCGCGGGTTTCCTCCGGGTTCTCCGGTTTCCTCCCACAGTCCAAAAAACATGGATTAAGTCAATTGAATTCTCAAAAAATTGCCCAATATAGAGTGTGTCTGTGTGAGTGAGTGTGTGCCCAGCGATGGATTGGCGCCCTGTCCTGGGTCTATCTGCCCAGCGCCCGAGACGTTCTCCCCTAGATGGGCATGGGGAACCCCACCGCGACCCTAATAGAGGATAAAGCGGGATATAATGAATGAATGAATGAATGATTTTGGACACATTAAAGGCACAGCAGTTGTTCGTCTCTGCATTTGTTTGTGTGGTTTCTGGGTGGACACTGTCCATGGTGCTGATCCGAGGCTGTATGTTAATTTGCCAGCTTCGGGCGGCTGTGTTATGGTATTTTAACCTTCAATAAAACTTTCTCTCTACAAAAAAAAATAATGCAAATGAAGGAAAACAGGGATGAAATGGAGCAAGTGAACAAGCGTTTGCTCCACCCAGTCAATGTAGTTTCATTAATCAGCCACTCAAATAATGGAGTATCGGTTGTAGTCAGCCAGATATCGATTGTCTTGCCCTGCAGATTTATCAGGCCGATTGAGTTTGGATGAAAAGCTTGTGCATCTCCTCGTTTATGAGCTGTATTCATTCGCTGAACGTGTGTGCTGATTGGAGAATTTCGTTTGAAACACCATGATGACAGTAATTTAAATGCCTCAAGCAAAACTAGCAGTATGATCGTCTCAAATTACAGTGGTATTACGTTTAGTATTACAATATGACCATGTGCTCCTGTATCAGTGTTGACTGGCGTCTTCACGACTAAAACCTGCCATTTGAATTGCAGACTAGACTGTGTTTAGGAACACTGTATTTATATATAATGGAGTTATAACCGTCTTCACTATTGGACTTTGACTAAGTAAAAAGCTGATACAGCCTTCCTGAGCTGGCATTCAGCCCGAGTTCAATGTTTCCCTTTGCTGGATTAGAGCCATTATACACAGTGAACGTAGGATCGCTTTCATCTTGTTTAAAAAACACATCATGTCACAGCTGTAGCATTGGTATTCCAACATGGTGAGGAGCTACTGAATGGCTCATAAATTAAAAAGAAAATGCAAGAGAATTATAATAAAAAAATATTAGACTTAAGATCTCCCTGTTTTCCTTTTAGTGCCTAAAAAAGTAATAAATATCAGATCTATGACTGCAGCTTAATAATCTATAAGGTCTGTATTCTGTACAAGCTTCAGGTCAGGGATTGCTTTAAGTGATGATTCTTCTAATATGACTTTGTTGGTGCCCAGCGATGGATTGGCGCCCTGTCCTGGGTCTATCTGCCCAGCGCCCTAGACGTTCTCCCCTGGATGGGCATGGGGAACCCCACCGCGACCCTAATAGAGGATAAAGCGGGAGATAATGAATGAATGAATGAATGACTTTGTTGGACATCCATTTCCAAACATATGCTTTTCAACAAACTGTTATCACACTATTTTGGGATGTCTTTCCATAAGAGTTGGGTTGTTTGCTGTTGATAAGCAGCAGTGTTATCTCATTTCTTATTGTTAGTGTGGTTTCATATTCATTATCCACATCACCACTCGGTCTGATGCCGATCTTCCAATCAGCTGTAATCCACAGTAGCATATGTCTGATTCTGTAATCAGAATGAGTCCTTTTTTTTCTGATTTACTGCATTGTTTTGATCAACAGTTTTCTCTTTTTGGCTGCGCAGTCAGCAAGGCCAACACTGCATGAAGAAACACAAGCAGGTCAAATGAGTTAGGATTCAAAGAAAAGCTGTGCTTGCTTCTCGTCTAATGAAAGCGGGATCTGCATCCGTCTGCTAATGATGACGGGGAGAGCCGAGTGATATGAGGGATGCGTCAGGGATTTAAATGCTGGGAGAAAAAGATTGAGACTGTGCAATCCAACCTGATGCGGTTTTATTCCCCAAACACACTATATTTAATTTCAAGGATGGAAACGTGAATAATCTTTCATTTGGCTAGTGCTCCGCTTTGAAGCTGTGAGTCAGAAATCCACCATGCCAGAGCTTATGAGGTTTATTGGATTTATATATATATGTGTGTGTGTGTGTGTGTGTGTGTGTGTGTGTGTGTGTGTGTGTGTGTGTGTGTGTGTGTGTGTGTGTGTGTGTGTCTGCTCACAACAAGTCCTTTTTGCATACCTTCAATTGCCACACCAATTTTGTGCCTCAAAGGCAATTTATCTTAAACATATACTATATGACCAAATGTATATGGACACCTAATTCCCACACCTGTATACATAAAATTAGCTTCTAATTTAAAAAATGTTCTAAAAAAAGAATCTGAATATTGATCTGCCGTTTACCCCTAAATATACCATTTAGACAAAAGTGTTGGGACACTGCACTTAATCATTGAATTCTGGTGTTTCTTGTATAGAATAAAATATATTTTAAATATTAAATATAGCTGCAAAAAATGAACCAATTTAAATGTGATGGCAGCAAAGCATTCTCAGTAGGTGTGCTGTGAAACTGTCCCAGTATTTGTATTCATATGTATTTTACTTACAGTAAAGATGGACAGTAAAGAACATGCTAAAGATGCCTAATAATGAATTCTCTAATTACAGTATGTATTTGTTTCTGCTCACTGTTCTGTAGAAGTGGTTTAAAATGTCTTTAAAAGGTCATCAGTGTCACTGCTGGAGTTTCATCAGAGCCACTAGTCTTTCTAAAGCATTACAAAAAAGCTGCTAAGCTGAAGTGCCCTTCAGCTAACAAGGAAAAGCCTGTGCCCAGCTACCCAGCAGCAGAAAGCCTGCAGTTGGCAGAGCTGAACCCACTCTGGGCTTTGTTCCTGTTCTGAACTGTTTGTTTGATCCTGGCTGTGACCATGGATCTTAAATTCTTGTTCCACCCGCCGACTTTTTGAATATCAGTTCCTTATGACTTTCACCATCAGCTTTATGTCTAAATGTCAGCCTACACTCTGCAGAATCATTTCCACTTCTACAATGAATGTGTTCCTCCCAACAAAATGCAGGTAGCAGAGGTTTAATAGTGAACCGGTCACCAAATGTCCTGTCACAAACAAGCTGGCAAAGAAAACGGGCTCGAACTTAATCCTAAATGACTCGTATTCTATTAATGTTAGTCACTTGAAATGCTGTTAATGCATTGTTAGATTTTGGGCAATCAGTAAAATGTTCTGGCCGTGGTAAATATTAAATGTTGTAAAGACCGAGTTCTTAAATTGATTTCACTGAAAGAAAATGTGAATTATAAACAATAGCAGTGTATTTGCAGGACACACACACACACACACACACATATATATATATATATATATATATATAATGTAAAGATGTGTTAAGGTGAATGCAGAACAGTCTTCTTTGTCATCAAGCTGATACCTGGTGAAAATTCAGAAAGAGCTGCTTAGATTTCATAGGTTTGCAATCACACTGCCATGCTGAAGTGATGCAAATCCAATTTTCAGTTCCGATGTGATTCATGAAATGTGCGTGAGAACATACCAAAACCAGTTCTTTTAAAACCCTTGGAAATGTGATCGTAATATGTGCTCCTAAGTCTAATTCCATTCCAAATTCTGATTCTGATTTGTGGGTAAATGACTTAAATGTGAACTTATCAGAATTTATATGTTTTTTGCTATTGACACTTCAAATTTGTAAGATTTTTAGTCTAAACCCTTGGTTTCTGTTTAAGGTCACAGTAATACCTTGCTAGTAAAAGATGATTCAGACGTTTAAGGTATAACGAGGCCTCTGTGCATGCAGTAAGTGGACATCTCAATTCTCCTGACATGGATTACATTCTTACGCAGTGTGTTGTTCAGAGTTAATGAGCAAATAAAGGTTAGACACTTTAATCAGAGGTCCAACACAGACTTGCACTTTAATCATAATTCATCATTACTCAGTGTGATCTGTGTACTCATTACACAGATACTGTGTTAATGCAAATAAATACATCATTTGAGCCAAAAAAGACATGTTGTAATTGTTTTTTTTTTCTGTGTATGTGTGTGTAGTGAAGAATACATGCGCACCGTCGGACTTCGCGTGTCAGAACGGACAGTGCGTGACCAGCCGCTGGCTCTGCGACGGCGAGGCTGAATGTTCCGACGGATCAGACGAGGCCGAATCCACATGCAGTAAGCTCCATATGTCATTCATTTGATTACAGGTGTGAGCGGCACGGTGGCTCAATGCTTTGCACGTTCCGTGTAGGTGTTCTCCGAGTTCACTGGTTTCCTCCCACAGTCCAAAAACCGCCAGTCTCGCCGACTGCGTCACCACCATGTCCTCCACTTCATCTGTCCTTATTGACTATACAAATATATACTTAAATTGAATCATTCTAAACCATCATGATCCACTGTTGAGGAAGTATAATAGTAAATATTATTAAAACATAAATGACTGTCTGTACACACTGATATTAAAAGACGCCAAAGTTAATGCAGGAAGAGATGCTCAGCAGCTCTCTTAATAAGCCTGAACCTCGGGCCCTCGCATTTAGACTCATGAATAATTCAAGCCTCCATCTGAGCTGGTTCAGAAAGTGTCATAGTGTGGAGGTGCAGCATGAAACGGAAAAGCACTCTAAGATGTACGAGATGGAGACTTTGCCTGAACAGCTTTAGCACAGCATTACTCATGTTAACTGCACTGTGGTGGACTGTAGAGAGTTTCCTGCAACAGAATGTGTATTGTGCAAGGTAACAGGAGTTTAATGCACCATCCATAAACTGCTTATATGTGATGCATTGCAAGGGGTGTGTGTGTGTGGGGGGGGGGCTTGTGGTTCCCCTTGCTCATCCAGGGGCATCCAGGACAGAGCACCAATTCATCGCTGGACACACACTCACTCACTTACACTATATAGGGACAAATTAAGAGCAATTTAGAGCAACCAATTCACCTTAAAAAAAATTTTTTTCACTGTTGGAGGAAACTGGAAAACCCACGTGGAGAAGGGGAGAACATGCAAACTCCAGCCAGATTGGGATTCGAACCTGGACCTGAGATGCAAGCGTGCTAACCACTACGCCACCATGCTGCCATGTTATTTATGAGGGCAAAACTTTCTGATTATTTTTTTAATGACCATTAATTAAACTGTCTTTTTGCGGAGACGCGATGAATTAGACAGTTCCCATGGTAACGGTAAGCTACAGTTCAGAACAGCTGTGTGTTCTGTGCGGTACCACTGTACACATACACACACGCGCACACACGCACACACGCGCACTGGATACCTCCAGGTCAATGTGTTCCTGTTCATTATGAAAGGATTTCTTCTTCCTAATCCTGCACTTCAAACATGTCACGACTGTGAGGCAGCATGCTGCTGGTCCGCGTTCCTGATCAGATATAACAAGGATCGTCGTATCATGATTCATTCAAGGAGAAGGTCTTTGAACATGCAGTCGAACGGCTTATTTATATTCCCTTTAAAAACAAGGCTCGAGTCTCATGTCTAATAAGAGCACTGGATAATCATAAGCAGCTCTAGTGTTTCACTTTTGCTATGATGTTCTTTCTTTATTATTAACCTGCACCTTTTTATTTTATCTACTGAAAGTGGAACAATGGAGAAACACTAATTGGGTTTGAGGCAGGAACGTCTGAAGATGTACAGGACAGTCGTTCATAAAGACCAGAACTGAGAGAGTAAACTTAAACACCTTGGGGTTATTTGTATTACTCAGTGTAAATCTTAAGCAAAAAAAAAAAAAACAAAAGTATAAATTCAACGACTATGATTTCATTAGGATCTTATCTTAATATATACTCACTATTATGGTTCCTATGCCCTTATAAATAATTAATTTAGCTGTTCTATTTAAGGAAACCCTGTAATCAATCTGAATTATGCTTTATTAATTGTTTATTCATAAGATAATTAGAAAAGCAGGTAATTACACGGCACACATGCACTAATTTCTTACACCTCAAATACCAACAGTTGGTTGTTTGTAGGAAATGATCCTGTAATTAGGAACAGTGTAAATGTAAACGATGCGCTGATACACTAACAGCATTAAAGTTAAAAGGGATTAGAAAATAATTTAGATGTCATAAGATCTATATTCTGCAAACATCGTTACACACGGATCTAATTTTCCTTCTGATGTTTCGCTCTGAACTTCAAAGTCGGAATTTCTGTCCCACAGAATGCGCCGAGACGTGTTTATAGTTTCATGCTCCAATTCATCTAATCGACTACCATATGTTGCTCAATATGCTCCTCGGTCTTTAACTAGCATGCTGTGTTTTCCTACGTTGTAGTTCTACTTCAGCAAACAGCCTCCATTACAGCCTACACAAGAAGATTATTTATTATTACTCCAGACGTAAAGTGAGCCGTCGACAAACCGCTATTGACACAGAACCCAACAAGTGTCTGAATAAGCGCAGTGGGGCGAATTTCACTGCACCGTTTAATAATCCGAACTTATTAACTTGCGTTGAAGTTTAAAGGTAATTGGCAAATCCGACTTGATTATGTGAATATAAAACATCCCGACTGCAAACTGACGACAGCGTAACGAGAGCGGCAACGCTGTCTGTAACACTGAAGGCAATTTTAAATGGAAGGTCACTTTTTATCCAGTGGGTTTGCCATCAAGTCTTATTACCAAGCACATGGAGTCACTTCTCGTCTGGCTTTACTTTCAGACAGCCGCAGTAATTCAGTGAACCCAGTCATTAAGTCTGATATATGTTTAGTGAGTCACCAGACCTAATGTAAGTGAGGTTTAATTAAACTCTCACCATGTGATCAAGCCTTTCTCGTGATCTTTTCAGCACTGTCTGCACGGAGGGGCGAACGCCAACGGGAAGGTCGTTCGTACTTCCCCGTCCCTCCTGCTTCTTTCTTACCAACTCGATAATGAACTCTGACGTGGCCTCTCACAGTTTCCTCCTTCACTCTCCTGAATTCAAATTATTGTTATTTTAAAGTTCATTTTTCCTTGTTATTGTTTTTAAACTTGTCTTTTTTCTGATTTGGTGGTTAAGTATCTTTATATGTTCCCTCTTCTTTCCCTGTGCCGTTTCACACTGTGTTATTAAAATCTGGGTAAAAACGGCAATGAATTTCAGCGATGGCCGTCAAAATATATTACTTTCATAAAGCAGTGAGACGTTATTGGTCGCAGTGAGATCAGAATTTTAATAAAAAGAGAACCTGAATGATGTTGCTGTGAATTCCCTCGTGTTTTCATTTTGATAACATGCAGCAGAAGAGCAGATCCATGAGTCCCGAGTGATAGACCTGCTTTATTACAGAGCTCCAACTGCAGGCTGATGAGAGGGTTAGAAAAGATTTTATTAATGAAATTAAAATGCCACATGTTGCCGTAAATCCACAACTTTGGATTGTAAAAAGATCGTTAGTCTAGAGGGTTTTTGCTTTAGTCACAGGCAGGATGTGATTAGTCAAATACACCCAGGACAGGGCTCCAATCCATCGATAGACACGCACTCACTCACTAATACACAAACTATGAGGGCAATTTAGAGCAGCCAGAGAATTCCGGTCTCCACCCGGGTGTTTAGTGCCTGGCTTCCATCCTCTCATGTTGTGTTGGATGCAGACAGATGTTGTTCTTGTAACATTTATGTCATGAATTCAAAGTAAACATCTGTCCTTGTTTCCCTGCAGCAGTAAAACAGACTTGCCCTCCAGACAAGTACAACTGTGGGGGAAAGTGTGTCTCACTATCATGGAGATGTGATGGTGAGAGGGATTGTGAAAACGGAGCGGATGAGAAAGACTGTGCCGCCGGTAAGTTCTGTGGATCTCTGCTAATTTCATAATAACAGTTTTCATAAATATAACTATTACCTTCATTTTAAAAGGTATTCATTAAAATAGGGGCAATTTATTGCAGTCAATTTACCGTAAATCAATGTTTTTGAACTGAAAACCTGAACGTTTTGGAACCTGACTGCATTTTTACGAACAAAATGCAAAAAGTGGGCAGATACATGTGGCACGTTGGAAATCTGGTTGGAAATAGAGGTCCGTCAGACAAAGTTTATTATTATACTTTCTAGTAGGGCTGTATTCATCTAAAGATGTTCATAGTCGAATCAGTTAAAATTTCACCACAAGATGGCGCTAAGGGCGTAGTTTTTTTTACTTGTTTTTTTAACAAAAGAAAACATTTTTTTTTGTTTTTCTTTTTTCTTTTTTGTTTTCTAGAAATTAGGATGGTTTTATTTGACAAAAGGCTATATATATGACGAAAACAAAGTCATTTCATGTAAAAACTAATGCTTAGCAGCAGCCATGGGCGCCCCCATGTGGTCAAAATGGTACATTCGACTATGAGGTTCATAGTCGACTACGGTTCTCCGAATCGAATCGTCGAATCAGCGAATATTGCAGCTCACCCCTACTTTCTAGGCTTAATTACCTGACCTTAAATGAACCAAAATAAAGGGTACTGCCCCAGTGACAACCTTTGTGTCCCTAAAGCTCCAAAGCTGTTCTTTATTTCTACGTATCATCAGTTTTGAATGTGTTCAAATTACAGACTGTGATGGATTTGGGGGAACTTTATAGATATGCCTTCACCCAATTAATCGCAGCTTATTAACCGAAGATGGGATTCAGCTCCGCGTCATTGGTTTGTTATCTGAAGGTCACTGACAAAAATAGTATGAGAGACAGTTCTTATAAAGCATAAAAATGGTGCGCTGTCATAGCTCTAAACCTTGTTACTTTAGAGTTCTTGTTTTGTTCTCCTGTATTCACGGTCTTTCCTGTCCGATCTGCATGATAAATAAAATCGATCAGCGCCGGAGAAAAGCTGTGGACAGAGCCATCGTTCAAAATCTGCCTGCAATACTGTCCCTCCAATGATTACGGAACATGTTTCTCGTTTTTTCTGTCTCCCTCGCTTTTATGCAAGGGACAAAGAAAAAAGATGGTGGAGGCAGTAAATTGGAGGGGAAACTTAAAAACGGCCTCCTGCTTCATTATGTCCTCCTTTATGCCGCCTGCTAGTGACCTTCAGCTAAGAAAGCAGCATTAATGTAAATAACTGACTCATGGGCTCGTTTCAGTTACACGCCTTTGTACTTAGTTTTATTTCAGAGGGAAGTTAATCACATTATTCATAAATTTACTCACTAAGAACTTTAATAGGAAAACGATGGTATGGCTGCACACTCATCTCTCTATCTTCAACGTTTAATCCAGTGTGGGTGTGATGGCATAGTGGTTTGGATGTTGAGCTATCAATCAGAAGGTTGTGGCTTCAAATCCCAGGTCCACTGACGTTACCAATATGGCTCCTTGAGCAAGGCCCTTTAGCCTCATTGCTCCAGGGGGCGCTGTATCAACCCCCTGCCCTCCCCCTATCAAAAAGTTGGGAAATCTATACAGTAAGTCGCTTTGGATCAAAGCATTTACTCTACATTTTAGAGCTGTATTCAACTAAAGATTTTCATAGTCGAATCTGATTCGTCAGATTTTCCCTATAGTCGACTGATAGTCGAATCAGTTAAAATTTCACCAAAAGATGGCGCTAAGGGCGTAGTTTTTAAAAAATATATTTTTTTTATATTTTACTTGTTTTTCTAACAAAAGAAACCTTTTATTTGTTTTTCTTTTTTTTTCTTGAAATTAGGATGATTTTATTTGACAAAAGGCTATATATATAACGAAAACAAAGACATTTCATGTAAAAACTAATGCTTAGCAGCAGCCATGGGCTCCCCCATGTGGTCAAAATTATACATTCGACTATGAGGTTCATAGTCGACTACGGTTCTCCGAATCGAATCGTCGAATCAGCGAATTTTGCAGCTCACCCCTACTACATTTATTTAATTTCCTAGGGTCAGGTGTGTAGGGCGAGGGCGGGGGTTGTCATCCGAGGATGCGGGGTTGATGCCGCCAGGACAGGGCACCAATTTAAAATTCCCCATTGTGGGACTAATAAAGGTATATTAATCAATCAATCAACACTTGTTATTTAAAAGTCATATTTCCCCACGGCGGCACGGTGGCTTAGTGGTTAGCATGTTCTCCTCTCAGTGCTAGGGATTTCCGGTTCGAATCCCCATCTGGGTGGAGTTTCCATGTTCTCCCCGTGTCCGCGTGGGTTTCCTCTGGGTTCTCCGGTTTCCTCCCACAGTTCAAAAACATGGATCAAGTCAATCTCCAAATTGCCCCATATAGAGTGTGTTTGTGTATAGAGTGTGTGCCCAGTGATAGATTGGCGCCCTGTCTTGGGTGTATCTGCCCAGCGCCCGAAACGTTCTCCCCTGGATGGGCATGGGGAACCCCCCCCCCGCGACCCTAATAGAGGATAAAGCGGAAGATAATGAATGAATGAATATTTCCCCACATTAAACACACACTGTCCTGGGCATTTGCATTAATAAATGACACCAGTGTAAACACGAGACCTCTTGCAATCGCTCATCAGAGGAGCGTCTTATTGCAGACGATCTATGCGCCGCCTCCTCTTTATTGATGAAGCTTAATTGCAAGCTCATGGGCACAACGTGTAGTTTACGAAAAAAGTCAATTGCTCTTCAGGATTGGGATAATTGAGTCACCCACATGTTGAATTATGCATGACTGTCTCCCGAGCCAGATTTGATTAGCATGATACAGACCCTGAAGGAACTCAGAACTGTTCTTCATTCACTGTCACATGCAATCATTTCCTCCGGTGCGTTCCGCTTCTGTGCACCTGCACTTCAGAATGTTAAAATCCAAATGTTATTAAATGTAATACAACGCCGCCGCTTTGTACCGTTTGATTACGTTGATTAGAAATTGTAACTTTAAAAAAAAAAGAGCAGACTGCTAAACAGAATGGTCTACATCTCCATCAGAGCGGAAGACGCCTCGGATTGTAAATATTTTAATGCATGCAATGAAAATGCAATTCCAGTGAACCTACAGCAGGGAGCCGGACGATAAGCTCGCTTTAAATCCATTGCAGTTAATCTGAAGTTGCCGCCCCACAGTGGGATGGATGTCCTTAATTTTTTGCGTGTGTTCACACTGATGGAGCATTAGATTAACGTTGGCCTGGCTCGTAACTGATACAGCTAATCATCACAGTGGTGTTGAAGTGGGTTGATATCAGGGTTCTGTACAGTTCTCTGGAATCCGTTCACGTTTTTAAAGACTTAAAGGGTCTTTTTTCAAACTGCTGCCATACACTTGAAAGCATATACTTAGCTGTGTATTCTGAGGCGTTTTATATTTCTGAGAGTGGGTACTTCTGTGTCTAGCAACTCATTCATTCATTCATTATCTCCCGCTTTATCCTCTATTAGGGTCACGGTGGGGTTCCATATGCCCATCCAGGGGAGAACGTCTCGGGCGCTGGGCAGATAGACCCAGGACAGGGCGCCAATCCATCGCTGGGCACACACTTACTCACACAGACACACTCTATATGGGGCAATTTTGAGAATTCAATTGACTTGATCAATGTTTTTGGATTGTGGGAGGAAACCGGAGAACCTGGAGGAAACCCACGCAGACACGGGGAGAACATGGAAACTCGGGATTCGAACCGGGAATCCCTAGTGCTGAGAGGAGAACGTGCTAAACCACTAAGCCACCGTGCCACCTCTAGCAACTCATGCTTGAGAACAATTCACAAGAAAAAAGTGTTATTGATGATGAGGATAAAAAGTTGGACCAAAACTCTGGCAGGAGCATGGATTACTAGATATGAGGGATATAGTAGTCCTCACAGTCGTCCTTTATAAGGGTTTATAAGGAATAATGGTTGTTGTGGCAACCATAATTTATGAGGGATTATAGAAGTTGTGGCAATTGCTGTTTATGGGAGATTATTGTCTTTGGGTTCCCGATGTCTTTAAGGGATTATGGTTTTTGTGGCAACCAATATTTATGAGGGCTATAGAGACTCTGGCAACCATTGTTTCTATCATCCACTGTTATCATTCATTCATTATCTCCTGCTTTATCCTCTATTAGGGTCGCGGTGAGGTTCCCCATGCCCATCCAGGGGAGAACGTCTCGGGCGCTGGGCAAATACACTCAGGACAGGGCGCCAATCCATCGCTGGGCACACACTCACACACTCAAACACACTCTATATGGGGCAATTTAGAGAACTCAATTAACTTGATCCATGTTTTTGGACTGTGGGAGGAAACCGGAGAACCCGGAGGAAACCCACACGGACACGGGGAGAACATGGAAACTCCACCCAGATGGGGATTCGAACCGGGAATCCCTAGTGCTGAGAGGAGAACGTGTTGACCACTAAGCCACCGTCCCGCCCACACTGTTATCATGTATCTGTTATATAATATAAGGTTATATGGTATAGATTTTAAAGCTTGATTAATGGATAACATTCACTCACTCCGTTAATAATAATTTTCACCAAAGCACTCTGAGTGAATAACACTGAGTAAGTGAGTAAAAGAGATTCAGAAGTCGTGAGTGAATCATGGTTTCATGGTAGCTCGAAGCTGTCTGGCCTGTCTGTGATTCACTCCTGCTCTCACCAGAACTGTCTCCTCAGATATGTTTTGGGACTCAGGAAGCCGTGTCATTTCATGGGTGAGAGGTCTCTGAGCACCTGCCCTGACTCACAGCGCTGTACTCATCCAAAACAACATGTCCACCTTCAAGATAAAGACAGTACAGGCAGTGGTGCAAAACAACAGCACTCCTCTAAAGAATGGCAGCCGAAAAAAAAAGTGTAACCTGTGCTTTAGATTGGCTTCATTAAAGAATGTGTGAGACCAGAAAGCGGGTGTTTGGTCAGGTGTTTGGTGCAGTTGGTGCAGCCACACCATCTAGAGTTACATGATGCACTAGTGTGAACATTTGGATCTGTCGTATGTGAGCGAAGAGACGGGGCCAAGATTAAATAATACATTTTTAACTAATACATTTTTGTGTTATAGGATGAACACAGCTCAAATTTCATTCATTCATTCATTATCTCCCGCTTTATCCTCTATTAGGGTCGCGGTGGGGTTCCCCATGCCCATCCAGGGGAGAACGTTTCGGGCGCTGGGCAGATAGACCCAGGACAGGGCGCCAATCCATCACTGGGCACACACTCACTCTCACAGACACACTCTATATGGGGCAATTTGGAGAATTCAATTGACTTGATCCATGTTTTTGGACTGTGGGAGGAAACCAGAGAACCTGGAGGAAACCCACGCGGACACGGGGAGAACATGGAAACTCCACCCAGATTGGGATTCGAACCGGAAATCCCTAGTGCTGAGAGGAGAACATGCTAACCACTAAGCCACCGTGCCGCCCCAGCTCAAATTTGTCGATAGTTATTAGTTTTCTTTGTATTTTTTTTACAGTATCTTCTTCTCAAGTCCATAAATTTATAAAAGAAATGCTAATTTACAGCAGACCTTCATTTATCCTTTTTAACCCCTCATTTCCCTTTCAGATGCGCGACCCTGCGCTTCGGGGGAGTTTCAGTGCCGCAACCTGAAGTGCGTGTCTCCGGTGTACGTGTGCGACGGTGACGATGACTGTGGAGATGCCAGTGATGAAGAGCAGTGCTCGCCGCCCTCGTGTGGCCCCCTGCAGTTCCGCTGTAACAGCTCTGAGTGCGTCCCCCAACCGTGGACCTGTGATGGAGACCCGGATTGTGCCGATGGCTCGGACGAGTGGGAGGGTCTGTGTGGGAATGGGATAGAGCGAGTGGTCCCGCCAATAAGCGGCAGGTCCGAGTGCAGTGCCGGGACCTTTCGCTGCTCCAGTGGAGAATGCATCAAACTTGCGTGGAGGTGCGATAAAGACCCCGACTGCATGGACAAATCAGACGAGATCGACTGTCGTAAGTCCAGTTTAAAGTCTTTATCCCACGGTGTTGGTCTTAGGCATTAGGCATTTTCGTCCTGATTTTAAATTGCACTAAACGGTTTAAATCTTAGCTCCTTCTGTTACATCCATATGAGTCCTTTATCCAAAAGTAATCAAGCTCCACCCAAATAAAAGATTGGAATAGATGGCCAGGCTGCACAGTGGTGCAGTGGGTGGTGTAGCACCTCACTTAAAGAGTCATAAAGAGGGCAAGTTGTGTGGTAATTTTAAGCATTTAGTGGGAGGGGCTTCCTTAAGGTGGACAACAGTGTCCTTGTACTTTGCTGCATTGACTCCCACTGAATTTAAAGGGACCTCACACAGTTTGGTGTTGCATGTCATTCATAACCAGTTGATATTTGGGGACCCTATTGGTTTAGGCAATTGGCAATTGGTTAGGTGGCTTGCCCTGTTGCAATGGGTTCAAATCCCAATTGGGGTAAACAGAAGTGTCCTGTGTGTCTGCATGTCCTCCTGGAGGGTTGACTCCGGGCACTCCGGTTCTTGCTGATGGGTACATTGGAGTTACGAACTGCCCCCTGTTTGATCATTTCTACACTTTGGTTGAGGGGTGATTTGGTGACTGACCTCATAAAAACCTTCAGCATGAAATTAAATGGATCAGATTTATTGTAAACTGGCCCATGGAGTGTCCACAGGTCGGACCCACCCACACACACCACACACACACACACACACACGCCCGAAAAAATCTGCATCACACTGTAGTTTTAAAATCTCACTTCTCAGACCTGTTTAATGTGTTTTCTTCGGAACATCCGTTCATTCGTTACCACCGTCCTCCCCAGCGTCGCTCTGACGAGGGACACGGCAAAACATTTACAACGGGTGATTTCAGCAGGAGCTGTTAATGTTACCATGGGATCTTTTTTTTATTTCTTTATTTATTTTTCACTTCCTACTGCATTGCAGGTTGTGCTCTGGTTCTTTGCAGGATGTTCACTCAGATAAGGTTCCCTTATTTATACACAGGACAGTTTAGAGAAGCTTGAGTTTAAACCCTTCTTAGCTTCTTTCTTATCTTCTTTAAGTCAAATACATGCTCCCCTTATTCTCCGTGTTCTCAGTTCCACTTCCAAGATGGACTTGTTCTTCAGACTGTAGTCGATCTGTTTGTGTTCTACAGTACATACTGTGTTCTCTGTTCTAATGGTCAGAACACCAATAGTACCAACACAGAGCAGGGGTTATTTGGTTGGTGCATTATTCCTATCCCAGCAGTGTTACTGAGGTGTTTAAATGAAACTACAGCAGCACTACTGCACTAAAACCCCCCTCACCACATCAGTGTGACTGCAGAACTGACAATAAACAATCCACCACCCAAATGATACCTGTTCTATGATGCTCCTGACCAACAGAGAACCAACAGGGGACTAACAACAACAAAGAACACAGATGGACCACGGTCTGTAATTGTAAAACTACAAAATCCATCTATATGGTGAGTGGAGGAAATAGAGAATGGAGCAAAAAAGGGGGGCGTGTCCTAACTTACCAAAATACATGAATCAGATATCACTAACATCAACGTCCATGTGTGACTAAACAGAGCTGCTCTGCAGACGTACAGACGGCTTGGTCTGAACCCGTCCCCACGGTAGCGCTTTGATTGCTCTTTCATGGGCTCATTCCGAACCAAATCAACGTCACAGTGAACTGAAATAGCTTCTTACATTCGACAGGTCCTCATTTGCCATCAAATCTGCTCACTGCGTTCCGTCTGCTGTCATTAAGCGTAAGGAAATTCAGTCTGAACAGCGAACCCTCTGTAGTGAGACAGACGGACGGCTTTATCCAGAATAGATGTGAATGCATCATTCAACAGCAGACCTACATATCAAAGGAATGCTTCAAAATGTCAGATTCCAGCAAATGATTACTTTTACAGGGTTTATCGTTTGATTCCTTTGTCAAAGTTTTCATTCCTTTTATTTTCATTCCTTAGTTTTCATTCCTTTTATTTGCGACTATTGAAAAATGCAGATTTTTATACAAAACTGTATTATTTGTAAACTGTGGTTAATGGAATTGAGGTGGTAAAGTGGTCACCACGTTCTCCTCTCAGCGCTGGGGAAGGTTCCATGTTCTCCGTGTCTGCATGGGGTTTATCTGGGTTGCTCGGTTTCTTCCCACAGTCCAACAACATGGATTCGAGATTGAATTAGCTGCTCCAAATTGCCCCATATAGTGTATGCATCTGTTTAAGTGAGTGAGTGAGTGAGTGTGTGCACTCTGTTCTAAGTATCTGGAAATAAAAGGTTGTCTATGGGAGTTTGTTGCACGCGTGGCGGTGTGCACTGTGGAATGGTGCATTGTGAATCGTGTACGTTGTGTTTCAGCCGTGATGCAGGTTCTTCTGCAGGATCTTCCCGCTGTGTGACATCTGCTTTAGCAACACGAGATTCAGCAGCCCTTAAGATCCTTCCTTTCGATCAGGCAGCTTCAGTAGCATCTGTCTAAAGCAGTTCAAGTGATGGATTGCACCCCCGCATCAGCCAGCAGACAGGCTCTGAGCTCTGATGAACTTGTGATGAAGAGCTTCTTGCATGGCGTCCGGCTGTAGGAACTCGAATGTACATGACGTCTCTTTTGAGATGCTAATGTGAAAAGTAAACAGTGAGAGCATTTGCACAAGAGCACGACATATTCATCTGATTATCTCTGTTTGAATCTGTGGCTTTTTTTTTTTTTTTTGACTTGACAAAAGTTCTACTTGTGTAAAGATCTTTTTTTTATTTGGGAAGCTATTTTAATGAGGTGTGAGGTGACAGTCTCTGTTTGTTCAGCTTGATTTTAGCAGAAGGACAGATTGTTCTATTGTATGAATATAAATATCACGTTTGTCTTTTATTAACTCAGTTACACGCCATCTCCATGGTTTATATACAATAATACACAACCTCGAGTTTCCTATTGCTTTCATAAAACAGTTACCAACACACTATTATAAAAAACAGGGTCTGATTCATGTATGTCTTTATTAAAAACAATCGTTCATAAACTGGTCTTTCATGACTCTAAGTAAGCATTGATCGCTGAGTAACAGGAAACCGTATTCTATAACAATATAAAAAGCCATCTAGTGGTCAAATTACAGAACACAATTTATAAACAACAACCACAAAACAGTCATCACAGTGTTGATCGGGAATCAGCTCGCTCTTTACATTAATCTGTATTTTATAATTTAAAATAATGCATGGTGTATCACGCATTAACACGAATGTGAAGTGCTCAGAGGTGTGTGTTATTGTCAAAGATGTCACGGCTGGACAAACGGCTCAGCCAATCAGATTTCAGTACAGTGGCCTTAATAAAAAACATATGATAATAAATAATAATAATAATAATACATTTTATTTCATAGGCGCCTTTCTGAAACTCAAGGACACCTTACAATTTACAATAGGTATTAAACGATAAATTTTGACAACATTAAAACAAGTAAAGATAACAAAAGAAGACAGAATAAAACAATCTTAGGGCATATGCAATTTTAAAAAGATGGGTTTTTAGTGAGGACATGAATAGTGACGGTGAGTCTATGTTCCAAATGTGTGGTGCTAGAGAATTCCAGAGATGGGGGGCTGAATGGCTAAAGGCTCTACCCCCCCATGGTGGAGAGACGAGCAACGGGAACAGTCAGGTGAATAGAAGAGGAGGATCTGAGAGAACGTGAGGGAGTGGCGATATTAATGAGGTCTGAGAGATATGGAGGAGAGAGATTGTGAATAGCCTTAAAAGTGAGCATCAGGATTTTCTAGTCAATCCGGTATTTTATAGGAAGCCATAATAATAATAATGATCTCTTTAAAATAATATTAATTTAATAAAAAAATATTTATATACACAAACCTCTGTGAGATATTTTTAATAGTCATAACAAAAACTAAAAACTAAAAATTCAATAAACAAACTGAAATAAGCCTTAACAAGGCCAGTTACTTTATAAACCATAGTGCTCACAATAACGGTTTAGTTCTCTAACTTTGTGCAAAGTCCTTTAGACTGCTTTCTGCTCTTGACGCAATTCTTCACTCAAGGCTGAGGAATGGAGACGCCGTTAGACGTGCACTGTCTTGGATAACGATCTGTTAGGAGGCGCTTCGGTAAACAGCAAACACCCTTGAGGCCGCAGTTGGATGCTGGTTATTATGAAGAAGGCATACAGCAGGTCTGCAGAGGTCATGAGTGTGTTTTTTTTTTTTTTAAACCCACTTGCTGTCATTGTTTCTTAAAAACTAAGAGGTCATTTGCATTTCGACTTATAGTTTGGGACAGTTGTCCAGGTGTGCATGCTGTTTTTAATCTGGGTCGGGAAGCAGACGTTCCTTGCTGCTCTGAAGTTCACTGGGTGCAGACCTGCTGCTGATATCGATGTTCTTTAAAGCAATTTTCAAATTCATATGGGAAGTCTTGGTCGGCTGGCTTTGTGTTAGTGTTATAGTCGGAGTTTTTATGCGTAAATCTGAGAAGAAGTACATAAAGCTTATCCATCAGCCTGAAAACATGATAAAAGATCTATTTTATAGGTTTGTTGTTTACTGGCCATGAATGCTTAATCATGCCAAGGTTACCTCTCTGCATGATATTACGCACTGCTGCTTCTTGATTGGCAACAATATAAATGCTGACTAAACTACTAGCACGCTTGCCTCTTGACGCTTGGAATCCAGGTTCGAATCCCGATCTGGATGGAGGTTCCATGTTCTCCCCGTGTCCGCGTTGGTTTTTTATGTTTGTTCCGGTTTCCACCCACAGTCCACAGTAAATTGGCTGGTCTAAATTGCCCAAATATCGTATGTGAGTAAGTTAGTGTATGCCCAGGGATAGACGGGCACCCTGTCCAGAGTGTATCTGCCCAGCACCCGAAACGTTCTCCCCTGGATGGGCATGGGGAACCCCACCGTGACTCTAATATAAGATGGAAGATAACAGATGGATAACCATTATGCATCACTTGCACAATAAGTCGTTCTCATCATGCTCTGTGGTTTCATGTTCATGGCCTTCATTCTGATTGAGATCTCTGAAAGCAGAGGTGAGATTGTTTGGGCAAAATGAAATCTGCAAGATCGTAGACTCTACATGTAACTCAGCAGCTGGAGATTAACCTGAAGAAGCTTTCGGTTTTATTGCTTTCCTTCATCACAGGGTGTTGTGAAAGAACCAGAGCTGGAAACAGCCTTGAAAATGACAACGGATTAGTAAATAATCTCAGGGTGTGTTGGCACCGTGTGTATTGTGTTTCACCGGGATCATAATCGCTATAAGCAATGTGTACAGATGGCTGCTGTCCACGTCCTGTACTTGAGTAAAAGCTTTGTACTGTGACGTGACCTCACCAGCACCAGCAGCCATACATTATACTGACACTAATATACTAATATACTAATATACGGTGGAGTCAGAAAGTCTAAAGCAGAGTTTGACCCAAACAATTCTTAAATTACATTTTAAGGATTACCAGTCCAAAATTTGGACGTGGCCTCTGTGGAACTACAAAATCCATCTTTACAGTAACATGGACAATAAGTGGTTGTTTTCCTGGCGTGTGACAATTGCCTCACATTTGATTGTGGAAGAGCAAAGTACCAACCTTTTAATTTAATAATGTAGGAGCACATTTTAAAGAACCTGCTCTTCAGAATGATAACAGGTGGATCCATTGTATGTTCAAGCCAAAGATGTTTATGTAGCAGAGATCATCCCTCACATTCTGGAAAGAATGCTGCGATGAATAGAGAGTGTGTAAGACATCAGGGGCGTGGAATCACAATCTGACAGCCAAACATCATGACACTAACAGGAGCGATGTAATGACATGCTGATGTTGTATCAGTGTTGTGGGGAATGTAGAGAATGAATGACATGATGCTTTTCAAAATGGCTTTTTGTCTGAACTAGGCCTTACAATGTTAATGCGGCTTGTCCTTTAAGAGACTGGGGTAGTCTAGTGCGTGTGTGTGTGTGTGTGTGTGTGTGCGTGTAAATAGAGCCAAAGTGGTGCTTGTTTATTCATTAGTGTGACGGGTAATGAAGCGTATCTACCCAGTGCTCACTATGATAAAAACAAAAAGCCCTTTATAATGCACCACTGATTTCCTCCTCATTTTGCAGCCTCTGATTATCAGACGGCACTGAGCGCCAGGGGAGGTGTGTGTGTGTGTGTGTGTGTGTGTGTTTATATTTATGTTCATTCCGCTCTGTGTGCATGTCTGTTCCTCTGTAGCTCTTCTGACGTGTCGGCCCGATGAATTCCAGTGTGGCGACGGCTCCTGCATCCACGGCATCAAGCAGTGCAATAAAGCTTTAGACTGTCTCGACCGGAGCGACGAGGCCGGCTGTGTTAATGGTGAGCACCTTTAATTCCTTTGGCTTTTAGATTCTGCATGATGTGTTTATTACTTCATCTTCGTTGTAGTGTCTGTTCATATTATTTATTGAGGTTCTGAGTGCAGTGTGAAATCAGGTGAGGTGTAATTACACTCGATAATGATGGGGTGTTGTGTTCGGCAGCCACAAAGTGTGAAGGGCCTTCGAAGTTCCTCTGCAGAAACGGAGAGTGTATTGATGGGTCCAAGGTGTGCGACGGCGTCAAGGACTGCAAGGATCGCTCAGACGAACCGAAGAAGGAGTGCGGTAAGCAGATCAAACTGTAGGAAACGAAGGATTTACCCTGAATAAGATGCCACAATCATCATTATTCACACTAATGGGGGAGTGTTCATTTATTTATTGTCTTTCGCTTGATCCTATAATGGGGGGGACTTTTGTTGTTCCCTGTGCCTATCCAGGACAGGATGCTTTCTATCCATCACTGGGCACACACTCACTCACAAAACCACACACACACACATATATATATATATATATATATATATATATATATATATATATATATATATATATATATATATATATATTCATTCATTCATTCATTCATTATCTCCCACTTTATCCTCTATTGGGGTCACGGTGGGGTTCCCCATGCCCATCCAGGGGAGAACGTCTCGGGCGCTGGGTAGATACACCCAGGACAGGGCGCCAATCCATCCCTGGGTACACACTCACACACACAAACACACTCTATATGGGGCAATTTAGAGAACTCAATTAACTTGATCCATGTTTTTGGACTGTGGGAGGAAACCGGAGAACCCGGAGGAAACCCACGCGGACACGGGGAGAACATGGAAACTCCACCCAGATGGGGATTCGAACCGGGAATCCCTAGCGCTGAGAGGCGAACGTGCTAACCACTAAGCCACCGTGCCGCCCATATATATATAGAGGGACAAGTTAGAGTATCCAATTCACTTTAAATCCATGTTTTTGGACTGTGGGATTTAACCGGAGAATCAGGAGGAAATCCATGTGGACACATGTAGAACATGGAACCTCCACCCAGAACCGGGATTCAAGCGCTGAGAGGCAAGCGTGACAAATGTCCAAATGTACCACAAAATAAAACCGAAAATTGGAACAGGGTAGATAAAAAGGTGTTATTATTTTTGCATTTCTAAAGAGAACATGCAAAACAACAGCACTGTGTCGCACACCCATTTGATAACATTCAATTTTGTTGCAGCCCCAATAAAAGGAGCAGCACATGTGAAGAAAACTCTGAATTGATTTGTTATTTTTTTTGACACCTTGTTGTTTTTTAATTTAAAATCCGTGAGACTGACAGAACAGACGGTTCCAGCCCACAGTTCTTTTGACAAACACAAGAACATTGAGTCTTGAGGCCTTCAAAAGCATCAAAGTGCATCTGTATCCATGTTTCTCATCTTACGCAGCTCATTCCAAAAATGAAAACCCGATTCAATCCCTCACCTCATTCATCCTTCCTTCGTTCCCAACGTGTGACATATGGCTGCCTCTCGGCCCTGAGCGTTCATTTCCCCCGTACTCCTGCCACAGC
Organism: Corydoras sp. C115; assembly: GCA_019802505.1. NCBI lineage: Eukaryota > Metazoa > Chordata > Actinopteri > Siluriformes > Callichthyidae > Corydoras > Corydoras sp. C115. Next base: position 991,319 of record JAFMOC010000014.1, read on the forward strand.
GCCAACTCCCCCAATGAACATACCAACACCTGGCCTCCAAGCCTGAGGGAGAGAAGAAAGGATGAGGAATTGTGTTGGAGAAAAAAAAAAAAAAGATAAAAAGAAAAGTGCTTCTTTCCTCCTGTCGCCTCATCGCACTTCGTTTTGCCTCGTTAAATCCACTCGGGATGCTCATCTCAGGTCCTGCTTCCAGCGCCGAAGCTCTACTGCTCTTTAAACGACTGCTGGGCTTCACCACCAAAACCAAACATGTTCATTTTGTCAGTTAGTTTTGTAAAACCTGTCAAAAAACAATTGAATTCTTGTGATGTTTTTGGTTGTCCCTCCCAATTTAATCCAACTTCCATTCCTCCGTCTCTGTCTCAGGCTTAAACGAATGTATTCTTAACAATGGCGGCTGTTCCCACATCTGTGTGGACTGGCCCATCGGCTATGAGTGTCAGTGCCCCGCTGGTTTTAAACTCCTGGATAAAAGGACATGTGGAGGTGAACTATATTCCTGCATGTCGTTCTGTATTTGTACGTTTCATAGAGTGTATGAATTATTTCAAGGAGTGAAGCATAAAAAGTGAGCCATTTAAAGCACTGAGTTTGATAATTACTTCTTAATTGAATTTTTCTTTGAAGATATCAATGAATGTGAGAATCCAGACGCTTGCAGTCAGATCTGTATTAACCTCAAAGGAGACTACAAGTGTGAGTGTCACTCGGGATATGAGATGGACCCAGTGAGCAAGACCTGCAAAGCTGAAGGTGGGTGATTATATGTCATTCAGATGAATCTCTGTTTCTATCCCAACACAGTCCCAGATAGAACAAGAGCAGTAAACAGTAGGGCTGTCTTCAACTAAGGATTTTCATAGTCGAATCTGATTCGTCAGATTTTCCCTATAGTCGACTGATAGTCGAATCAGTTAAAATTTCACCACAAGATGGCGCTATAAGCGTGGTTTAAAAAAATATTTTTCAAAATATTTTACTTGTTTTTCTAGAGCACCATAAATGGGTTAAAGCGCACACATCATTTAAAAAAAATATTAACAGAAATTCGGATGATTTTATTTGACAAAAGGCTATATATATAACGAAAACAAAGACATTTCATGTAAAAACTAATGCTTAGCAGCAGCCATGGGCTCCCCCATGTGGTCAAAATGGTACATTCGACTATGAGGTTCATAGTCGACTACGGTTCTCCGAATCGAATCGTCGAATCAGCGAATATTGCAGCTCACCCGTAATAAACAGCATTGCAGTTGATTATAAAGTCGGTTTATCATGATTTAATGTACCACTGATTCAAAACCATCATATTTTAATGTCATCTCTATTTGGATAAAATTGGGAATAAATTGTATTTTTTGCTCTGCACGCTGTAGGGAAAAGTCCGTATCTGATGTTCACCAACAGACATGAGATCAGGCGTATTGACCTGGTGAAGCGAGATTACACACAGGTTGTTCCCACCCAAAAAAACGCCGTGGCCGTCGACGTGGATGTTGCAGCCAATCGCATGTTCTGGTGTGACCGCTTCCATCGCAAGATCTACAGGTGACCCAACACTGCATGACCTTCTTACCCTACCACCTCTTTGTGTTCGACGTGATACTCACCATTTATTACAATAAACTGAAATTGAAGGCTGGTGTAAATGTCTATCTACCACTTTGATCTGTTTCAACAATGAAAGGTAGAACATGTAAAGAACCATCAATTAATTCATTAAAAGCAGAAAATTTGCTTTCTAGTGCCTTCATCCATGAGGCGAGCGACCCGGCCCATCACATGACACTGATCGATTCAGAGCTGCTCTCTCCTGAGGGGCTGGCCCTGGACTGGGTGCAGCACAACCTGTACTGGACCGATTCGGGTCATGGAACCATCTCCGTGGCTTCAGTGGATGGCAGAAGAAGGCGTGTCCTTATCCACACTGAACTGAGTGAGCCCCGGGCCATAGCTGTGGATCCAGAGCAAGGGTGAGGAGGTTGATATAGGTTTTATTTATTATTATTATTATTATTATTATTATTATTATTATTATTATTATTATTTATAGATTTCATTCATCCATCATCAATTTTATATCCAGATTACTCACCCATCAGCTATTTTTCTATTGTGCTCTGGCTGTGCAGCGCTTATTTTAGGCCTTTTAAGGAACAAGACCAAGCTGTACCTCAACCACCATCAAATGATCCAAAAGGTGTTGGGGAGTGTTTTGCAACATCGGCTCAATCATAATTTTGCAGAGACATCACTGTTCCGTGTTTTTCAGTTCCAGATCTAATCTTTATCTGTTTAAAAATGAATAATAAATCACTGTGTTTCTGCCTCCTTTAGGATTTCATTACTAACTTTAAATAATTTAATAGATTTGAGTGAGTTATTTTTAAGGTACCTATCTTGCATCGTGAGGAAACAGACCTGTGAGATCAGAAATAGTTGTTATTGTGCTGTGAATAAAGAACATAAGTGGTTCCGTGTTTCTTTCAGGTTCATGTTTTGGTCTGATTGGGGACTGAGGCCTAAACTCGAGAAGGCTGGCATGAACGGCGTCGACCGGCAGGTTTTAGTCTCAGATGGCATTGAATGGCCCAATGGAATTACATTAGGTAGAGGTCTTCCCTTTTCCCTCATCTTTTACCTCAGACATTAAAATAGGGTGGGGCGATGTGTTCTTATATGTTGTGAGATCTGACACACTGATGTACAAAACCTTGGTTGTTGGTTCCAAACTGTTGTGTTTTCCGGTGTAGATGTGGTCGGGAAGCGCTTGTACTGGGTGGACACCAAGCTCCGTATGATCTCCAGTGTGGATTACAATGGATCCCAGCGCAGGGTGATCATCTCATCCAGTGAGAAACTCGGCCATCCCTACGCCCTCGCTGTGTTCGAGGTAACCGTTGTCATTTTGTGCAACAGCTGGAACAAAAAATTATATTAAATCACTGTAAATTATTAAGGCTGTGACTTAAAGGTTGTATAAAACTTGTAATCATTCAATCATTTTTTTTACATTTACATGACACAGGTCTGATCCATGCATTAGCTCTTTATTTTCATGTCATCAGTATTGCTCCACTGCTGCCCTGAGGTAGAGGGCAAACTGATACTATAAGACGAGCTGGTGGTGTCTCACTCGGACAGTCTATGAAATATTGGCCTGGGGTCTCTGAGCTGATTCAGCCTCGGCATGTCTGTGTGTCATACAGAATACACGGAACCTGTGAATGTACTCACCATTTGTCATGTCCGATTTGTCATGTCTGTGTTACGAAACTCACTAAAACAAGGGAAAACTATACGAAAGCTACAGAACCACAGGCATTTGCCATCGAGAACATACGATATCTCTATTATTATTATTCATTCATTCATTATCATCCGCTTTATCCTCTATTAGGGTCGCGGTGGGGTTCCCCATGCCCATCCAGGGGAGAATGTCTCGGGCGCCGGGCAGATAGACCCAGGACAGGGCGCCAATCCATCGCTGGGCACACACTCACTCACTCATACACACTCTATATGGGGCAATTTGGAGAACTCAATTGACTTGATCCATGTTTTTGGACTGTGGGAGGAAACCGGAGAACCCGGAGGAAACCCACGCGGACACGGGGAGAACATGGAAACATCTCCACCCAGATGGGGATTCAAACCGGGAATCCCTAGCGCTGAGAGGCGAACGTGCTAAACCACTAAGCCACCGTGCCGCCCTCTATTATTATTATTCATTCATTCATTCATTATCTCCCGCTTTATCCTCTATTAGGGTCGCGGTGGGGTTCCCCATGCCCATCCAGGGGAGAACGTCTCGGGCGCTGGGCATATAGACCCAGGACAGGGCGCCAATCCATCGCTGGGCACACACTCACTCACTCATACACACTCTATATGGGGCAATTTGGAGAACTCAATTGACTTGATCCATGTTTTTGGACTGTGGTAGGAAACCGGAGAACCCGGAGGAAACCCACGCGGACACGGGGAGAACATGGAAACATCTCCACCCAGATGGGGATTCAAACCGGGAATCCCTAGCGCTGAGAGGCGAACGTGCTGACCACTAAGCCACCGTGCCGCCCTCTATTATTATTATATTAATAAAAAAAAATGAATAAAATGAAGAGGATTATTAATTCAAATCAAATTAATAACAGCTGTTTCACTTACAGCGTTGTATACGCAAACATTTTTGGTGTCTACTCTCTATCACTATGGCAACAATAAGATGGGTCGGAAACAGTATGCTGAAAACAGGAATAAAGCATTGGATCAGATATTATTGAGGGCTTCACAGAAGAAAACCCCAGAATGTGGCTCAGCCGAAAGTGGAACAGCTTGACAAAATGACACCGGAGCTATTCCACACCGCGCGGGTCTGATTTCCATTGCTTTTGTTTCTTTTGACACTCAGTTGTCTGAGAGCGTGCTTTATGATCTGACAGCAGTGTCGGCACAAACTTTAACTTCAACAGAAAGACGTTATCAGCTGCACTGACTGTAAATCATAGATATTTTATGTTGTAGCCTCATAATGTCCTCTTTAATCAGCAGATTTTATTTACTCAGTCTCTTGTGGTCTCTTGTGTCTGTTTGATCCAATGGGCTTCTCAGGACCGGGTGTACTGGACCGACCGAGAGAAGGAGGCGGTGTTCAGTGCGAACAGACTCACTGGGCAGGATGTGACCAGCCTTGCTGAACGTCTCAAAGATCCACACGATATAGTCGTGTTCCACGAGTTGAGTCAACCCCAAGGTTGGTGAAGTCTCGTTCTTCGTGTTATGTTTCCAAACAGTCGACAGTCTCATGAGGTTGTTTAATATAAATGAAAAGTAAATCTCAATTTAATTAGGATTTATTTAATCCTAATTTAATGAGGAGGAGTTTTTTTCCCCCTTAGATGCATTTGGAAACTTTATGGTATACAGCTTAAATAAACTAAAAATCTTTAAAAAATATATATACAGCATTTATTTGCAGGAACATTTTTATTAATATAGATTTGATTTGAACTTCAGCTTGTTTGGTTTCTGCTGCCAGAATATGGTTTATTATTTTTAACTTGAAGAATATTGTGATTGTAATAAACATGTAGAGTATATATTAGGGCTGTATTCAACTACAAATTTTCGTAGTCGAATCTGATTCGTCAGATTTTCCCTATAGTCGACTGATGGTCGAATCAGTTAAAATTTCACCACAAGATGGCGCTATAAGCGTAGTTTTTAAAAAAGATTTTTTAAAATATATTTTACTTGTTTTTCTAACAAAAGAAAACCTTTTTTTTTTGTTTTTCTTTTTTCTTTTTTTCTCTCTAGAAATTAGGATGATTTTATTTGACAAAAGGCTATATATATAACGAAACAAAGACATTTCATGTAAAAACTAATGCTTAGCAGCAGCCATGGGCACCCCCATGTGGTCAAAATGGTACATTCGACTATGAGGTTCATAGTCGACTACGGTTCTCCGAATCGAATCATCGAATCAGCGAATATTGCAGCTCACCCCTAGTATATATACAGTATATTGATTATTTAATTCCAACATTCCAAGGTTCTCTTAGTTCTGTAGAACAGTGTTGCTGTAACCGGTGTAGATTCATTCAGATTTTTCAAACAGACTGTTAGTCCAGGATTTCATCATTTCTCAGATTGACCACTGCAGTGATTTGCCTGCTGGTCTCCCATCTTGCATAATAAAGTCTTTTCAGCTGATGCTGAACAGTTTGTCTGATGATTAACCAGCTCTCCTGAGGTAGAGTAACTTCTCGTATCTCATATACCAGTAAGTTTAAGGTCCTGACGCTGGTCAGAACAACATTTAGATCTGCTCCATTTAACCGGAACTCCAATACAATAGAAAAAGTACACCCTCAGCTTACCCACTGTGCTCTAGTCTTCTAATTTGTGTCTTCTTTGTGTCACTTTGGGCAAAAGCATTATTAAATATCTCATGATTATCCATTTTAAGCATGAAAATATGTTTACACCTAAACATTCATGACGTTCAAAGTTGTAAACATTATAAATATTTTACAAGAACAGTGTTTTGCTGCTTCCTCACCTTCACCTTACTGTTACTCAGCAGGACTTTCCACCTGAAGCTCTTTATGATTTTCACTAAAAGTTATAATAACACTATTGTTCCGAACCTGTAGTGTAATTGATGTCATGACCTGGATCAGTCTCCAGATCAGTCTCTGGTAATAAAGGTCAGTAAGTAGAAACGTCATGGCGAGGTGAATCTAGCTCAACCGGAGTGGCTCTGAAATGTGCCGCAGAGTTGGATTCGTTTTCATGAAGGTCATGAAGGTCCTCACCTGAATATATTACTTTGAGCACGGCAGGAGGCGACAAGCTGTTGTTACATGAAAAACCTTTGAACGAACCTCTGAGAGTTTATTCGAAGTTTAAAATTTGCAGCAGCATGTAAAAGCTGCATTTGCATATCCGCATGTAATCCTGAATAACGTCTATAATGATGATTATCTGATCTGACGTTTACATCTGCATTCAGCTCTCACACTTTACATAAAAACAAATACTCTCATCTTACTTGTGGTGGATTATCATCAGCTCTGCGGTGACACTGATGTGGTGAGTGGGTTTCTCTACCTCAGTAACACTGCTGGGATAGGAATAATGCACCAACCAAATAACCCCTGCTCTGTGGTGCTGCTATTGGGGTCCTGACCATTAGAGAACAGAGTACACAGTATGTACTGTAGAACACAAACTGTTGGAACTACAGTCTGGAATTATAGAACTACAAAGTCCATCTTTACAGGAAGTGGAACTGAGAACATAGATAATAAGTGGAGCAAAAAAGGGGGTGTGTCCAAACATTTGACTAGCTCTGTATATAGAATGCAGTAAACTGAATCATATTTATTAATCTTATATTATTTTATTTGTGGTAAAGCATTTTTTGAGTTCCCCAAAAAATATAAAAATGTATTCCCGGTTCGAATCCCCATCTGGGTGGAGTTTCCATGTTCTCCCCGTGTCCGCGTGGGTTTCCTCCGGGTTCTCCGGTTTCCTCCCACAGTCCAAAAACATGGATCAAGTGTATTGAATTCTCCAAATTGCCCCATATAGAGTGTGTCTGTGTGAGTGAGTGTGTGCCCAGCGATGGATTGGCGCCCTGTCCTGGGTGTATCTGCCCAGCGCCCGAAACGTTCTCCCCTGGATGGGCATGGGGAACCCCACCGCAACCCTAATAGAGGATAAAGCGGGAGATAATGAATGAATATTATATATGAAATAAAATGTATTATTTTATTTGATATAAAATATATAAAATATAAAATGTATTATTATTTTTTTTGTGATGCACTTTCAGCTGCAGATAGCTGTAACCTGGCCGGTGTGCGTAACGGTGGTTGTGCTTTCCTGTGTCTGCGAGCCCCTCAGATCAGCGATCACTCACCCAAATACACATGTGCATGTCCTGACGGCGAGGAGCTGAGCCCGGATACACGGGCGTGTGTTCCAGGTGAGGCAGCACATCACACTCACAGGGAACAGCAGCCCTCAGTGGAAGATGAAAAATCAGTGCACATTCAGTGAGACGGCTGCGTTACGCAGAGGGCTTACAGATTAAACGACGTGAGGATTGAAACGGTTCTTTGTAAAACAGAACAGTAACAAAGCTTTTATTAACTCTTTCTTTTGTCACAATGATTTTATAAAAAAATACTTACCTGGGCGGCACGGTGGCTTAGTGGTCAGCACGTTCGCCTCTCGGCACTAGGGATTCCCGGTTCGAATCCCCATCTGGGTGGAGTTTCCATGTTCTCCCCGTGTCTGCGTGGGTTTCCTCCGGGTTCTCCGGTTTCCTCCCACAGTCCAAAAACATGGATCAAGTCAATTGAATTCTCAAAATTGCCCCATATAGAGTGTGTCTGTGTGAGTGAGTGTGTCCAGCGATGGATTGGCGCCCTGTCCTGGGTCTGCCCAGCGCCCGAGACATTCTCCCCTGGATGGGCATGGGGAACCCCACCGCGACCCTGATAGAGGATAAAGCGGGAGATAATGAATGAATGAATACTTACCTGTTTAATGTACTTAACCTTGCTAAAAACTGCAAATCCAGCCATCCATCCATTATCTTGCGCTTAATCCTGTACCAGGGTTGTGGGGCGTTTGGCCATGCCCATAAAGGTTTTCGAGTTTTCGGGTGCTGTGCAGATATACTCAGGACAGGACGCCAATCCAGGACACAACTTCACCATGTCGCCAAAACTGTGAATCAATCAGCTAAATAAATCACTTTGACCTTAAATGGTTCATTAACTGACAAAATGCAAACTAGTGTTTAGATTATTTTGTTTCTATTGGTTTGGGATTTTTAGGCGGCACGGTGGCTTAGTGGTTAGCACGTTCGCCTCTCAGCGCTAGGGATTCCCGGTTCGAATCCCCATCTGGGTGGAGTTTCCATGTTCTCCCTGTGTCTGCGTGGGTTTCCTCCGGGTTCTCCGGTTTCCTCCCACAGTCCAAAAACATGGATCAAGTCAATTGAATTCTCAAAATTGCCCCATATAGAGTGTGTTTGAGTGAGTGAGTGAGTGTGTGCCCAGCAATGGATTGGCGCCCTGTCCTGGGTCAATCTGCCCAGCGCCCGAGACGTTCTCCCCTGGATGGGCATGGGGAACCCCACCGCGACCCTAATAGAGGATAAAAGCGGGAGATAATGAATGAATGAATGGTTTGGGATTTTTAATAAGCTGTTGTGACGATAATCATGATCGTTACCGTTAAACGCTCTATAATCTCGTTTGACCCTATTAATTAATTCCTGTTTTGTTTCCAGTTCAGAACATCACTGCTTCGCCGCCCGTCATCCCCGGCAACGGTACCGCGGAGACGCTGATGGACGTGGGCGAAGGGACGAGTGTAGATGGCGTGACCTCAGAGAGGCCAGCGGTTCTGTCCTTTCGGGAGACGAGCCAATCATCTGACTTCTCCACCAGCAGCACGCCGGTCTTCACTCCGAGCCCAACACTGCTGCTGAGCACAGCTTCAGAACAGATCAGTAAGCTTTCCCATCACTGTGAGTTGACTTCACGTTCTGTGTGGGGTTATGACCGACAGCAAGGACTCTGCATGCATGCATGGTGGGAGAACTGCTGGAGGAAGGCACATAAAGGTGGGGAGAACATGCAAAATTCACACAGGCAGTGATCCCTGTGCTTAGAGAAGCTTCTGCTTCATGCCTGCTTCTGCGCCCCAAAAAAATGTATGAATTTGGAATATACATAGAAAGACACACTCAACTTCACACCAGTGTGTACATATAAAACAGATGAATACAACATCTGCTATACACCCACTAAAATCACGGTTGCCAATTCCACCTACTTCACACTCTCTGTAGTATCTCAGCAGGTGTTTGTGGCAGTGAAGCCCTCAGGTTATCCCGCAGTATTATGCTTTTTAATGTCACCTTTAAGCACATTGTATTTTTATATATAAGCTGTGTAATAAACTCCATGTTAGTATTATTTTTTTTTACCTTTTTATATTTTAAAGCCATAGTAATTTTCACCCGTCATTTTTTTCCCAGCTGGAAATGAACTCCTTCTCCTCGGACACAGTGTGCCAGTGGCAGTGCTTGGTGTTTTAATTCCCATCGGTACGTCTCCTCTTCTGCTCTCTGTCTCATAGGTGCCGCTAACACTATTATTTTTTAGCACCCTGAGCTCAGAACAGCAGGGTCGGCTGTAACCTCTCTATTTTGCATAAAATGAATTTAATGACAATTATACAGAATTGTAAATAAAAATATAATATAAATATAAATATAAAAAAAAAATCATATTTAACTTAAAAAATTGCATTTTAAATTATTTCTGGCATCTTTCATAAAAAAAATAGAAAAAATAAAAATACATTTTAAAAAATCATGAGTCATTGATGTGGTGGACACGTAGTTCCACAACTTAACCACCAGATGGCAACACATTACCCTGCATGTAGAGCATACTTCATGCTTTCCCACTCATTCTATTAAGATGGAAATACTTTTAATCAAAGTTTTTGGTGTTTTATATGATACCCTTGATATCCAAGGTATGTAGCTCTGGTTGTTAAACCTATATACTTGCCGTTGTGTCTGCAGTGGTGTTCGTCCTGCTTCTTTCCATCTCCTGTCTCGTTTATCGAAACTGGAGGCTCAGAAGCACCAAGAGCATGAATTTCGACAACCCTGTGTATCGCAAGAGCACGGGCGAAACCGAAGAAGATGAGATACACATCGGCAGGACCGATGGCCTTGCCCCGCACCCGCACCCACACCCGCACCCACACCCCTACCCAGTGCCTATCGTCGGCACAACCCCATGTCCACCATTCATCACGCTGCCATTGGGAAGTGGGATCACGGATCCGGTTCCACACTGGTACTCCGAGCAGCCTGGCATCACCACCACCAAGTGAAGCTGAACCTGTGACACCGAGTGAAGCTGCAACACAGACTTCAGGATGATATGGAAATTAGATGGAGTGGAATATCAGTCACCCAGCTTCAGCTGACAGGGGTCTGAGATGATGATTATGATGATGATGACGACGATGAAAAAAACATAAAGAGTCTAGAGTTCAGTATAATGGGTTTATTTAATGTGGGGCACCATATTGGTCCAATGAAATTGCACATAAAAGGCTACAACCATGGTGCCAAAGTTTATAAATAGGAGAAGCTGTGCTCATGGTATTCTGGTTTATATAAAGAAGCTCAGCTGAATCCATGCATAATCAATGGCCATATCCCCCCTCATGCATAGGATCTCGTGATCTCACAATCTCAAAAACCATACTGTTTTGAGATTGGTGTATAGTTTTTGAAAGTGCACTGGGTTCGACATGACAGCCTCCCTGACTGAAATGCAATATACCCTCCGTTATGATCCATGGATTCTGCGGTATCGGTAGCTTTTCAATTTGTTTACACAGAGATCATGCCTCCTCGCCGATGCCCCCTGTATGTCCTTGTCTCTTCGGCTCTGATCACCCTGCAGCTCTGGGTCTATTTCAGGCAACAACCTGAATCTGGGGCAGATAAACCCGAGTGTTAATCGAATGGGGGAACTGTAGATAAATCGAAAGTCCTCAAAGTGTGAAGCCATCATTTAGTATTTACAGTTATTTATTCACGACTGAAATGAAACACTGCAGTTCGTTAAAGGGAAATTAAGGCTGTTTAAATCAAGATTGTTATTTTGGACAGTTTATTCACATTTGTATTTACATTCACGTTTGTTTATTGATGAGAGACTCTTGTCTGTTGATTTAACTGTTTATAGAAATCAGTGAGATGGTGCTTTATCTTGTGTGGACTGGAGTGTGCACTAATGTCTCAGGGAGTTGGAACAGTGTGTGTGTGTGTGTGTGTGTGTGTGTGTGTGTGTGTGTGTGTGTGTGTGTGTGTGTGTGTGTGTGTGTTTATTAACATGTGTGTTTGTTATAAGTGGCTGGAGAACTGAAAGGACACGTCTGTCCACACACCAGACATATTTAGGTTGGCTTTAACTTCACTGCTAGTGAATAACGTGTTCAATATGATGGGAAATAAAAACTAATTAAGTTTCCCTTTAAAGGTCCATCATACATTGCATGTTCACTGTTGCATAATGTATTAGGTGCAAAGTTAACCCTGCAGGCGGACAGAATATCAGGTGTAGGGGTTTAAAGGGGTGAAGTGTCTGTGATTTAGTTATCTGGACAAACTTCATTATCAGAGCAAACCTCTGCGGATCCTCTGACTTTGTGTTTTTGGACTGTATGAGAAAGCTGGAGTTTCTAGTATGAATAAGTGGAGAACATACAGGAGCTTCTTGCTGTTTGTGCCGATCTGAATACAGAGCCATGGGCAGCGCTGTCAGAGAGTCATTCTGAAATGAGCAGAACTGTTTTCTGGTTTATGTTTCTTCAAATGATGTTCATCCGTAATGCAGACGGACATTAAGGTTACGGTTGAGTCTGTGAATTAAAACAAAGGACTCTACAGACGCCAGTGAAAGAAAAAGATCTGTGTGTGTGTGTGTGTGTGTATGGGTGTGTGTGTGTTTGTACAGTTCCTCTACACGTCTTGTGCTCCTTTAAATGTTTTCATACAAATACTTTTTATACGGTTGTGTAAAAATGTACATAAGATTTTAAATGACCCTGTTTGTGCATTTATCGATTATTGGTTATTTATTTATTGCTTCAAGTTCTTTTGAATATAAATCTTGACTTGTTCCACACTGTGTTTCACGTGTTTGTATGTGATCGGTTCCATCTTTCTAAGCCGCATGTTCAGTTGAACTCTTTTAGACGACGAGCTTCGTTCTGATCTGTGACCCAAGATACAGAACCAGTCAAAAGTTAGAACGCGCCTCAGTAAATCCAGCAAAAGCAAATCCATGTGTTTGTCATTAAACATATTTGATAGACGTATACTAGCTGTGTTTCCACGATGCGGTCATTAGCGTTTTCAGTTCAGTGGAAGGTGTGAGGAGGCGATGCAGCTGGTAATGACATGAAAACACTTTATGTAAATCAGCGAGGTCGAGCACGGTGACTCTTCACTTTCACATCATTAAAAGTCCTTCCTGCTTTGTTTCGGTTAATGATGCGTTTATACGAAGGTGAAACCACAAATGCTTATATTATGTCAGGTTGTAATACAAAATCTTTGCACCTTCATTAATTCACATGAACTCGGTAACTCACGGCACAGGGTTTTTTTTTTTTTTTTTTTTTTTTTTACATAATCAGATCAGCTTATTATTTCTGTTTAAAGGCTCTTTGGTTTAATTTACTGAATCAGTTCTTTTGAACAGTTCTGGAGTCACGGTGGCGTTGAGGATAACAAGGAGGGTTGTGTCAGAAAGGTCCGGCGTAGACCACCCCAAAGGAGAACAGCTGAAAAAATCATTTGATTATATTTTCTTTAATCCTATACTAAGGACTAGGGTCACGCAGCAATTAATTGGCGCCCCTTTCTGGGTTTATCGGCCCAGCGCCTGAAACGTTCTTCCCTGGATGAGCATGGATACCACCTCCCTGTGACCCCAGTCCCTGGTATAGGATTAAGAGTAGGATAATGAGATGAGATCTTAAATATTGAGTACAAACATTTAACCTTTTGTTTAATTATCATCTCTTTATTTATTTCCTAAATCAGGATGAGGGGTTGAAAGGGGAATGCTGGTGGCTGACAATGTTCACTTGTCGATGTAGGTCAGCAGCTCTTCAGGAATCCATCATCTATTGGTAAAGTATTTCTGGATGTGCTCCTGGTCCTGCAAAGCTGGAGGTCAGTTCACTTACATTAATGAAAAGATGCAGGTATCACCTTTACAACATATAATAAGCACTAGGGGTGAACTGCAATATTCGCTGATTCGACGATTCGATTCGGAGAACCGTAGTCGACTATGAACCTCATAGTCGAATGTACCATTTTGACCACATGGGGGCGCCCATGGCTGCTGCTAAGCATTAGTTTTTACATGAAATGTCTTTGTTTTCGTTATATATATAGCCTTTTGTCAAATAAAATCGTCCTAATTTCGGTAAATTTTTTTTAATGATGTGTGCGCTTTAACAATATAAAATATATAACAAAATATAAAAAAAATATATTTTTTAAAAACCACGCTTATAGCGCCATCTTGTGGTGAAATTTTAACTGATTCGACTATCAGTCGACTATAGGGAAAATCTGGCGAATCAGATTCGACTATGAAAATCCTTAGTTGAAGACACCCCTAATAAGCACTCATCACAGACCTCTGATGTACAGAATGAGCTTCTTTATTAAAATAAAAAAAATCCAAAAAGAATCTGACACCCAATTAGACCATTGGTGTGAAATGTTTATATTTGTAAAAGGAGGTGGTAGAAAGGTTCCAGACCCACAAGGAAGGTTATAATACAGGATTTACACGGGTTATAAAGTGAGTAGTATACAGGGTATGAAAGCTGTAGTGCAGTGATTGTGATGTTCTCTCTACCTGCACAGGCTGCATGTGGACATCACTGTAGTGGCTTTATTAAAACGCAGGTTTAAGAATTTTTATGTTAAGGATGAATGCTGTTCAATGGTTATGCAATCGCCTGTAGTGGAAGCTTGTGCCTTTGTGCATACGTTTTATAAAGCTGGTTTGGTTACGTCGGCCACTATACTGATATTTGTAATGAACAATAAGCTTTAGGTATTCTAAAAACAGAGCTGGGATAGGTTTCTGCATCCCTCAAGACCCTGTTACAAGAATATAAATGAAATGTGTGGTTCAAATAAACTTGAAGGAATGTTTATCTTCAGGACCAAAGTCGGGCTTCGCTTCTCGATGGGATTTTATGTTTAAAAAATCGGAGAAGTTTTGTTTTTTGGCTGAAGAGCTGCTGTAAACATGTCAGTGTATAATTCCATACGTCACACTGATGTCACATGATGGACTGATCGGATAACAAAAAGAATTTTTAGGCTCCTTATAAAATGCAAAAAAAAAAAAAAGAAGACTCCAGCATTTTAAAGCAATCACACAACTTTTAGAAAAACTTGAAGCTGGTCATTTTTGGGCCAAGAGCGCGTGAAGACGTGCTGAAGCACAGAGTGTGTTCCTGTAGTGTCTGCATGCATTTATTTTCAAATGTAATAAAATCTTTAGAGAAGATAATACTGTGATTAAGACATCTTGCATTTGTCGTGGCCCTTCGCCGTGCCGCTGCGAGCTTTCAGCAGGTCTGCGATCTCCGTGTGCGAGGCTTGCGTGGCCAGTGATACAGCACTGCGGCCCCCCTGCAGACACAGAGGCCACAAATGAATTACCAGCGCCCAAAAAGTTCTCCCCTGGATGGGCATGGGGGACCCAACCCACAAACCAAGTAGAAGATTGAGTAAAAGAAAATGGGATTAAATGAGATTATTAACTCGTCAGTGAAAATAATAAGCAGTTTATTTCGATATAGATGACGACATTTTAGAGCTGGGCTGTATTTTTGTGGAGTTCTAAGTTTTCTGAAGATAAAGAAACTAACAACAATAACAACTTCATTAAAATCCTTCATTCATTCATTCATTCATTCATTATCTCCCGCTTTATCCTCTATTAGGGTCGCGGTGGGGTTCCCCATGCCCATCCAGGGGAGAACGTCTCGGGCGCTGGGCAGATAGACCCAGGACAGGACGCCAATCCATCGCTGGGCACACACTCACTCACACAGACACAGTCTGTATGGGGCAATTTTGAGAATTCAATTGACTTGATCCATGTTTTTGGACTGTGGGAGGAAACCGGAGAACCCGGAGGAAACCCACGCAGACACAGGGAGAACATGGAAACTCCACCCAGATGGAGATTCGAACCGGGAATCCCTAGTGCTGAGAGGAGAACGTGCTAAACACTTAGTTTTCTTAATTTAATTCTCTAATATGTTTAAGGTGGCTTAGTGGTCAGCACGTTCTCCTCTCAGCGCTAAGGATTCCCGGTTCGAATCCCCATCTGGGTGGAGTTTCCATGTTCTCCCCGTGTCCGCGTGGGTTTCCTCCGGGTTCTCCGGTTTCCTCCCACAGTCCAAAAACATGGATCAAGTCAATTGAGCTCTCCAAATTGCCCCATATAGAGTGTGTCTGTGTGTGTGAGTGTGTGCCCAGCGATGGATTGGCGCCCTGTCCTGGGTGTGTCTGCCCAGCGCCCGAAACGTTCTCCCCTGGATGGGCATGGGGAACCCCACCGTGACCCTAATAGAGGATAAAGCAGGAGATAATGAATGGATGAATGAATTAAATTGGATTTAAACTTTTTAATGTTTAAAATTTCCGAAACAGTTCCAGAGACATGCGGCACGGTGGTTTAGTGGTTTAGCACGTTCACCTCTCAGCTCTAGGGATTCCCGGTTCGAATCCCAATCTAGGTGGAGTTTCCATGTTCTCCCCGTGTCCGCCTGGGTTTCCTCCGTGTTCTCCGGTTTCCTCCCACAGTCCAAAAACATGGATCAAGTCAATTGAGTTCTCCAAATTGCCCCATATAGAGTGTGTGTGTGTGAGTGAATGTGTGCCCAGCGATGGATTGGCGCCCTGTCCTGGGTGTGTGTGCCCAGCACCCAAAACGTTCCCCCCCCCCCACCCGCGACCCTAATAGAGGATAAAGCGGAAGATATTGAATGAATGTACGAGTTTCAGAGACAGGATGAACCGTGTGGTTGGTTCCAAATACTAGAACTTGTGATGTTTCCTGCAAACAGTGTTATCTTATTATATGAGCTCATTTGTTTTGTGTTTTTTTGTTACGTTTTCATGTTTTTATGTCAGTCTGCAGTTATGACACACACATGCTTAGGTTAAAGTCATTAGAACATATTCATACAGTCCACAAATCTTTTTTTTTTTCATTTTAGGTGTAGCAGGTAGTTTGGTGTTTCTTGCACCTGACTTTTCCATGTCTACAGATGATTTCACTGTGTAATAGAATTGCAGTGAGTTTATACACACATCATGCTGACTGCGAATGCTTCAGTGTTGTATAGCACACTCACTTTATCTGTCAGGTTAACATCACACTCGGGATCCTCTAGCAGAATTCGGACGATGTCGGTGTGGCCGCGGTCGCAGGCACTAATCAGGGCGGTGGTGCCCGCTTGATCCTGAGCATTAACGTTTGCTCCGTGTGCCAGAAGAAGTCGTACTGTGGAGGCTCGTCCGTGTCGAACGGCCAGATGGAGCGCGGTCTGACCCACCTTTAGGATATGAGTATAAGTATAATTTGTAAGAGGCCTCGGAGGATTTGTAAATATGAATTATTGAAGCATTTGGAGCAGATCCATGAAAACTCAGGTCCTCACCTGACCTGCACGAGCATTAACATCACCCAGCTCCATCAGCCGCTGAGCCACCTTCGTATCCATCACACCTTCCACAGGTGACAGAGAGGCCAGCATGATGGCTGTGTAGCCGATCTTGTTCTTCAGATCCACCTCACACACACCTGAAGAGAGCGACACACTCTGTGAGTACATATATATAAACACATTTAAAAATTCACCCTGTATAGAACTCAGTGTTCCGTCATTTGGTGCTTGCTGCTTTAAGCATTCTTGCTCAATGCTGAATTACATTTATTTGTTTTTTTGTCGAGCGGCACGGTGGCTTAGTGGTTTAGCACGTTCTCCTCTCAGCGCTAGGGATTCCCGGATCGAATCCCCATCTGGGTGGAGTTTCCATGTTCTCCCCGTGTCTGCGTGGGTTTCCTCCGGGTTCTCCGGTTTCCTCCCACAGTCCAAAAACATGGATCAAGTCAATTGAATTCTCAAAAATTGCCCCATATAGAGTGTGTATGTGTGAGTGAGTGTGTGCCCAGCGATGGATTGGCGCCCTGTCCTGGGTCTATCTGCCCAGCGCCCGAGACGTTCTTCCCTGGATGGGCATGGGGAACCCCACCGCGACCCTAATAGAGGATAAAGCGGGAGATAATGAATGAATGAATGTTTTTTTTTGTCGTTGAGTTGAGTATAAAATCCAGAATTTAGACTAAGGATTTAAGTCTATATGCTTGGTACATTAATTTTAATCCAGATTAAAGCAGGAGAGCTTTGGGTTCAGTTCTCATAGAGGAAGCTTCGGAGCCTCTTGTGTTGTTCCTGCATGTTGTAAGTTCTCGCCATGTCATAACAGTTTGGTTTTACTGTGACGTCAGTATTTAAGTTTGTTATTTACTTCGCCATCAGCTTAACATAGGCTTCATAGGCTTGTGGTTAAAAAACCAGCCTTGTGAACTGCAGCTCGATGGTTTGATTCCCGGTTACACCAACTACTATGGCTGAAGAACATGGAAACTCCACCCAGATGGGGATTCGAACCGGGAATCCGTAGCGCTGAGAGGCGAACGTGCTAACCACTAAGCCACCGTGCCGCCAACAACAAACAACATTTCTGATTTATTTTCATCTCATGCAAATTTGATTCCCGGTTACACCAACTACTATGGCTGAAGTGCCCTCGGGCAATGCACCTAACCCCAATCGCCCCTTCAGGTGCCATATACAGGGCTGCCCACTTCACTCTGTGTGTGTGTGTGTGTGTGTTTCACTGCATGAATGGATTTAATTCCTCTGTGTGTAAAGTACACTAGGCAAAATAGATCACTTAAAAGAAAAATCTGCTCACCTGTGTCTAAGAGAAGTCTGACGATGCTGAAGTTAGAGTGGGACACGCTGTAATGCAGGGCCGAGTTTCCATTATCATCCACCATATTGACCAGAAACTGCAGGACCGCAGGCGATTGTTTGGCCACCTCACTGAGATACAGAGCGACCGCGTCGGCACGCGAGTTTTCTTCTGCAGCCACGTGGAACCACTGCTGGAACACCACCGTCAAAGCATGTCCCTGATAACACACACACACACACACACACACACACACATTACATCATTTACACCCAACTGGATCCAGATTCCAAATGCTTACTGTTTAACGCTTTAAAGCGTACTGTTTAATCAAGCAGTTATTTATCTTTTCATGTAAATGAGCGTAGTACCATGTCTTGACTTGGTTCAGATACTTCATCCATGTGGTTTTCTAGGAAGCAGCACGCGTGCATGAACTCGGCATTCGGCTCTCTGGGAACGTGGTTTAGAACAGAACGGTGTTTATCGTGTCAATAACATAACACATTTCTGAGACGATGTTCTTATGAATTATTCTGACCTGCCTCCTGCACCTTGTGATGGAGCTTCTCCTAAAGACATCGCCTCGTCTTTTTCTGCATGATCATCTGGACGTGCTGCGTCACTATTCTGCTCCAGATCTTGTCTTGTTACTTCTGAACTTTGATCTCTGACTGTCTTCTTTACTGCAGCTTCTCCCAGCCTCTCTGCTTTAGCATCTTGCCTTGGTTCACTCTCTCTCTGTCCGTCTCCATCATCAGATTTGCTGAAAGCAAAATTAGTCTTATACAAATGACGAACGATTATATAATGCAATTTATAAAACCTTCTTGTCTGAAGTGATGTTCGGTTTTTACCCGTCTCCGGCATTTTCTTCTGTGGAACTTGGGTCCCATGTGGACGTTTTGATCGCAGACGTTTCTTCGCTCCTTATGGAGTTCTGAGCTTCAATGAAAAAGAATTAATATACGTACATAGGACAAAATAAAACAATGGGATCATAAATATGTAAACACATTACCAATAACTATATGAACATGTTAACAAAAACATGCCATAAACATTCACCCATTTTGTATGCAACCATTGTTAATCCTGTATTAATATTAATCCTGTAGCATTAATATTACTCCTCACTAAAACATTCATTCATTCATTCATTATCTCCCGCTTTATCCTCTATTAGGTTTGCGGTGGGGTTCCCCATGCCCATCCAGGGGAGAACATCTCGGGCGCTGGGCAGATACACCCAAGACAAGGCGCCAATCCATCGCTGGGCACACACTCACTCACACAGACACACTCTATATGGGGCAATTTTGAGAATTCAGTTGACTTGTTCCATGTTTTTGGACATTGGGAGGAAACCGGAGAACCTGGAGGAAACCCACACAGACACGGGGAGAACATGGAAACTCCACCCAGATGGGGATTCGAACCGGGAATCCCTAACGCTGAGAGGCGAATGTGCTAAACCACTAAGCCACCGTGCCGCCGACAACAAACAACATTTCTGATTTATTTTCATCTCATGCAAATTTACCTGGTGGGGTCTCATCTCCTGTTGGTGACCCAGAAAGTGTAAGGAGGTCGACTAAAGAGACCAGCTGCTCTTGGATGGAGCAGAGGCGAGGGGAAAGCTGACTGTCTGTCCCCTCTGTTCTGCAGAGACACTCCCATTGTTGATGGAGGAGCTCTTTGACTCTCCTCACATGAACCTCCATGTTTGGATCCTTCCACTCACCGGGTTTACATTCTTGCTCTGAAGTCACGTCACCAGATTTGCCCGGTTCAGGTGCTTCGGTTTGGACAGACGATTCTGACTTGCGTGTTTGTTCTAATGGGCTCTCAGGTGAAGCCTCTAATTCCGGTGCATTCCTCAGCTGGTTCTGAGGCACCGCTGTTCCGTCTGATTGAACCCAGACGTTCGGTGCTCTTGCGATCAGCTCGCTAATTCTTGCATCCTTCAAAAGGCTCTGCTCGGTCTGCTCCTTCAGCAGCTGCCTTGCTTTTTCCAGATCCGACTCCACATGATGGAGCTTCTGTTCCAGTGATGCAATTTGTTTCTGCAGATGTGTAATGAGGGACATGTCTGGGTTTTGATGGTCCACAGCATTTCTGTTGTCTCTGGCAAAATCGTTTGCTTCCAGATTACAGATGAAACCTGTCTGCTCTGTGTGTATCTCTATTGCATCAGAGGAAGCTTTAATGTTCTTTTCCAGCTTATCATACTCGCGATTCATCCAGTCGTCACTTGGTTTGCTTTGGTTTCTTGCCGGCTTTAAAATCGGCGATGGAGAATCTGGAATATTTGAGGTTTTAACCACAGGACCAACAAACGCCAGTGAACTATTGTTATCAGTCTGGAATGTGTGCAGAAGCCGTTCTCGTTCCTCCTGCAGGATACAGATCTGAGTTTTAAGTTCTGGTATGATCCGGATCTCCTCCTCTAGCTCTCCCACTCTCTGCAAAGCTGCAGTGAGCTGCTGAATTGTTCCACTGAACCCTCTGGTTTTTCTTTCCTGGCTGTGAAAGACCTCTTCAGAGGAGCCATGATCTTGAGCGAGGTAATCCTGTGAACCCCTGGGACTTATTGGGTCCTCGGTAGATTCGGAGTATTTTCTTAACAGCACTGTTAAAGGTAAACTCGAGGCTCTTAGTAGATTTGGCCTGACGTGTTGACCCAATGGCTGCTCATCAAAAGCCTTGATGGCTGCCTCTAACTGAGCAGTGAAGGAACAGTGCGAAGGCTCTGGTTGCTTCGTGAAACCAAGCGGTCTGATGTTGGCAGACTGAGACTTGAAGTTCTGAGTGGAGTCTGCAAGCCGAGACTGGGAGAAAAATGGGCCGGAGGAGTTCCACTGTAAGGATCTGCAGCCGTACCCAGGAAGGCTGAGGTTCCGCAGCAGGTTGCCGCTGCTCCGTCGACGTGGTCTGCGTTGAATTGCAATCCTACGGATAGTGTTTCCCTTTTCAATGTCCTCAACATACTTAAGGAAATCCAGGTCCAAATGGAATCCATAAGGCGTCTCTACTGAATATGAGGATGATTTAAGAGCATGACTTCCGTTTTCTTTCGGTGAAACGCCGTTCACTGACCAAACAAATGCAAAAGTGAGATGCGTACAAACCATAGATGCATATAATCAGAAAAGTAGATCTTGTTACCTTTCTGAGTATCCATTGTTGGTGCGGCTATTTAATCAGTTTGGTGGATTTAGCATGTCTGACTGCTTTACCTGAGAAATGAATAAAAATAATTATAAAGTTTTTAAGAGAAGATAAAATGTTTAAATGGTAAATTTATGTGAAAAATACACTCATAGAATCATATTCAGGGGAGTACGTTTCAGGTGCTGTGTAGGTACACTCATTGAGACACACAATGTGTAGGGGCAATTTGGATAGGGGCAGTTTAGAGCAGTCAAATCACCTTGAATCCATGTTTTTGGACTGTGGGAAACCCACACCGACACAGAGAGAACATCGAAACTCCACCCAAATTGGGATTTGAACCTGGATCCCAGGTTCTGTGCCACCGTGTTACAAAGAACAACTGTACAGACTATAAAATTGAAATGAGCATTTGTTTTATAGGGGTTTGGGTTAAAGTTCTTGGGTTAGGGTTACTAATGAGATGATCCACCTCAACCTAACATTTATACAATCTTGTTTTATTTCCTTTAAATAAGAAACACCTACTGCACAATAAATGCAGGACCTTTTTGCTGAGAGGCGACAGCGTTACCTAATGAGTTTAACACACAGAGACAGTAAATTTAATTTGGGCAGGCTGTGGTGTCACCAGTCCAACAGTCTGGATGATGATGATGATGATGATGATTTATGCTTTAATCTTTCCCACACTGGTAATGACTGATGGAAAACGTCTCATGGTGTTACATCAAATACCAAAGTAATCACAATTTATTGCCAAAGATACATGAGCATATGAGCAGTACACTTCTGTGAGCCTGTGTCTTATCCCATCCCATAGCTTAGTACATCATTATGAAGTGGTTTTCCTAGCGAATAAAGGAGTCTGAATTTTTCTGTAAACCACTTCATCTGACGAAGTTTGTTGTGGTCCAACTGATGAGAAAGCAACTCGAACCAAACTCTGTAATCGCATCAGTGTTAAAACAGATGTGGGTTCAAAAAAACAAACAAAAAAAAAAAAAAACAGGTGGGGTACTCTCAGGAATCTGTCCAGTCTCTGTCACACTTCAGGAGGATTATTGCACACCTTCTGCTTAAATGCCAAAATTGTTTTCCGCTTTTATTCCACACTCTCTAAGCCTCTAAGCTAAGGAAACTGACCCAGACCTTAAAGAACAGTAGTGTCCATAGAACAAAACTCACGCTATAGTAACTGAAACTCTATGACATAGCCCTCTGTATCCTCCAGCTCTGATGAGCTCTATCGTATCATGTGATCAGTGATTCATACAGCAGTTTTTAGAACTTATTTTGGAGCTGCACATAAACTTTGTGAAGACTTTCAGAACATCTCACTCTGTTTTTCTGGAGATCATAGCGGCGAGGGTTTTTAAGCAGGAAACGTAACTCCAAACAACCTGTCCTCTGCATCCTGGAGTGTATACTGAGTAATATATAAATACCTGAGCATCCATCCATGCAACCTGTAGCTTATCCCAGTTTATTTTATTGTCATTATTATTGGTCCAATCAGGGACTTCTGTGGAAATTAATTAGTCAGGGGAGGTGTGGCACATTGGGATTGGAATTGAATTCAACAGGTAGTTTTCAGAACCAGATCACAAAATAAATGCAATTCAAAGAAATGGTGAACGAAATCACATTTTTTTGGCAAATGAGTGTAACTGTCTTCGTTAGATGGAACCCTTTTTTTTTAAAAGCACTCTCCTTTACTGTTGACTGAACTGCTCTCCTAAAAACAGCTCTCTATTTGCATCTCAAACAACTTTCCACTGCATTCTTTCTGCGACCACAAATTGGATTTGAACCTGAGACGATTTAAAACTCTCACCGCATTCCAAACAAAGTCGTGCACAGCGCACCCTGTGGAAAACCAGGGAAGTTTCAGGTGCAGCGAGAGCGCGAGGGAGGAAACTATGGCACGGCGTGGAAACTTGAGAGCAGCAGAAATGTCTTTAACCTGTGGCAAGAACCGTCGGCTCAGTCCGGCGGTTGGCTGCCAGAACGGGTTTATAGTTATTTACTGGGCTCGCCCACGATGAGTCAGTGAAATCCATCCACATGGCTTCATAGGAAATGTCTAGTCCCTGCTCAATATGGACTAAGAAACTTTCGCAAAACCCTTGTAGCTTCACCACAATTCATGAGAGTGTGTAAACTTATGTGCTGCACACTTTTTATTCCATACACAATGGAGAGCTGCTGCAACAGCGCTTTCATTCTTCCTGTTTGGACTCTTTAGTGGTGTGGTTTCCTCGGCACACAACCTCATTCCGTCTCGTCTATTTGGAGTTTGGCTCGAGAGTGAGGGCCAGTGCGCCATAGACTGTCACTCACTCACTGACTGTCCATCCATTTCGTATGTGTGATGAGGATGTGGAAGTTCTAAGTCTCTTGGGACCTGAACAGAACCGGCCAGTCGTCTCTGATTCATCTGCTCTGTTTGTCACGAAATCCTTAAACATTTATTGTCATATTTCATCCTCCTTCACACATCTGTTTTTTATATTTCCTTCCCAAAAGCATGCAAACATTTACTCTGTATGCCTTTTTCCCTCCCAGCTTCCTCATGACCACAGAACTTGGATCATGAAGATCACTAGGGCCTTATGCCAAAATCAATATGGCACATGCAGAGTGCTCTTAGGAGACCGTAGTGTGTAGAGCTGCACTTGCAGTGGAACTCGTGCATAACTGGCCATCAGTTTAAAGTCTGCAGGTTAAAAGTTTATTTATACCACGAGCTGGAACGGCTCTTCCCATCGTCATCAAAGAACAGTACATCTCTATCGCAAGGATTTTTAATAATGACATGCTTGAAAAACACATGCACACAGAATTATGCCGTAAAACACAGGCATTTCAATGTTGGAAATGTTGTCAATGTTGAAAAAGTTTAAAAACACAATCCTTACCTGTATTTCTACAGGGTTACCATGCATTCCATGTGCTGTATCTGCTGATATGTCCCAATCTGCATCACTCTACTTTCTGTATGGCATTTGCTTCCCCTCTTACGTTCAGTGAGGCAGAAGAATAGAACAGAGTGGGAGGCAAGAACCCCAAACAAATGAGGAAAAAAAAAGAAATTCTTTGAAAACATAGGCAGTATTACGTTGACCAACGGGAGGGTGCATGTGGGTGCTCACGCCTCTGTCCAACCTACCTGCCCAATCAGAAGCAGTGGGTGGGAAGAAACTGTACGCAGTCATCCAACAGATGCAGATGGGTGGGTCATGGTGCTTTTTGGTGCTAAAAAGAGCCATTTATCAAAACAAGGGACATGTGTCATAAAAAAAGTGTTTTTTGACCAGAGGCAGTTATTGTGTATGAGGAAAAAGTTATTGTGTTACTCTCACACACGAGTGGATGGTAACTCAATATACTACCAGCTGGACTCTGCAGCCGCTTTAATCATAAAAATACCAAAGGGCTTCTAGAGAGAGGGCACACAAGCTGTTACAATCTCCCAGGGCATTGCAATGATGCCAGACTAAAGTCCTTATCCTGTTTGCTGTAGATAATTAGAAAATACCTGTATAAATCAGTCCCGTTAAACATTAATGCTGTCTTTAATTATTAGCTCTTTTTAATCAAATCAGACGATCAACCAATTGCGAATGTGTTCGTGTCTTGCCCTGTAACTGACAACCCAGTGACCTGATTATTACAAGTAAGAAAATGAATAAATGATGCTAATATTGATTTGTCCAGGAGATGGATAATATTTTAGTTATTCCAGCCCTGGGATCAGTATCACACATCTACTATGTATAAATGATCGTCAAAACAGACTGTACAGAGACCGATCCCCCTGAGATTCCACATCTGAAGCATCGTTAATGCTAACATAGCTTTAAAGTCACATTTGTGGTAATGAGGTGAGTTTCTCAGATTAAGTTGTTCTCATAAAATGCACCGCAGCATCGTTTCTGTACAACCAGCAAGCGAAGGCTCCTCTAAAATAAATTTGCTTCTCTAATTGCAAGCAGTCATGTGTTTTTACCGCCTCCTATTTATAGTTTGTCTCAATAAACCAACAGTATGTTGGAATTTTGAATGTAATGCAACTACCAATTTCATAGCATTTCACAGCCTCTTGCAAAAATATGGATTTACTGGAATGCTGTGAAAGTTGTTCCCAAAAAATAAAATTTTATGAATAAATAATGGACTTCAGTCTATAATTGTCAAACCACAAAGTCCATCAATATGATGAGTGGAGGAAACAGACAAAGGGGGCGTGTCCAAACGTGTGACTGACACTCTATGTATAAATAAACTCACTTTACTGAAATTTGCACGTTCCATATTACAGTTGCTTCTGAACAGGAGAACTGAGCTGTTCCATGGTCCTGTTTTTGTTCTCAAATCAATGTAGCAGTCACAATGTTTTCTGCTGTAGGAGTGACCACAGCACATTCGGGAACACACTACCCTGCAATTTTGTGAGGCACAATGCCATTGCAAGCACAGTGAGAAAGCAATCAAATGACATGGTGCTTCATCTCATGGAAAAGTACATGGTGCTGATGCAGGACAGTGGGAGTAGAAGATTTTCCAGATATGCTTTTCCTTTAAAAGCAACAGTGAAGCAATCTGTATATTTATATAGCTTTCTATTCATACTTTAAATATAGGCCCAAAGAATAAGTTCTCTGAAGTTGTTCTAAGCTCACAGCTCGAGGAACCTCTGGTCAGTTTCCTCATTCCAGCAATAATGTAATTTCTGTACAAATGCAGTGAGGTTTGGTTCTAAATCGTCAGCGTTCAGTGATGTTGGACACGAGCTTGTGTTGGTGATTCACCACCGAGATATCGATGAACATCTGGAGGTCGTTTTAAATCAGCGGTGCACCTGTGTTTGTTTTAACAGAAAGAAACCTTGTGAGGACCAGGTCTCAGTGAAGGACTTATCTTCTTGAGCAGTCCGCCTGCATTAACAGTGTTGGACAGACAAGACAAGAAAAGACTTTATTGGTTCCACCATGGGCCTTTTTTAATTTGTATTTTTTTTAATACAAAACCTCAGATTTTTTTGAGAATTATAGTAACATTCTGGTAAGACTGCAAGTCCAGGAAAGGTGTTTAAATCGGATCAGGCTCAAACCTGCAGCGCGGTGGATTATCTATTAGAGTTTTCAAGTCCTGGAGGTTTCCCCAACTAGTGAGAATGCAAAAGTACCGCTTCTTTAAAGACTTTTTGTCGGCACACTGCTGAGAATGTTTGCACTGTAGATTTCCAATGTAGGATGACCGGGAAGAGGCTTAAAAATGGGAGAGAAAACCAGTGGCCTGTTTCCCATTAAGTCAAACCAGTCTAAACCTTTTGTAGTTTACTGTTCACAGCAGATGAAAGCACTCACTATCCAGAATTGCTATTTCAGAACTTGGAAACATCTCTAAAATATTCGAAAAATCAATAGCTGTAGGAAGATGTCCCCATAAAAAAAACATTTGTTCGCCACAGAGGGAGTGTTCACTATAATTCTTTGCAGACAGAATGGTTCTGTTGATTTTAACCCGTCCTGGCACAGCTATGAGGATGGATTTTCGAGAGACTAGAGACTTCAAATGTGAGTTATGTGTTTGGAATGCTGGTGCTCCTCAAACTCTCAAACTTCATGACTTTAGAATCTGTTTTATTACAACGACACAGACGAGTCTGAGGCACGGCTGAGCTGGAGTATTAACACTAAGCTTTCAAAGGTTTAACAGTCATTAATCAACATTTGCAATCCTTTTGCAATCTTTTTATTAAAAAAAACAAACACACTGCAGATAAGTTATTAAAAGTTCTGTAGGGGAACCTTAAAACTGATCAATCGTCATGTTTGCAGTGCTAACATTGATGTTCATTGTGCTCTGGGTGAATCTCCCCTGCATGTTTAGATGGCAGACTGGATGCAGGTGAGGTCCTTATGTGTAGACTTTCACTTCCCTTTAAAAGACCTTCAACATCTCTTTGCCCTACATCATTCATTCATTCATTCATTATCTCCCGCTTTATCCTCTATTAGGGTCGCGGTGGAGTTCCCCATGCCCATCCATGGGAGAACGTCTCGGGCGCTGGGCAGACAGACCCAGGACAGGGCGCCAATCCATCGCTGGGCACACACTCACTCACACAGACACACTCTATATGGGGCAATATGGAGAATTCAATTTACTTGATCCATGTTTTTGGACTGTGGGAGGAAACCGGAGAACCCGGAGGAAACCCACGCGGACACGGGGAGAACATGGAAACTCCACCCAGATGGGGATTCGAACCGGGAATCCCTAGCGCTGAGAGGAGAACATGCCAACCACTAAGCCGCCGTGCCGCCGCCATTCATCATAATGAACTTTGATGTTAGCTGTGGAAAAGCCACAAAAAGTACAGTTATCAATCAAGCATCATAATGATAGAACCCACTTGCTCTTCCAAATGACTCCTTTATGGATACTGGTACCTTTATTCGAGTAATTTATTAAATACTCCATTCTCATTGGACATACAGAACCATTTCTGGATCTTCCCCCTCTTACCTTCACTCTATCTTTTTAAAATACACTCCGACTCGTTCACTTCGCTCCAGTGATGATCGCCGCCTGGCGGTTCCACCTCACCGAGGAGCTAATTCTCATTCTGTGGCGTTCACCACTGCAAAATGGTGGAACGATCTTCCCAACTCTGTCCGTAAGGCAGAATCTCAAAACAGTTTTAAGAAACTACTTAAGATGCAAATATTTAACAAATACCTGTTATAAAAAAAAAAAAAAAAGGGGGGGGGGGGGGTGTGGGGGGGGGGGGGGGGGGGGGGGGGGGGGGGGGGGGGGCAGCTTCGAATAACAATCAGGTTTGATGAACTTACAGTATAGTTGGTTTTCTCCATGGCTTCTGACTTGTGGTGTTCTCATTTGTAAGTCGCTTTGGATAAAAGCATCTGCTAAATGACTAAATGTAATGTAATGTAATCTAATATAAGACTACATGGTCATTGTTGCAAAATAAACACCTTCAGGCTGTCTCAAACCCCCCGTTTCTGCTGTGTATCCAGGAGCTGCATCTCCTTAATGGAGTTTATTTCTCAATAACAATTGGCTTTTTGTTTGAAGGTAAAGTGTGACATTGAAACACAGACTTAAATGAAGGTCTGTAGACTTCAACATCTGGCTGTTTTAAGAGGCTGGGGTTTCGGTGCTTGTGGAGAAATGAATCTGAATGATAAATCGTTTCAGAACAGAAGTCACAGTAAAGCAATCCGAAGGGAAGTCCCATAAAGGACCTCCTCCCAAATCTGAAGGAAATCTTAAGAAAACACAGTTTGCCATAAAGTAAGAAAATAATGTGGAAAAGTATAAATATATATTTAATTACCATCAGGCATGACTCTGGATTTCCACGAACCACAGCAGTATGGATTAAACTGCAGTGAGAGATGTATTCCACTGAGCAAACTGCGCAGTTGTCCTTATTAAAATAAAAACATCATGAGAATTATAAACTTTATACAACATTTTTACAACGGTGTCAACTTCTAAGTGGAAAACTTCAACATTCTTTAACCTGTCTCAAGGTTTTTATAGTTAGGGGTCTAGATTTTTTTATTAGAGACAAAATCGACCAAAATATTCATTCATTCATTATCTCCCGCTTTATCCTCTATTAGGGTCGCGGTGGGGTTCCCCATGCCCATCCAGGGGAGAACGTCTCGGGCGCTGGGCAGATAGTCCCAGGACAGGGCGCCAATCCATCGCTGGGCACACACTCACTCACACAGTCACACTCTATATGGGGCAATTTTTGAGAATTCAATTGACTTGATCCATGTTTTTGGACTGTGGGAGGAAACCGGAGAACCCGGAGGAAACCCACGCAGACACGGGGAGAACATGGAAACTCCACCCAGATAGGGATTCGAACCGGGAACCCCTAGCGCTGAGAGGCGAACGTGCTAACCACTAAGCCACCGTGCCGCCATGACCAAAATATTGAGTCTGAAAATATTAATACAATCATCATCCTGTGCATTTCTTAAAAATCATTAACAATATAAAACAAGCATGTTTACAGACATTCCAATCTTGCATTTCTCTTCTCGGGTCAGACACAGCACCTCATGTTAGTTGAGTACCGATAAGGGAGCAGTTCTCTAATGTTTACAAAAGAAGGAGTCATGCAGAGTTCATAAAGAAATTTATCTTCTGTGCTCTAACAGAATTAGCAAATTTAGTCGTACTTTCATAATAGATCTTAAAGAATCCGGCATTATTTGTACGAATTACTACACTCTACACTTATTCTATTCATATCTATATATACATATGATACTTTGCAACTTTGTAGGTTTAATGCTTTGAGAATAATAGTTGTTCTGTTATGTAAGAAGTTCTCACATTAGTAGAAAGGAATTGACATTATTTATGAGCTGGAATATTATTATGCCTCTGATTTTCTATTACTTTGGGTTTAATTGTCATTATACTAAAATGAAATGAATGAATATGTCCTTTCTTTACTGGCTGATTGTGAGTCGAACTCATTGAATAATATCCTCATGACTTGATTAGAAATAAAGACTGGAATAAATGGAAACATCTGTACATTTCCTAAACATCGCCGCTTTCACTTGGGTTACAGTGCTAATACTGCCACCTACTGTTCAAACCAGGAAATGTAACTCAACAATTTGGCAGCTATTGAAACTATTAACTTGTATTGATTATTTGAATATTTAAAATTCTTGTTCCTTTAGCACCCAGTCTTTTTTAATTAAACTAAAAGTCTTTTTTTTTCTTTATTAATTTCACTGGGCGCCAATCTTTTGCTGGGCTCACACTCACACACTATTTAAGGGCAATTTAGAGAGTCCAATTTACCTTGAATCCATGTTTGCGGACTGTGGGAGAAAACCTGAAGAAATCCCATGCGGACACGAGGAGAACAAGGAGACTCCACCCAGATCGGGAATCAAACCTGGATCTGGACCTATATGTTTTGATGTTTTATTTGGATCCGTTGAAACAATCTCTATCTAAATAAGGGTCACTGTCGCTAAAACTACTTTTGGGCAGCACCTTTGTATTAACTAGCCCAGCAGCAGGGGTACAGCCAATGCCTTGTATGTGTAATTGTCTAAAACATTTATTTATACCACAGCACTACCCTTTGCCCAGACCAAGCCCTTTTAAAACAGGTGGGGAGTCTACATATAGTGTAGCTCTCAGATAACCAGAAGAAAAGTCATTAGATGGAGAATACTTAGTGTGCGGAGCTCAGCTGCTCCAGATCAGTGAAGAGCACATTAACATTGCAGCTGCTCAAGATGTGTCACAAGGCACCGATTCATTCCTGTCTTATTCACACCACCAGGATTCAGGTTAGCTGGTGACTTTAGCAGGTGATTAGGTGGCTGGTGTGGAAGCACTTTGCCCTTCGCAGAGCAGATCTTTGGCGCCTCACCTAAGCAGCTCCGTCGAAGGCCGGGCATGTGACAGTGATGCCCCCACACATGTGGGAAGAGGAACCCGTCTTCGGTTACTGTCTTCCACTCTTGTTTTATTTTTGGATCCTTAATGATCAGCGCAGCCAGGTCCTGGAATCCTCCCAGCTGCCAACAGGGTTTCCTTCCCTGCTCTTCTGAAAGAGGAGTGTGCAGTAACACTGACCCCATTTCCCCTCAGTCGTTCGTCTAGCCCTCAGCAATGGACGACAGTCCACTGCAGGTGCTGCATTTCCCCACCGCTCCGTATCCTGACCAGAGACCTGGCACAGGTGGCTTGAGGAAGAAGGTCTATGTTTTCCAGTCCAAAACCAACTACCTGCACAACTACATTCAGAGCATTTTCTCCTCTATTGACCTTCGAGACCGTCAGGGCTCCACTATCGTGGTCGGAGGAGATGGACGTTACTTTAACACAACTGCTATCCAGACTATAGTTCAGATGGCTGCAGCCAATGGGGTCAGTTACAATTTAATTATTGCTTCGATAGTTGCTTTGTAATTGATTTTTTTTACATAATTCTAACACAGAGTTTTACTAAGTCTCCTAAATACAGTTTAAAATCTCACAGGATCTGTAAATGTAAATGACTAGCAGGAGCCAGCTGCAGGGGAACCATAAAATAGCTTTAAATAGATGTAATTATTAAGATGTCAGCTATCCAATCCCGACTTTGTCACACAGATTGGTATTCTAAACACCTCTGGTGTAGAATATAAGTAACTTAAACACGTTGAAAGAAAGAAAATTTAGTTTCCCCACCTAGCACTCAAAAAGTAATATTAGCAGATTAGAAAATGGATGTTTGTTCCTTTTTGAATGTAGTGTGCTTTGGTTCTCAGTGGAGAGCTGGTCCATCACAGCTCTGAAAAGACATCAAAGCGCCACAGACCTTTTATTATTCCATCTCTTTTGAATGGATGCGGTTCACTGTAACGAAAGGCCAGTTTTAAGGTGAAAAGCCGACTGGGATGTAAAAATGTGGTTGCACATATTCATATTTTCGCTGTAATATAACAAAAGTAATAGTAAAAGTAAGTGGTGTGAGAGGACTGAAGAAATTCCACGAAACACATGCAAAGAATAATGATGTATTGTCCTCATTTGCAGAATTTAAAAGAAATCTTTACTTCATATCAAAATGTAATAATCTTCAGAGGTTTAATATCCTCAGCATGTTGTTCTCACCCACCTGCTTACCTTGCAGGTAGGTCGTCTTTTGATTGGTCAGAACGGCATCCTGTCGACGCCCGCTGTGTCGTGTGTGATCCGGAAGTTTAAGGCAATTGGTGGGATTTTGCTCACAGCCAGTCACAACCCTGGAGGACCAGAAGGAGACTTTGGCATCAAGTTCAATATTGCAAATGGAGGTAAAATGATGTCTGAGCCAGTCTATTATTATTATTATTAATAATAATAATAATGAGTGGCTTAAGAGCAGTGCTGGATTAGTGGTTTATGTTGGGGTTGGTTTAATGATTTTATTTCAAAGGTCTGATATATATCTTTTTTAGTACATTGCACCCAATTACATAAAAATACAGATGGCGGCACGGTGGCTTAGTGGTTAGCACGTTCGCCTCTCAGCGCTAGGGATTCCCAGTTCGAATCCACATCTGGGTGGAGTTTCCATGTTCTCCCCGTGTCTGCGTGGGTTTCCTCCGGGTTCTCCGGTTTCCTCCCACAGTCCAAAAACATGGATCAAGTCAATCGAGTTCTCAAAATTGCCCCATATAGAGTGTGTCTGTGTGAGTGAGTGTGTGCCCAGCGATGGATTGGCACCCTGTCCTGGGTGTATCTGCCCAGCGCCTGAGATGTTCTCCCCTGGATGGGCATGGGGAACCCCACCGCGACCCTAATAGAGGATAAAGCGTGAGTGAATGAATGAATGAATAATACAGATGACAAGAGGCTTCATGAAGCAATGCGGTTTCACAGCTAACATGTGATATTTCACAAATGCAGGACCTGCACTTGAAGATGTGACGGAAAAAATCTTTCAGATCAGCAGGAGCATCGAGGAGTTTGCCATCTGCCCAGAACTCCGAGTCGATCTGACCACCGTTGGCAGACAGAGCTTTGACTTGGAAAACAAGTTTAAACCATTTACAGGTTAATGATCTTTCATGTGTAGATTATTATGGGAAAAGAAAAAAAAATGATGAACTAATAATTAAAATGTCCTCAGATAAAAACAAACAAAAAAAACAATTTAAAAACAGCATTGTTTAGATTCAGCTCCACATTGTTTTGTATCTTATATTATGTGGACAAAGTATTGTCCTTTTAATTGTTGTGATCTATTTAGTCTACTGTACTTACACACAGAGGAATCTGTCCTCCATTTTTAATCCACTGATCCAAAATCTGTGAAATCAGCAGTTTGATTTAGTCTCATTACCTCTGAATTTAATGATCTAGCACTTGTGGAAGGAAGGCGCCTTTTCTGTTTTACGTTACTTCATGTTAAAGAACTCAACTGGCTCATACAAAGGCCTGACTTCAACCCCATCCAACACCTTTGGGATGAATTAGAATGGGGATTGCAAGGCAGTCCATCAGTGTCTGACCATACAATTATTGAGCAAAGATTTCCACTCTTACCAGAGTGAAAGCTGTTACAGCTGTAGAGGTTGGACTTGTTACTCCTGTGAGTGTAATAAGTGTGGGTCTTAATACTTTTGTTCATATAGTGTATAATAATTAAGCGTTCTGCTTTTGACTGTCCTGCAGTTGAGATTGTGGACTCGGTTGAATCCTATGCGAACATGTTGAGGAACATCTTCGACTTTGCGGCACTAAAGGAGCTGCTGTCTGGCAGGAACCACATTCGCATCAGAATAGATGCCATGCATGGGGGTAGGAACATGCTCCTAATCTTCTAACTGACTTCCACAGAACCTGTGCAGATCCAATTTGAATATATTCTGGCACGAGGATGGATATTACACCAACAACATTTAGATCGAGTTTCCACCCTGCTATTTACTGAATGATTATCAGGTGATGCCAGACATAACAGTGAAACCAAAGGAGCTATTCCCTTTTTATCACAGCACACCTCGTAACACCATTAAAATGACATTATAACAACACTGCTCTGTCAATATGCTGTTTCCACACCGGTAGGAAATGAAAAAAACAAAAACACAATAATGGACACCATTCATTTTCAATTAATTATTACAGTATTACATAAAATGTTATTTATTGCTTTACTATATGATGCTTAATTATTCTTAATAAGTCTTTTAGTTAGTGGTCAGAAGTTTATCTCTTTATAATAGTTAATATAATCATTTAATTATTTAATGTTATAGAAAATCCAAGGTATTTGTCAATTGCCATAATCATTCATTCATTCATTATCTCCCGCTTTATCCTCTATTAGGGTCGCGGTGGGGTTCCCCATGCCCATCCAGGGGAGAACGTCTCGGGCGCTGGGCAGATAGACCCAGGACAGGGCGCCAATCCATCGCTGGGTACACACTCACTCACACAGACACACTCTATATGGGGCAATTTTGAGAATTCAATTTACTTGGTCCATGTTTTTGGACTGTGGGAGGAAACCGGAGAACCCGGAGGAAACCCACGCAGACACGGGGAGAACATGGAAACTCCACCCAGATGGGGATTCGAACCGGGAATCCCTAGCGCTGAGAGGCGAACGTGCCAAACCACTAAGCCACCGTGCCGCCAATTGCCATAATAAAAGCTTAAATTTTTTTTGGACTATAAAATGTAGTGTAAAACAGAACCTGGTGTTCTGATGTTGTTCTTGCATCTTTATTAAGCGGTTGGCCCATATGTGAAAAAAATCCTGTGTGAGGAGCTGGGCTCCCCTGCCAACTCGGCTGTCAACTGCGTCCCTCAGGAGGACTTTGGTGGCCAGCCTCCAGATCCGAACCCGAGCTGTTCCACAGAGCTGCTAGAGAGCATGAAAAGTGGCCAGTATGACTTTGGGGCTGCATTTGATGGAGATGGTGTGAGTATTTTTACTTGCCTTATTAATAAATTCAATATAAAAATAATCAAGCTAGTCCGAATGAGTCCAAACATATTTTCTGTGTCTTTTTTTAGGATCGTAATATGATTGTGGGGAAGCACGGGTTTTTTGTTAACCCTTCAGATTCAGTCGCTGTGATTGCAGCAAACCTCTTCTGCATCCCTTACTTTCAGCATATGGGCGTCAGAGGCTTTGCCAGGACAATGCCAACTAGTGGAGCACTCGACAAGTTAATAATGATTTAAAGCATATTTAAATAAAAGTACTAAACAGAAATACTAAACTAATCCCTTTAAAATAGGGATGATTAACTGATGCCAGGGGTCACATGGTATTTTTTTTAATTGCAGTGTAGCAAATGCCACTAAGATCAAACTGTATGAAACACCAACTGGATGGAAGTTTTTTGGGAAACTAATGGACGCTGGCCGTCTTTCTCTGTGTGGAGAGGAGAGCTTTGGCACAGGTAGCTGATGCGGGCACTAATTACTCTTTGAAAGGGTTCATCAAAAAGCTTTCTGTGTGTAAAAAAGAAAAGAAAAGAAACAACACTCAGTAAATCATCATCATTTCAGTACTGAGGTAACTTAAGTGTTACCGTGCTTTGACTCGTCTTGTTTTCCAGGTGCAGACCATATCCGCGAGAAAGACGGGCTTTGGGCTGTGCTCGTCTGGCTCTCCATCCTTGCTAACAAGAAGAAGAGTGTTGAGGAGATCATGATGGAACACTGGAAAACATATGGCAGGAACTACTATGCCAGGTGGAGACACATCAACAATTAATGAAACATAGATTAATTTCACAATTGGCAACTAAAAGAAATACTTGCAAAAAAATACTTACAAAAGTTTTATATATATATAATATTTTGCATTGATATCTGCTTACCAGAAAAGTGGTCAACAATCTTAACAAAAACGTATCTGAAATTTTTACTTGGCAGATATGACTATGAGAATGTGGATATAGACACAGCAGTTGATATGATGTTGGATCTCGAGGTGATTATTACAGACAAGGCATTTTTGGGAGAAAAGTTCACTGTAGGAGTCAAAACCTTTGAGGTGGAGAAAGCAGACAACTTTGAGTACATTGACCCTGTAGATGGGAGCGTCACAAAGAACCAGGTGATTCATCCTACTGACTGAAGTTCCATTAACAGCATGGTATACTGTATGCTCAGTGATATATTTGTAATGAGAGTTAGATGAGGTTTTACTCTGTACAGGGCCTGAGGATTATATTTAAAGACGGCTCGCGCATCATATTTCGTCTGAGCGGAACCACTTCAGGGGCCACTATACACCTGTACATTGACAGCTATGAGAAAGATGTAAATAAAATCTTTCAAAGTCCACAGGTAAGTATTTTAACGTATGTGCATGTACGTCTGTGTATGTTTGTGTTACACATTCAGTCATATCCGAGTCATATCATCTACATTTTCATTTCATTTCATTTTTGCCTGAATCAATTTTTTTTGCAGTAGATATCATAAAGCCAGAATGTTCAGTTATATTGAGGTTGTGTTGCAATGCATGTTTTTCACGTTGCTGAGCAGTTGTTCTGTTTTCCTGCCTCAGGTGAAACTGAACGACCTTGTGACTATTGCACTGAAGTTATCGCAGCTGCCTGAGAGGACAGGAAGGAGCAGTCCCACTGTGGTTACATGATGGGAAATACTTGTCTGTTTGTTTGTTTTTTTTGTCTGACTTTTTCTAATAAAATCCACTTTCTAAAACCTTTTTAATTCCTCACACCTTTCAGTAGAATGGAGGGCCGTACACTGATAGTAGATG
Organism: Corydoras sp. C115; assembly: GCA_019802505.1. Taxonomy (NCBI): domain Eukaryota; kingdom Metazoa; phylum Chordata; class Actinopteri; order Siluriformes; family Callichthyidae; genus Corydoras; species Corydoras sp. C115. Next base: position 1,027,954 of record JAFMOC010000014.1, read on the forward strand.
GGTCATGTAAGCCATTATATGAAAACATTTGTATGGCCCACATGTTCCAAAACACATCTGCTTAAGTTTTGGCACTTTGGAGTTTCGGCAGTGCTACTTATATTTATTTGTTTCTTATTCCAGTATTGGATTGAAAGGCTTTCACACATTCACACCTAGGAGCAGTTTAGTTTCTCCGGTTTCCATTGACCTACATGTTTTTGAATTGTTGGAAGAAACCCACACAGAAAGAACATACAAATTTCCCTCAGAAAACCCTACATGCTGTGGGTTAGAAGTGCTACACTTAAAAAATACACACTGCTCCCACTGACAGCTATGATGAATGTATTAAGCATACACTCAGCACAGCACTTAGAGTTCATAACAACAAGGTTTTATTAAAAAAAAAAATAAAAAAAAATATATATATATATAGGTGGCACGGTGGCTTAGTGTTTAGCACGTTCGCCTCTCAGCGCTAGGGATTCCCGGTTCGAATCCCAATCTGGGTGGAGTTTCCATGTTCTCCCCGTGTCCGCGTGGGTTTCCTCCGGGTTCTCCGGTTTCCTCCCACAGTCCAAAAACATGGATCAAGTCAATTGAGTTATCCAAATTGCCCCATAGAGAGTGTGTCTGTGTGAGTGAGTGTGTGTCCAGTGATAGATTGGCGTCCTGTCCTGGGTCTATCTGCCCAGCGCCCGAGATGCTCTCGGGGAACCCCACCGTGACTCTAATAGAGGATAAAGCGGGAGATAATGAATGAATCTAGACTTAATATAAAACTTAATATTTGAGTTCATGAACAAAAGAGCTGACCATTTTCTTAACAACTCAGCTACCACAACCTATAACCCTTAACACAATTCAGGACCCCTAACATTCTGCTTGATTTAAAGAGAATAAAGCATATTCATCACTATAATAGATTAAAAAGATTGTGTGTGGGGTTTTTTTTTTAGAAAACAAATCCAGTGTCATCACAGCACCCTGTTCACTGAAAAGTCCTCAAAGGACATGTCCACAACACCACCATGCTTACTCTAAAAAAAAAATCACACCATGTGAACTACAAAGAACAGTTCAGACCTTGGTTTAAGGTGTGGTTTGAGATGCATGTGGGGACTAACTTGTGGTCCCCACAAACGAAGTTAGAGTGTAAAGGTTTTAGCCATCACAATGACATAAGCTATACCTGTACACACACACACACACACACACACACAAATAAACAAGGACAGCTGTTGCAGTAGATTGGTTAAGGGAATATAACCTTAATGCTACTAATATCAAAGTTGCTCTAAAACATGTTTTGACTTGTTAAAAACAAATCCAGCATAAAATTACTACACTTAGGCAAAATGATAAACTGCTGCTCTGAAGCATTCAGGTGTGTGATAACCAGGCCAAGGTGAAATCACATCCCTGTTGTTGCTGAGAAGTGTTTAAGATGTTACATATTTCAAGGCCAAAATTATTAGCAGTATTTTTTTTACAAGGATTTTGCAAACGTCACATTACGATGACATTTAAAACAATACCATAACGTTCACAGGGGGAGGACAACATCTTTTTTTAATGTCACCGAAAAGCTGATCTTTTACGGGTATCTTACTGCCTGATTACAGCTCAGCGATTCTGTATTTTTTTGGTTTGTTGTCACGTTTTTAGCCAAAACTTCACTTGGAATTCATTTGATCATCTTTTTTAACAAGTTAATGCTTACAGAGTTCCTTTAACATCGAACCTTCGAGATGGACGGATATTTAGCTGAGTCTCGAGCTAATTACCTGACAGTTTGTAGGAGCGTCCTGCAACTTAACCTAAGCTTCGTCTGAACACAATTACAATCACATTTATTCATTTAGCAGACGATTTTATACAAAGTAACTTACAAAGGAGAGAACACCACAATAGTTAAGGAAAAATCAGCCTCTAGGCTTTTTTTTAAGTTTATTTACATTTATTTATTTATTTATTCATTTCAGTTGCAGAACACTGATCTGATATTCCAATTGACGTACGTTATCGCTATGACAACCATGACTCTCAACTTTCCAAATTTGTTTAGAAAGTTCCATTATACTCTATAGACAGTAGAGTATTTGTAAACAAGAGGTTGAAGTTTTGACGCAGTTTTGGATGTTTTTAGCTCGCTTTTATCTTTACCACAAAGGTATTCCTTTATTCTACAGCTTCAAATACACCAAATGCAAAACTAGTGTTTAGGAATAATATAACGGGTATATATCGAATAGAATTTTCTGCTAATGATAAGAGTTTGTACTCACGCTGCTTACGTAATTTTGAAAGCTATTTTTACACAATAGGACACAGCTAACAGCACTTCTGACCTGCTCAACATCAAAAACAGCTATTTCTGACCTGCTTAACATCAAAACCTCAGCCTTAAAAATGTCTAATGCAACAGAGATTGAGAAGATTGAGACTGAAAGTCACAATGAACCTGTAGAGGTAAGTACTGTGTATATTTTAACAAACAAAAAAAAACAGCTGATAAAAATTATGTTGGACTGAGAAATCTGGATAGAATAGAAAGATACAACCATTTCCATAAGTAGCATTGTTTTTAACTTGTAAATAAATGTAGGTGTATCTCATTTTAACAACAACTATTATTTTTAAAATAAGATACCAAATATATCTAATAAATGAACCCACCTTCATGGTATTTTTTTTTTTTTTTTTTAATAAAACCTGTTCGTATATATTTGTATATTTAAATAAGCTTCACAGAGAAGAACGTAATATAGCCAATTCATCTGTTACCAGTTTATTTGTATTATTAGTTTATTTGCATCATTAGCAGTAAACTTAATTCCAGAACATATATACATTTGCCTATTGCAAGTTAAAGTGGTAACATTATTGTCTGAACTCATTACACTCCTAAATATGGCATGAAGATAGAGTTGAAGTGCCCTTAAAATCTAGGTGAATAACCTTAAACATATAGCCATAAATTAATGCAGAGAGCATAAATATGGGAGCATTTAAATATTTTTAAATAGGGTTTTGTTGTAGTATTATAAAATTATGGATACATTTAATATATAAATATGGAAATATTATATTCCCCAACTTTCTGTTTTACAGCTTGGGAAAAAATCATCATTTTGGAAGTCAGTACTGAATCTTTGCAACACTTTATTTGGCAGTAGTGTCCTTGGAATGGCATTTGCAATGGCCAACGCTGGAATTCTGCTGTTCATGTAAGCGGTTTTATATATATATATATATATAAAATATATATATATATATATATATATATACACACACACGTGGTTAGTACACATAAAATATAACTACACATGTTCATAACACAGGTTATGTACTTGTTGCTCTTGCAGAGTGCTGATGATAGTGATAGTGATTCTTTCAATATATTCTGTGAACCTGATCTTGAAGAGTGCTGATGTGGCTGGTAAGTGATTAACAATTTTTTTTAGTCCTTATACCACAAATATCTAATTCAAACTTAAAATAAGTGAATCTGAACCTAATAACATTGATGTTTGTTCTTAGTCATTAAACATTGACCACTGTGTGTCTGTACTTCAGCAGATGTTGTTCATCAGTAAAGTGTTAATGTTGTTTAGGTACTCAGACATATGCACAGTTGGGATATTGCGCGTTTGGCAGACCTGGCAAATTTTTTGCTCTTTGTGTCATAAGCCTGAATAACATCGGAGGTAAGACGTTGAATGTCGTTACACAAGTGATATGTTTAAGAGTTTTATGAGCATCAAGTTAATCATCTCTGTGTATTGTATTACAGCCATGGCTGCCTACTTGTATTTAGTGAAGAACCAGCTGCCCTTGGTCATAAGTGGTCTGTTAGGCAGAGAAAATAATTTACAGTAAGAACAAAAGAAAGCATACTTTATACAGTGTCAAAAAACAAGCCTAAATTCAGTTAATAGCATCCGAGCACTACATGTTTATTTATACTTGCATATTAAAATTAGTTTTTCGTCCTGGTGTTTCTTTCTCACAGAGAGTGGTTTCTTAATGGAAACTATCTCATTATGATGGTCAGTGCAGGTGTGATCTTACCTCTTTGTCTGTTTAAAAGGCTCGGTATGTTCATCCTCCATTTGCTTTTGTTTGTTTTCAATGACGACATTTGCTGTGAAAAGTATTTTTCAGTTCATAAAACTGACCCTAACGTTTTTTTTTCAGGATACTATGTGTACTTGAGAGGACTGTCACTGTTGTTTATGGCTTTTTTACTTATTTCTGTAAGTCTTGCACTTATGCACTCACCCACCACATTTTGACCCAAAACAGATTTAGTATATGAATCTATTTCCTAAATCTATAAAGGTGTAATTTCCTCTCTCTATAGGTGGTGTACAAGAATTTTGTTACAGTGTGTGGATTTAATAGCATAACCGCCATCACCATGCCAGCCATCAGCAGCTCCAAATGTTTGAACAACTCTGAAGTCAAAATGGTGAACTACACCCCAAAGGTAGGATATGAAACCTTTCTGATTTTCAGTTCACAAAAGCAACAGTTAAAAAAGAAAACTGAATCAAGCCCCAATAAAATAAACTCTCTGGCTTTGTGCTCTGCAGACTGCATATACAATCCCTATTCTGGTCCTTGCCTTTGCGTGCCACACATCAGTGCCGCTCATCTACACAGATATGAAGAAGTAAATCACATATACACACCTGTTCAAAATGTTGAATTTTGCAACAAATAGAAATTCTGTATAGAAATTCATTATGATCCAACATCCTATGCAATTATTTTTTTTTCTACTCTAGAAAATGCAAGTGGAGAATGCAAAATGTGGCCAACTTTTCTATTACTGCAATGTCTGTCATGTTCTTCCTGATTGCCATCTTTGGATACCTGACATTTGATGGTAAATGTGCTTAAAGCCTGATATGATAAAATACAGACGTGGCCAAATGTTTTTGGACGGACACAAATTTAGATTATTTAGAGTTTGAAGCTTTTAGTATTACTTTTGTCAAAAGTGCATATGGTAGAAAGTGATCAATTATGTATAGTAGGGGTGTCTTCAACTAAGGATTTTCATAGTCGAATCTGATTCGTCAGATTTTCCCTATAGTCGACTGATCGAATCAGTTAAAATTTCACCACAAGATGGCGCTATAAGTGTGTTTAAAAAATAAAAATAAAAATACTAACTAAATCCTAACAAAAGAAAACCTTTTTTTTGTTGTTTTTCTTTTTTTTCTCTAGAAATTAGGATGATTTTATTTGACAAAAGGCTATATATATTCATTCATTCATTCATTATCTCCCGCTTTATCCTCTATTAGGGTCGCGGTGGGGTTCCCCATGACCATCCAGGGGAGAACGTCTCGGGCGCTGGGCAGATACACCCAGGACAGGACGCCAATCCATCGCTGGGCACACACTCACTCACACAGACACACTCTATATGGGGCAATTTGGAGAATTCAATTGACTTGATCCATGTTTTTGGACTGTGGGAGGAAACCGGAGAACCCGGAGGAAACCCACGCAGACACGGGGAGAACATGGAAACTCCACCCAGATGGGGATTCGAACCGGGAATCCCTAGCGCTGAGACGCGAACGTGCTAACCACTAAGCCACCGTGCCGCTGGCTATATATATATATATATATATAACGAAAACAAAGACATTTCATGTAAAAACTAATGCTTAGCAGCAGCCATGGGCACCCCCATGTGGTCAAAATGGTACATTCGACTATGAGCTTCATAGTCGACTACGGTTCTCCGAATCGAATCAGTGAATATTGCAGCTCACCCCTAATGTATAGTAATGTAATCATATATAAATATAATATTAAACGTTTGTATTTATAAATATATCAAATTCACAGTTTTAACACATCTATTTCATGATGTGCAGTTTACCCTGGCATGCTGGACATCAGGGTTCGGAACCAAATCCAGACTGATGAAATTGCAATGTCATGAGCCACTTAGATATCGCTTATGCCTTATGACCTGCTTATCACCAAATTGTTGCTGAAGAAGAAATTGTTCCTGGAGGATGTTTTAATCTATTTTGTTATTCATGGCAGATTTCTCAAGCCAAATTTATGGGTAAATTATCTTTAATGTCTAAGATTTTGCAGTTTGTAACAATTTAACTGATTAATCTACACAATAAATTAAACTCAATTCATATAGACGCCATGAAAACTTAAGTAGAAAACTTTGCAAATTTTTTATTTGTGTCAGTCTTAAACGTTTGGCCATGATTATAAATGAAGTACATTTTTAAAAATAGAAGTCTCACAGACCTGTGTGTGCAGGCAACGTGGCTGAAGATCTTCTGTTGAGTTATAAGAAAAGTGACACACTGATGCTGTGTGTCCGTCTGGCGCTTCTGGTTGCAATCGTCATCTCTTTTCCCTTCGATCTTTTCCCGGTATGAAACAAAAAGAAGAATTATCTATTTAATTGATTGCTCATTGATTGAATTATTAGCAGATGTGTATTAAAAGGCACAACAGGATGTGAACATGTTTGTTTTTCCTCAGGTTCGCGACGCAGTGTCGCAGCTATTCTTTGAAAACAAACCTTTCCACTGGGGTCGACACGTTTGCATCACCATTTGTCTTATTGTCACCTGTAACATTCCGGCCATCGTGGTGCCAAACATTAAAGACATCTTTGGCTTCATAGGTCAGTTTCTGATGTCGTAAATCAGATTCAGAGTCAGAATAAGATTCCAGTCTTTCAATAATGTACTTGTGTCACATTTAAAAATTAAAACCTAATAATTTAATTAAACTTATGTTTATGACTTTGTCCCCTCAGGAGCCACAACTGCACCCATTCTGATTTTTGTACTGCCAGGGATATATTACATCAGAATTATCTCACAGGAACAGGAGCCCATTAAGTCCTGCCCAAAGATCATGGTACGTATGTATATGTAGTATATAATATTGCAGCATTAAGGGTGTGTGTCTGTGTGCATTGTGTGTGTGTCTGTGTGTTTGTTTGAGGAGGTGAAATTTTCTTTTTAAAGCAATTATCATAGCATGTGACCAATGATACACACCTCACTGTACAGCTAACTCACACACACACAAACACACACTCTAAATGGGGTAATATGGAGAATTCAATTGACCTTGATCCATGTTTTTGGACTGTGGGAGGAAACCGGAGAACCCGGAGGAAACCCACACGGACACGGGGAGAACATGGAAACTCCACCCAGATGGGGATTCGAACCGGGAATCCCTAGTGCTGAGAGGAGAACGTGGTAAACCACTAAGCCACCGTGCCGCTGTTACAATTAAAATCGTTTACTAAAATTATATTAAAATTATAGCAGATATCATATTAGTTAGCTAACTAGTTATATAGTCTGAGCCTTTATGACACTTAAATGTTGTCTCTTTTTTCAGGCGGTTGTTTTTGTAGCACTGGGTATCATCTTCATGGTAACAAGCCTTGTGTTTATCATCATCAACTGGGTGGTTCAACATTAACACAGCACCAGGCTGGTTACACTTTGTGCCATTCATCCATTCATCATCGTCCGCTTAATCCTCTAACCTGGAGGAAACCCAAACATGGAAACTCCACCCAGATGTGGATTCGAACCTGAAATCCCCAGCGCTGAGAGGTGGACATGTTAACCACTAATCCCCCTGCCGCTGCTTTCTGTGTCAGTTACCTATTCAATGTTCGAGAACAGCTTTAACAAAATATACATCAACATATTCTGTATATTTTATGTCTTAATAAAATGTTCCTTTTCATTCATTCATTCATTATCTCCTGCTTTATCCTCTAGTAGGGTCGCGGAGGGGTTCCCCATGCCCATCCAGGGGAGAACGTTTCAGGCGCTGGCAGATAGACCCAGGACAGGGTGCCAATCCATCGCTGGGCACACACTCACTCACACTCTATAAGGGGCAATTTAGAGAATTCAATTGACTTGATCCATGTTTTTTTGGACTGTGGGAGGAAACCGGAGAACCCGGAGGAAACCCACGCGGACACGGAGAGAACATGGAAACTCCACCCAGATGGGGATTCGAACCGGGAATCCCTAGTGCTGAGAGGCGAACGTGCTAAACCACTAAGCCACCGTGCCGCTAAAATGTTCCTCTTCCTGAAAAAAAAAATCTTTTTGCTTTCTATAAACCGCTAGCCTCGTCTCCCGTTTCCTGAAACATTGAGTTCTTACTGTTGGGTGTAAGGTTATGTAAGGGTTAAGGTAACACATTAACACTGAAACACATACAAATGCATGTTTACATTGAGTGATTCGCAATGTTTTTATTGAAAAGTTTTTAATGATAATAAAACATATATTTAACTTCATGGGTGATCGTAGCTTTCTGAGAAAAAGGCTGGATAACTGAGTTGGACTGATGAGAACATTGCGTGCTCTGTCTGGAACTTCATGCTTCAACTGGAATTAGTGGGACCTAAATATGTAACAACTGAATAGTCGGCGTTTTTTGTATCCACTGTTCATGGAAATGATAACAGCACAAGCAGATTACAGCTACACAGCTAATGTTTTACGTCATAATAGAGCACAAGAATACAATGTAAAAATATTGAAACTGCAATAAAACGCTGCAGCTTTTCAGTCAGTGTTTAATTTCAACTTCACATTCATCTGCTTAACACTGAAACATCAAAATGGCTGATACAGAAGGCAGTCCACAAATAAGGACGAATGAGATTCCCGTTAAGGTAGAGGTGAGTACTGTACATATTTTAAACACAATAACTGTATATAGTAAAAAAAAAAAATTATATTAAAAAAATATATCATTACATAAATGGTTGTAAACTGTACTCAGCGAAAGATTTACATTAAAGTTTTATGCAGTTTTTCTATGTAAAATTGTGACTGTAGAGGGCGCTGTTGTCAATTTAGACACAAAATCACATTTGTTAAGAAAAATGTTTAATTCTTCATATACATTTCCTAGAATATTTTATTGTGTATTTTGTGTTGAAATGTTTATATTTGTGAGGAATACAGTGTTTAGGGACCATTACATAAATTTAATTATTAATTTCATCATAAGACAAATACTGTTCAATTTAAATAGTGTTAAAAATGTGGTTACCTCAGCTAGTTATGCTCTCATATTTCATATATACTCCACACACTCCACAGAAACAGATTTCATTTACAAATTAATTAACTGCACTTTATAAGAAAATGTGTTAATTGGTAATAAAGTTTTTAAAGCATTAAGTAGAACTGATTGCTTTCTTGATCAGCCCTTAACTTACAACACAGCACGCAAGATAAATCATAGCACTGCTGCGGGCGCCCCTCCCCGCCCCATAGCACCATTAATACAAAAATCATAATATACGATTATAAACGTAATAATACAAAAAATAAATTATGTGTTTTCATGTAACACCGAAGTATTCAAGCTGCTTCCTGAATATCGTACACTAATTTAAATATTGGGTAGATGGCACTGGACATTCAGCCTGCTAAATATCATTTATTAATACTTGTATTGCTTTATTTGAAACTGAATCAAGAAATTATCAAATTTACCATCACAAACATCTGCAAAGGTCACGCTGGTGTTAAAAAAAAAATCTTTGGGTAACTTTTTTTTTTCTGTTTCATAGATCAAGGGAAATTCATCCCTTGGCATGACGGCATTTAATTTTTGTAACAACCTACTGGGGAGTGGTATGCTGGCACTGGCTTTTTCGATGTGCAACACGGGAATTTTTCTGTTTTTGTGAGTGTTTATAAGATCACTTTTTAGTGTTTAAGTTCAAGGTCATTAAATCCTGAGCTTTGATTAAATGCAATCTGTTTTTAATTCAGACAAATAGATTAAACCAATAAATTAAACCACTCACACATTTTTACGAAAAATGCTATATTGTTTTGTTGCTCTTATAGAATTATTTTATCTCTGATGGCAACAGTTTCGGCCTACTCTGTGCACATGTTGCTAAAGAGTACCGATGTGGCACGTAAGTGCTTTTATTCAGTCATATTTGTCATATGTGGACAGTCAGTAAAGTGGTAATGCTGTTGTTCAGGTGTTCAGACATTTGAACAGTTGGGGTATTGTGCATTTGGGACAGCTGGAAAACTTCTAGTGGTTACAGATGTTACCCTGAATAACATTGGAGGTGAGGTGATAAATGATTTTGTATTTCTAATAGTACTTGACAAGTGTCGTGATATGTTTATGTATTTTTTTTAAATCCAATGAGCACAAAGTTAATTTTCTCTGTATTTGTGTTACAGCCATGACTACCTACTTGTATTTAATGAAAAACCAGCTGCCCTCAGTAATAAGTGCTCTGTTGGGCATGGAAGATGATTCACAGTAAGACCTAAAATACATTATTTTAATAAAGTGTCATTAATTAACCGAAAATTAATTTAATATAACCTAAATGCTTTGTTTGTACAGTACCAGTCAATAGTTTGAACACACCTCCTTCTTCGCTCCAGATGGAATCCGGTAATTGTAAAAGTAGAAAGTCCATCTACAAAGAAGTTGGGACACTAAACAAATTGTGAATAAAAACTGAATGCAATGATGTGGACATGGCAGATGTTAATATTTTATTCATAATAGAACATAGATGACGGATCAAAAGTTTAATCTGAGTTTCATTTTAAAGGAAAAATATGTTGAATCAAAATTTCAGTGTCAACAAATCCCAAAAAAGAGTTGGGCAAAGTAGAAATAAGTGGCTGGAAAAAGGAAATTGAGCATATAACGAACAGCTGGAAGACCAAGGAAATAACAGAATGGAAACAAAATATTTTCTCTCTGATTAAACCTTTGATCTGTGATTTGTGTTCTATTCTGAATAAAATATTGACATCTGCCATCTCCACATCATTGCATTCAGTTTTCATTCACAATTTGTTTAGTGTCCCAACTTTTTTGGAATCTGGTTTGTATATGAAAAGACAATGTGGATGTGTCCAAACTTTTGAATTGAACTGTATATCTTTAGAATATTGAAAGTTCTAAAATTACATATGTTCTCCATCCTGGTTTTTCTTTCTGACAGAGAGTGGTTTCTTAATGGAGACTATCTCGTTATGATGGTCAGTGCAGGTGTGATCTTACCTCTTTGTCTGTTGAAAAGGATCGGTATGTCCATCCTTTTGTTTTTAACTGCTATGGCATTTGCTCTTCACAGTCAGCTGTAAACTCGTCTTCTCGCAGTAGTTCACCAAAATGACCTTACAATGCTATTATTAAATTTATTTTTCTAACTAAACTAAATGTTTCAGGATACCTAGGATATTCCAGTGGACTGTCCGTCTTGTGCACCATTTTTTTTCTTGTTGCTGTAAGTCTTCATTTTTTAAAACTCATCCACCACATTTGGACCTGAAATGGGTGAAACACACATCTTTTTTAATTAATTATATATATATATATATATATATATATATATATATATATATATATATATATATATATATATATATATATATATATATATATATATATATCATTATAGGTTATCTACAAGAAGTTTGTTACTGTGTGTGTAAGCAACAACTCTACCAACACCACCATGTTGGCATTAAACAGCTCTGTGACCTGTGACCACACATCTGAGGCAAAACTGTTGATCCTTACCCCAAAGGTAACATGGAGCGCTTAAAAAAAATTATTTAAAAATTATTCTAAAAAGTAGTGCTTACGAATGAATTAAAATTGTGCTAGTTTTGTTAATTTTCATTTAGGACATGCACAAATAACATTTGATAAACTATTTTTCATCTTCATTCACATTGTAGCTTTTTAATAGTATTTATAGCAGGTGGAATTTTAAAAGTAGGGTAATAATAGTGATGTGTTGTGTTCAAGTAAACCTTGCTCTTGCATTTTCCAGGCTGCGTATACCATCCCCATTCTGGCCTATTCTTTCGGGTGCCACGCCTCAGTTCTGCCCATCTACACAGAACTGAAGAAGTAGGAGTTCATCGCATACAGACACATGTTAACATGTTTAAATGATATAAAACATTGACTTCATTGTAAACTAACCCCCACTGCTTATTGCTAACCCCAGTGCAACCAGGAAAAGAATGCAAACTGTGACCAACATCTGCTTCTTCGCCATGTCCATCATGTACTTGCTGACTGCCCTCTTTGGATACCTGACATTTTATGGTAAACATGCGCTTAAAGCCTGAAATAATATAATAATATAGCATTAAAAAAGAGGACTCACTGGCCTGTGTGTGCAGATAACGTGGCTGAAGATATTCTGATGAATTATAAGAAGAATGACACACTGATGCTGACTGTGCGTCTGGCTGTTCTGGTTGCCTTGGTTTTCACCTTTCCTATGGTTCTATTTCCGGTAAAATATAAACCCTCATGTACCTTTATTCAATATTCAGTAATTATATCTGTTTAGTTAATTGTATTACGAGTTGGGGGAATTATAAGCAGATGATTGTTGATGATTTGTAGATTTGTTCTTCTCAGGTTCGCTCTGCAGTGCTGCAGGTGTTCTTTGAGGACAAACCGTTCCACTGGGTTCGTCATGGTTGCATGGCAGTTTTTCTAATAATCATCTGTAACATGCTTGTGATCTTCGTGCCGAACATCAGAGAAATCTTCGGCATCGTCGGTCAGTAAATCAGTCTCATTAAAACAAAACAAAACTTGTTCCATAAAAAAAGGCTCAGTTAAATTGCTGATATTCTTTGAGTCTGATTTAATTTTGGTTAACTAGCTGAGTTAAAGCTGAATTAGTTCACTAGTCAGGGTGAGACTTTAATCCTCCAACTCTTTTAGCTTAACTCAACTTATTTTTTTTCTCTGCAGGAACCACAGCTGCACCCTTTCTGATTTTTATACTGCCTGGGTTATTCTACATCAAAATCATCCCATGTGACCAGGAGCCCATGACGTCCCACCCAAAGATCCTGGTTAATATCATTCAGTACCATCATCTCACAGTTTAGCATAAAGCTGAGCATTAATGTTTCTGCAAAGAAAAAATATCAAAAGATATAAACAGTAGAGGCGGCACGGTGGCTTAGTGGTTAGCACGTTCGCCTCTCAGCGCTAGGGGTTCCCGGTTCGAATCCCCATCTGGGTGGAGTTTCCATGTTCTCCCCGTGTCTGCGTGGGTTTCCTCCGGGTTCTCCGGTTTCCTCCCACAGTCCAAAAACATGGATCAAGTCAATTGAATTCTCCAAATTGCCCCATATAGAGTGTGTCTGTGTGAGTGAGTGTGTGCCCAGCGATGGATTGGCGCCCTGTCCTGGGTGTATCTGCCCAGCACCCGAAACGTTCTCCCCTGGATGGGCATGGGGAACCCCACCGCGACCCTAATAGAGGATAAAGCGGGAGATAATGAATGAATGAATGAATAAACAGTAGAAAGCCACTAATTACTAAACAGCAAAATTAATATCAGAACATGATCTGATCATTCCTGCCCGTTAGTTATGGTAGCAAATGTGGGATGGTGTGAGGAAGTGGGTCAAACTTGTAGATTTTTTTCAGGTTTTGTTGTAAATGTTAACAAGAATTTAATGTTAATCCTTTTCTTTTATACAGGCGACCATGGTTACAGTTATGGGCTTTCTCCTAATAATGATGAGCATTGGCTTCATGATCAACAACTGGGTGGCTGAGAACTGAAGTGGTATTCAGATTGCTAATACTTTCTGCATCGGTTCCTTTCCAGAGTCCAAGAACCAATTAAACAAAAAGAGTTTAGGGCTAAAACTTTATTTAATTATAATTTGGGGTTTCGTTTATTCCATGGTTAGTGATAAACTTAAACATAAATGGGTATCAGTTATGTGCTGACAAAAAACTATTTACACTATTTGTATCTTAATGGCAAAGTGTTTAAATGTTGTACTAAAATTAATTCAGTAATTTGTGATTATTTGCGCATTTACCTGCAGTGACAAATGTAGCTCCTATAAAAAATAAACTAATAATGAAATTATAAATATAATTAATAATAAAATATTTCTTTATATTTAGTAGATTTTGCCTGTTGGTTCATGGACTGTTATAATAATACCATATATTAAAGATAATAGTACCTGTGAAAATACAAGAACATTAAAAAAAAAATCAACAGAAGATAAAACGTTCTAAAAAGGTACAGTTGTAGGTACAGGAATGACCTATTAATGGGTTAAGAGAAATTCATTCATTCATTATCTCCCACTTTATCCTCTATTAGGGTCGCGGTGGGGTTCCCCATGCCCATCCAGGGGAGAACGTCTCGGGCGCTGGGCAGACAGACCCAGGACAGGGCGCCCATCCATCGCTGGGCACACACTCACTCACACAGACACACTCTATATGGGGCAATTTGGAGAACTCAATTGTCTTGATCCATGGTTTTGGACTGTGGGAGGAAACCGGAGAACCCGGAGGAAACCCCACCCAGTACATGGAAACTCCACCCAGATGGGGATTCGAACCGGGAATCCCTAGTGCTGAGAGGAGAACATGCTAAACCACTAAGCCACTTGAGGCCTGAACATGAATCCAAATAAACACAAAAAAAAACAATTTATAAATCAGAGAGAGAACTTACGTTGAGTATAAAGCTGAGATTTCCACTTCTGGCTGAATATTTTCGGTGAATTTCACGAAAATGCCCAACATCCGCACAAAAGGTTCTTTAAATCTGCCCTTAAAATAAAATAAAAAAACAAATAAAAACGCTATAAAACTCGGAACATGTGCAACTCGACAACGCTGACTTTTTTTTTTTTTTTTTTAATGTCGTGCTATGTGCTGCTTGGTGCATGTCTGCCACCTAGTGACCGTTTTGTGGGGTCTCTATATGAAGAATAAAAAAATCTCATAATTAAGTTTCTCTTGCTTCACATTCATTTAGTAAAAATAAAACCTAAAGGTGGCGGCACGGTGGCTTAGTGGTTTAGCATGTTCTCCTCTCAGCACTAGGGATTCCCGGTTCGAATCCCCATCTGGGTGGAGTTTCCATGTTCTCCCCGTGTCTGCGTGGGTTTCCTCCGGGTTCTCCGGTTTCCTCCCACAGTCCAAAAACATGGATCAAGTCAATTGAATTCTCAAAATTGCCCCATATAGAGTGTGTCTGTGTGAGTGAGTGTGTGCCCAGCGATGGATTGGCGCCCTGTCCTGGGTCTATCTGCCCAGCGCCCGAGACGTTCTCCCCTGGATGGGCATGGGGAACCCCACCGCGACCCTAATAGAGGATAAAGCGGGAGATAATGAATGAATGAATAACCTAAAGGTGGCGGCACGGTGGCTTAGTGGTTTGCACGTTCGCCGGTTCGAATCCCAATCTGGAGTGGAGTTTCCATGTTCTCCCTGTGTCCACGTGGGTTTCCTCTGGGTTTTTCGGTTTCCTCCCACAGTCCAAAAACATGGATCAAGTTAATTGAGTTCTCCAAATTGCCCCATATAGAGTGTGTCTGTGTGAGTGTGTGCCCAGCGATGGATTGGTGCCCTCCCCTGGGTCTATCTGCCCAGCGCCTGAGACGTTCTCCCCTGGATGGGCATGGGGAACCCCACCGCGACCCTAATAGAGGATAAAGCGGGAGATAATGAATGAATGAATGAATAACCTAAAGGTGGAGGCACGGTGGCTTAGTGGTTTGCACGTTCGCCGGTTCGAATCCCAATCTGGGTGGAGTTTCCATGTTCTCCCTGTGTCCGCGTGGGTTTCCTCCGGGTTCTCCGGTTTCCTCCCACAGTCCAAAAACATGGATCAAGTCAATCGAGTTCTCCAAATTGCCCCATATAGAGTGCGTTTGTGTGAGTGTGTGCCCAGCGATGGATTGGCGTCCTGTCCTGGGTGTATCTGCCCAGCGCCCGAGACGTTCTCCCCTGGATGGGCATGGGGAACCCCACCGCGACCCTAATAGAGGATAAAGCGGGAGATAATGAATGAATGAATGAATAACCTAAAGGTCACAATCTGACATTTCTAACCTATGAAGAAAAGGTTCTTGAATTGGAACCTTTATTATCTCCCAGTTTCCTTCTAACTTCAGCAAATGGCATCATTTCATCGTATGATGGGACTCACCCAGCTGCTTGGCGGTGCACATCCAGCCCTTGCACAGGTTCAGGAGACATGACCTGACTAACGGCAGTCAGGATACCTCTAATTATTGGTCTGTATTCATTTGTACCGTATGGAGTCACGGTGACATGATGGCAGTTGAAGATTAAAGTTTAAGAAAATTAACAAACTGAATCATTATAAATTCTTTATTATATCCATTATACATTATTGTGTAAAGTATTGTCACTTTCATTAATTCATTTAAAATAATTCAGTGGTCAAATGGTGCAGCGCGCTAAACAAACACACTACCATTAATGACTTGTGTTGAAATTTAAAGTGGTGTTACATCACAGGGTTGATGCCATACAGATTGGGTTCGATAGTTGGATTTCTTACTGGGGCTTGTAACTAAGGCCGTTTAACTTAGTACCATAGTAATTTAGTAAGGGTGGGATGGGACAGGAGCCTGGTTTGTTTGTCCTCATGTTTTTGTAAAGGCTCCCATTAAAGATGGTGAAACGAAGAGGCTGGTGCCGCAAGTAAACTGTGGGAATTGCCAAAAGAGTATAAGTAAACTCAATCAGTTCCACTGGGTTCATAAGAACTTCAAATAATCACACATCCGCACGGTGTAATGACCACAAAATATTTCACATGAAAGCTCTAATTCCTGTTAATGTCCTAAGAGATATAGCAGCAAATGTACAACAGTGTAAATCTAATACCAAGGGATAAATATGGTTCAGCAGCAGCAGGTGTGGTTTTATGTAAATGGATTTATAACAATCATGTCAAAAGATCTTATTAAAAAGGTCAATAACTGATGGAACCTGAATATTAGCGGACTCATTGATTTCAGACACAGATTTACTTTCTGGCTATGACAAACATAGATCCTGCCCAAGTTAAGTCTGCATGTCCTCCTCATGCCTAAACACAATCTCCACGGCGTCCAGGTTTCACCAACATTACAAAGACAGTTGGACTAGGTGTAGGGAGATAATAAATTGCCCATAAAACATGGAAAAACTGAAGGGTAGGAGGCATAAGGAATGGCATCCGACATAAAACTGTACCCAATCAAACATGCAGATCTTCCCGCTGTGGCAATCAATCATGGAAACAGACGAAAAAAAGATAGTTATCAGGGTCGGAGATGGAAAATGTACAAAGACGTACGATTTCAGCAACACCTTCCATTATTTACACTTAATTTTTTAAAAGACAGAAAATCCATGCTACCTCAGTATCGCAAGACCAACAGTGCAAACTCCTAATGTTCTCCCATCACTCATGCGTACACACACAGGAATTTACTTTGTATATAATGCAAACCTATATGGCACATCCGTAAATAGTTCCACACATGGTACATATTTATTTATGCATAACACAATATAATAAGTGGGCGCGACTTGTGTCGTATCTACTCTTTAGTCCGTACCATGGCCGTCAACATCCATACGTTTTCATTTTAAAAGTGATGTCATTTGTAAAAACACCCCCAGAACAGCTCGAAATGCATCATTTGTATGTGCACTGGCTTTAACAACAAGGGAAGGTGATGTGATGAATAAACAGCCTAAAGTATAAGTACGAGCAGAGTGTGGGGGTCTGCTTCTGCGTTTTTGGAAGTCTGTGCTCCCCCCCGGCCCCTCCACACTAAACGAGGCGACCCACAGCAGTTTTTTTTTTTTTTTTAAAGGAAAACCAAAGCAAAAAGAACGTAGTAAACGGTGTTTCAAAAATGAAAACGTATAAATGTGGACAAAGCCTTCATTTCCGTTAAACTATGTACAAATATATAATGACTAAAATCTTCAAAGCATTGTTCTTTTCAAAAAGCAAAATCTAAAAAATAAAAGGGAGTCAGATGGACTCTTAAAATGCATAAGTGATTAAACTCTAAAAAAAAAAAAAAAAACAACCTTAGGCCAGTTTGTGAGAGCACCATGAATCTAGGGTTTCAGACTCAGCAGCTTTGCAGGACACTGAGGTCCTCGTTGGACAAAAGACCCTTGAACACTTTGATGAGGCCTTTAAAATCCACTCGGTCCTCTGGAGCTTGAGCCCAGCACATCCGCATCTGAGTGTACACCTGCAGATCCCAAAAATCATCATTTATGAGGATAAGGGATAAAGATGTACATTTGCATGCATGAACCATTTAGTATTTAGCACCATCATTAGTTCATACCGTTGGTGGACAGGATGGAGGACAGGATAAACGCTTTCCCTCCTCCAGGGCCTTTACAAGTCGTGCCATGGTCATCTG
Organism: Corydoras sp. C115; assembly: GCA_019802505.1. Classification (NCBI taxonomy): domain Eukaryota; kingdom Metazoa; phylum Chordata; class Actinopteri; order Siluriformes; family Callichthyidae; genus Corydoras; species Corydoras sp. C115. The sequence goes on from JAFMOC010000014.1 coordinate 1,046,250, forward strand.
GCCGTGTGATCGGCCGATCATGTACAGAAACATCTTAATAGAAACGGGTTCCATATGAGTATGACAAAACAAACTAACACAACACAGCAAACATGTCTTAGTCTGCAGCACACACATTGCATAATAACAGCCTCCACTCTTTTATTATTATTATTATTATTATATATACAGTGATCCCTCGGTTCTCGAACGCCTTGACTTTCGACCAAATCGGTATTCGACCAGGAAATTTGAGAAAATTGTGTCTTGGAATCCGAACAAATATTTGGAACTCGAACATCCGAACGTCCGAGATGAGCCGAGTCGAGCCGAATGGCGTTCGTTCGGCCCGGCGCGCCTTGCTGGCGTCATCAGTGTGAGTGCAGAGAGAGAGTCACGTTTTTTTGGAGAGAGTCACGTTTTGTGGAGAGAGAAACACCCGAAGAGCAGTTCCCCTCTGTTTTTATTGAAGAGGACTCCCCTTCAAAACAATAACCATCCCCTTTCCCTCCTCCCTCCACATTTATTCCCTCCTGCCATAAAGGTTGGTACAGGTACAGTAAATGAAACACAATTTACTGTACTGTACAGTACTTTTTATTTTTTTTTGTTTTAATAAATACACTTTTATTTCTTATTTCTTGTTGAGACTCATGTTTTTCTACATATTATATACAAATTAGGCAGTAAACAGGCATTTTCTGGGGCTTGGAACGAATTAATCCAGTTTCCATTATTTCCTATGGGTTTCATTGCTTCGTTTCTCGAACAATTTGGTTCTCGACCGTCCTCCCGGAACGAATTATGTTGGAGAACCGAGGTATCTCTGTATATTTTTTACCTCAGGGGGGCTGCTTTTGCGATCACAGTAGGTCATGAGTTCGTAGAGCGTCACACCAAACGACCAGACATCAGAGGCTTTGTAAAACTTGCGGTGGATCAGGCACTCTGGAGCATACCTGAACAAGAAAGGTGAAAATCAAGTAAATACCTTTATACTCTCGTATAAAAGCTTGCCCCACCTCCACTCTTCAACAGGTTCATTTCTGTCACAGTACAGCTGATTAAAGGGACAACACGTGTTCCGATGCTGTGAGACGATTAGTGAAAACACAGATATGCACATCATTAGTTCGGGTTGAAGGCGTGATCTGATCTGCCTGCTCACCAGTAAACCGGACTGTCCTGCTCTTCCCTCACGGTGTAATAATCCTCGTTGTCTTTGATGCTCTTGGTCAGGCCAAAATCACCAATCTTCACAAGATTCTCGTTTTCCACCAGGACATTCCGCGCCGCCAGGTCTCTGTGAATGTAGTTTTGAGAGGCCAGGTAGTCCATTCCCTGTTACATAGAGAACAAGACCTTATGTTTAACTGTGAATATAAAAAACAGCATTCAGTCAATACCAACAACGAATCACATGACACACGTCTCTGTTATTCAGACCGATTCTGGCTGCACTGGTCCGAACACATCAGGAGATGAACTTCATATCATACATTAACAAATGCATTTCTAATAATACAGCTAGTTGACCTGAAATTATGAATTATTAATGAATTAATTATTTTCCCACTTCACAGTTTTGGACCTGATGGTACCTGGCAGATCTGCAGCGCATAAAGCATGAGACGCTGCTGGCTCGTCTGAGCTTTGTTTCTGGGCAGAAACTCTTTCAGGCTTCCAGCGGGTAAATATTCCATGATCAGCTTGATGGTTCGTCCACCTGTCAATCATTCAGTACATCTTATGCTCAGTAACTGTGGTTTAAAATGTGGAACATTATGGTCCATTATAACTTTATAGTTTTTACATAATACAGAAAAAAAAACATATACTGTATGGAAAAAAGTATTGAGGACACCTTCATGGGGCAGTTGTAGGCTTGTGGTTAAGGAACCAACCTTGTGACCTGAAGATCCCCTATACATATTTGTGTGTTTCACTGCACGGATGAGTTAAATGTTTGGGACACATTAGATATTCTACTATTATTCTAAAGACTAACACTGTATTTAATATATTATGTGTTTTAGGGGTGAGCTGCAATATTCGCTGATTCGACGATTCGATTCGGAGAACCGTAGTCGACTATGAAGCTCATAGTCGAATGTACCATTTTGACCACATGGGGGCGCCCATGGCTGCTGCTAAGCATTAGTTTTTACATGAAATGTCTTTGTTTTCGTTATATATATATATATATATATATAGAGCCTTTTGTCAAATAAATTCATCCTAATTTTTAGGTTTTTAGGTTTTTTTTTAGGTTTTTCCTTTGAAGTGGAAAAAAAGTCCAGAACGGGATCTCATTTACGGTGCTCTAGAAAAACGAGTAAAATATAAAAAAATTTTTTTTTTTTAAAAACCATGCTTATAGCGCCATCTTGTGGTGAAATTTTAACTGATTCGACTATCAGTCGACTATAGGGAAAATCTGACGAATCAGATTCGACTATGAAAAACCTTTGTTGAATACAGCCCTAATGTGTTTATTATAACAGTAAAGTACTGTGTGTGCACGTGTATGTGTGTGTGTGTGTGTGTGTGCGCGCCCTTACCCTCCTCATTGCAGATGCCCTTGTATTTGACAATATTCTGATGATACAGCTCTCTCATGGTGTTGATCTCTCGTCGCAGGTTGCTGTTTTCTGGCTCATCACTTTCTGACTTTAAAGATTTTACAGCCACCAACTGCCCCGTCTGATCTCCATGAGGGTCGTACTGACACAGTTCCACCTTACCGAAATGACCCTGAGGACCAGCAGGAGCGCAGAACATTAATAATCATACACAGACAATTCTTGACACACTCACACACACACACCTTTCTACACCTTTCAACACAAGGTCACACCTGAAGCAGTTTAATGTAAACACAGTTCTGACTCAGGGGGTGAGGGATGGGGTGGGTGGGGGGGGGTGTTATAATCATTCTAAAGCTGTACCTCTCCCAGGTCGCGGATTTTCCGGAGAAATCTGCTCTCGAATAGGGTGGGGTCCATCTCCTGTGCAGGAATGACTCCCGACACCATCTCAGGATCTGTGTGGAAAACACTGACGATGTAACGCAAGTTTGCTTTGGTTAAAATCAACAGGAGGAGGAGGGGGGGGGGGGGCTCACTCTGTTCCTTGATGCGATCCAACTCTCGAACGATGGCTCTGAAGAACGGCCTCTTCCTCGGGTTATAGTTCATGCACTGGGTGATCAGCTCGGCAAGTTCGCTGCTTTCGGGAATCACCAGAGCGCCTTCGGCTTCGTAAAAGCGCTCCTTCTGCTCATTTGGACAGATTTATATCAAGTCGACTGTATCTACAGTGTTCGTAAGTTTATAGTGGATTACTTAGCAAAACCACAACAATAAAAACAGCATTTGTGAAGAGCAGAACCTCAGCACGTTTCTTGTCCCGCAGCGGAACCTCTCCGTTGTAGCAGATCTCCCACAGAGTTGTTCCAAAGCCCCATTTATCCACCGCAATGCTCTGCGATTTAGGGTTCTTCATACACTCCGGGGCGATCCATGGGATGCGATCTACACATTCTGTTCAAATGCAAGACAGCAAGCACATCAATCAAACTCCACCGAGACATCGTCCACTCCTACAAAACCAGCGGCACCTTCTCTGTTGAGCATCGAGATGGGAACTCCTGGCACGCTCAGCTTTATGAACGGAGCATGTCCAGTCAGACCGTCTTTGGCCAGAAGGATGTTCTTGGTGCAGATGTAGCCATGGACGAGTTTCTTATCCTCCTGCAGAAGAAAACCAGAAAAGGAGACAGGATTTTATTATTATAACGGCTTTTATTTGTTTAATAGAAGTCTATACATGATATGACCCATCATGTACAGTACTGTGGTTCCATAAAAGCATTAAAATAACCATTTCCACCCTAATTTCTACAAAAAAATTAGAAAATATATATATATACAATTTTCAAAGCAAATATTGCATCGCTGGTGCATTTTGGTGGCATGAGAAAATAAGAACATTTCGGTTAATATACAGAATAATAAACAGAATTTTACTCACCAAGTAACTTAGGACACTAGCGAGCTGCTCGGCCACCTGGAACTTCCACGCTGGAGTAAGTTCAGCATGATGACCTCGCATGAAGACATCCAAAGGCCCATGTTGGACAAACTCCTCCACCATGATGACTGAGAATAATAAAGATAATAAATATTAAAGTATATTTATATATAAAGTATATTTGTATATATATAAAAATAATAAAGTCTAGTACAAGGCTGGTATTTTGCGGCATTTAAAGGTGAAAATCTGTTGATCGTGTGAACGTACTGTCCATGCTGTGCATGCAGATGCCGTAGAGCAGGGTCATGTGTCTGTGCGAAATCTGACGCATCAAACTCACGGTTTCCAAAAAGCCCTACGGAAAACAGGACGTGAGAAATGAACCTACACAACGTTCTCCGAGCAGCAGCCTTCATCAGAACTCAGAAGACGCTTACCGAGATGTCCTTAAGTCCAGCACCCAGCACTTTCAGGACCACCTTCATCTCCTCTGGACTGTGGAAGCTGATCAGGTTATCGTCATCCTCATCTTTTAAATTAAGTGTGCCCGAGTAGATGTTGGTCCGAGTTCCTTTTCCCAAATGTGTATCCTGTGTAAAGGAGAGCAGGTTAATTGGATAAAATTGTCTGTTTATCTTACAAATGCATTCTACCGAGATTCATTCATCAAACGGTCTGTGTATCAATCAGAACATTTATATATTAATCATGCTGCCTAGAAGTTTTAACTTTTTCATTTGTCTGTTTGTCTCTATATAAATCTATATATATTGACGGTAGGGGTGAGCTGCAATATTCGCTGATTCGACGATTCGATTCGGAGAACCGTAGTCGACTATGAACCTCATAGTCGTATGTACCATTTTGACCACATGGGGGCGCCCATGGCTGCTGCTAAGCATTAGTTTTTACATGAAATGTCTTTGTTTTTGTTATATATATAGCCTTTTGTCAAATAAAATCATCCTAATTTCTAGAAAAAAAAAAGAAAAAAGTAGTTTTCTTTTGTTAGAAAAACAAGTAAAATATTTAAAAAATATATTTTTAAAAAACTACGCCCTTAGCGCCATCTTGTGGTGAAATTTTAACTGATTCTATCAGTCGACAATAGGGAAAATCTGACGAATCAGATTCGACTATGAAAATCTTTAGTTGAATACACCCCTAATTGATGGTGTATTAAACATCCTGACTGCCTATGAAATTGGATTCAAGGTGACTTTGTCATTCACGTCACATGTGACACATGAGGTGGAACAAAACTGCAGTCTTACGATCCCAGTTCCACCCGAAGAGCAATTTTTATACTAAGAATGAGAATAAAAAAAAAAGAAGTATGCAAAAAAATTTTTTTTTAAATATAGCAGCACTAGCATATTCAAAGTTTCATATTTCAAAATGTACATTTCTATTGCCTACTACTGAAAGTTCCCCAGACGAACTACTAGGAAGTAGGTTTGGAAGGTTAAGGACTAAACATCTACAGAACACTGTTTAAAAAAAAAAAAATAGGGTGAAGTGGAACGTCAGCTGTTTACAGCTTCAAATACGATACAACCACAAAAGAAACTATTAATTATGTCCAACATTAAATAATGTTATGATTATAAATTTTACAGTGGTGGGATGACATCTTGTTTTAAACGACATTTGGGAGGTTGGGGCATTTGGGTGTTTGCTACATACTCCCCAAATACCTGTCCTAATAATTATGAATTTAATATCATTATAGTTCTACTAATACAGTATGAACTGCATCTGCAGCAAATGCTACATATTTCATGTTGCATTCGGTAGTTCAGTAGTGAGTATTGTGATTAAAGTGGATCTTGACACTTGCGTTCCACGGGAAGCAAGATCATGTAAAGGGTTCTGTGCACCAACCTCCTTTGTTACATCAAACTTCCTTTGATTAAAAATTTAATTCAATCATTTATTCCTTTGTCTCCTTCCACACGCCGCAGATTGAATCTCCTTGAGGAGGAGAAGTGTGTTTATTCGCTCTGCACTAATCAAGAAAAACTTCGTGCAGACACACGCCGCGTTTAAAGTTCTGTGGAAATTGACTCGGGGTGGTGTGATTAATATTTATAAGCTGCTGCGTGGAATGTGAAGGAACCTGATTAAAGAACCAAGTGACTCCGATGAACAGAGACGGAGTGAGAACTCGGTGCAACCGGACAGATCATGCACCTGATATCAGGATCAGTTTCAGGTTCGTTAGTGATTACAGAGTACTGAGACGGAATGCAACCTGGACAATGTCCTCCTTGTTGATTCGGTGGAAAACGAGCTGACTCGTTAAAGATGGAGGAGGGATTAAATCAGGCCTCGTCACCATCAGGAGATTGGACAGTTCTGCAAAAAAAAAAATAAATAATAATAATAATAAATTAAAAAAGAATGAGGTTGAATGAGAAAAGACCAAACGGTAAAATGAATTAAATTATTAGATAAATTATTTATTATTATAATTATTATTAAATTATTATTTATTATAGATAAATTAATTATTAGATTTAAAAAAATTTAATGTTATTGTAACAATAAACTAATTGTTACAATAACAGATTAGAGACTTTTTTTTCTAGAAAAAAAACCCCACTTTCAGTCACTGAATCATTGATCGTTTTGATTCTTTTTAATTAGATTTTTATAGCGTATGTAATGACTGTATGTTCTCCCCATGTCTGTGTGGGTTTCCTCCGGGTTCTCCGGTTTCCTCCCACAGTCCGAAAACATGGATCAAGTCAATTGAATTCTCCAAATTGCCCCATATAGAGTGTGTCTGTGTGAGTGAGTGTGTGCCCAGCGATGGATTGGCGCCCTGTCCTGGGTCTATCTGCCCAGCGCCCGAAACGTTCTCCCCTGGATGGGCATGGGGAACCCCCCCGCGACCCTAATAGCGAATATGAATGAATGAATGAATGTAATGACTGTGTTTCGTCTGACATCATTACTGTGAGTACTTTACCTCTGGGCTGAGGAGGGCAACCCCGAGCCAGGTTCAAGGAGATATTATCCGTTTTTAAGCAGTGACCACACAGTCGATCAGTCAGCTCCTTCAGCGAAGGCTTGACGATGTCGGTCCCACAAAGACGGAAGCCATCCACAGTTCTATCGATCTGGAAGTTCTTAAACGTCTTCACAATCTCACCAGTGACATCCCTCTGAAAAGAGAGGACAAGTTTGTGAGGACCGGGGGCTCATTGTGTACCTATAGAAAATAAAAGGTGCTGTGTTCAGAATTAAGTGCCATCTGGTGGTGAAGGTGTAGATTGCAAACAAACACTTTCCCTGAGCAGTATGGTGGCCAGGGCGGCACGGTGGCTTAGTGTTTAGCACGTTCGCCTCTCAGCGCTAGGGATTCCCGGTTCGAATCCCCATCTGGGTGGAGTTTCCATGTTCTCCCCGTGTCTGCGTGGGTTTCCTCCGGGTTCTCCGGTTTCCTCCCACAGTCCAAAAACATGTATCAAGTCAATTGAATTCTCAAAATTGCCCCATATAGAGTGTGTCTGTGTGAGTGAGTGTGTGCCCAGTGATGGATTGGCGCCCTGTCCTGGGTCTATCTGCCCAGCGCCCGAAACGTTCTCCCCTGGATGGGCATGGAGAACCCCACCGCGACCCTAATAGAGGATAAAAGCGGGAGATAATGAATGAATGAGTATGGTGGCCTGAATAATGCGCAAACAAAGACTTTACGGATTTTCATGTCAGCCGTCATCTTGATTAGACATTAAATCATAATATTAAAGACTTTTACATCACTGGAACTAAAAAAATAAATAATCCAAGCTGTAAATAATAATGGGGGGTGTACATATACTTATGGCTGTTTTAAAGCACCTCGTTGCAGATGACGGTGAGCAGAACGTGGTCGTAATTGGTGCAGCTCCAGCGCAGGATGAACATGCCCTCCTCATAACCTTCCTGCTTCAGTTTGTGAATGGCGTATTCGGTGCTGTGGAAAACATCAAAGGCTTTCTGTGTATAAGATCCGTCAGCATGGAATTCTCAGGTTTTCAGAACAGATACATAAACCAACCTGATAGGGCCATGACATCCCTCACGCAGATTGGTTTCCACAGAGATGGGCGCCACCTCGGTGCACAGGAAGTGATGGGCATCTACAGTCAGTCTGAAGTACCCATCGACCAAGCTTGTAAACGCCAGGGCCTCCTCACGGCTGGCAAAGTGCACCTCCTGTTGCACAAGAGTGAGTGTTTACACAGTTCCACTGTGGAACGTAAGCAGAACGTGACAAACAGCCAGACACACAGCCAGCTTTTTGGTCGTAGTCGTTTGGTTCTGTTGTAAATCTTTATGAAAGTCATTTTGATGGAAGACGTCGGCTGATGATTAATGCATTCTTTGGACGTCATGTCTTGGAAACACAAGTTACTGTCACTCACTTACAAAGCATGTAAAATATTTGCTAACAGACATGTTCAGAACAGATTGAGGAAATAAAATGAAAATAAACAGTTACTGTTTCTTCACAACTGGGTGGATCATCAGTAAATGAATGATGACACAATGTAAATATAATTTGAAGACCTGGAGAGCAGATGTTTTGCACAGAGTGTGTGTGTATATATATATATATATATATATATATATATATATATATATATATATATATATATATATATATATATATATAAATAAAAGTTATTCATACACACACACACACACACACATATGTGTGTGTGTGTGTATATATATATATATATATATATATATATATATATATATATATATATATATATATATATATATATATATATATATATATATAGTAAGGCATGGTGGCTTAGTGGTTAGCGCGTTCGCCTCTCAGCGCTAGGGATTCCCGGTTCGAATCCCCATCTGAGTGGAGTTTCCATGTTCTCCCCGTGTCTGCGTGGGTTTCCTCCGGGTTCTCCGGTTTCCTCCCACAGTCCAAAAACATGGATCAAGTTAATTGAATTCTCCAAATTGCCCAAAATTGTGTGTCTGTGTGAGTGAGTGTGTGCCCAGTGATAGATTGGCGCCCTGTCCTGGGTCTATCTGCCCAGCGCCCGAGACGTTCTCCCCTGGATGGGCATGGGGAACCCCACCGCGACCCTAATAGAGGATAAAGCGGGAGATAATGAATGAATGAATATATATATATATATATATATATATATATATATATATATATATATATATATATATATATATATATATATATATATATATTAGGGCTGTATTCAACTACAGATTTTCGTAGTCGAATCTGATTCGTCAGATTTTCCCTATAGTCAACTGATAGTCGATTCAGTTAAAATTTCACCACAAGATGGCGCTATAAGCATAGTTTTAAAAATATATATATATTTTTTTTATATTTTACTTGTTTTCCTAACAAAAGAAAACCTTTTTTTTTTTTTTTCTAGAAATTAGGATGATTTTATTTGACAAAAGGCTATATATAACGAAAACAAAGACATTTCATGTAAAAACTAATGCTTAGCAGCAGCCATGGGCACCCCCTTGTGGTCAAAATGGTACATTCGACTATGAGGTTCATAGTCGACTACGGTTCTCCGAATCGAATTGTCGAATCAGCGAATATTGCAGCTCACCCCTAATATATATACACAAACACACACATGTTCCCTTTTACTGTCACTTTGCTGAGAATGTGAATTTCCCCATTATGGGAACAATAAAGGCATATCTTATTTTATCTTGTCTAATTATCAGAACCACAACAGTCTGCAAAAGCTAATGACATTTACAGAGTAGCACAATGAGGTAGGTGTGTGTAAGATCCACCCATCTAAATTAGGTGGTGCCACATTCTACAGTATTCTTTGTACGTGAGACGCTGTTCTAAACTGGCTCTCATTTTTCTTCAAAGTGAATAATGTGAAAGCAAAAGTGTTTGAAATGTGTTAATGTGTTTCGAAAACGATGATGACGTTTCCTCACTAAACGAACGCAGGAATCTAAGGACTGCATCAGACACTCACCACTCTTTTGTTGTCCTGTCGGTAAATTGTGACCACAGACTCTCTGATGACGATGTAGGTGATCTCGTGAAAATCACAGACTGTCTTCCAGTCATCGTCCGTCCTCGCATCCGTTTTCCCACGGTTGGAAACATTCTGCTGTTTTCGGTTCCTCTTTGAGTTCCTCCTCTGCTGCTTGAGGCAGGACTTCAAAAGGAGAGACCACGCTTCAGTATCATGCAGCCAACTTACCAAAGTTATTCATTCGCAATATTAAAAGTAACAATAATCACAACGTTTTGAATACTTTCGAGCACGTTTTTGGGGCGACTTGGATTGCTGACCCTGAATGCACACACACACACACCCGCACGTTTTTTTTAAAAATGTGATGATAGAGGTTTTAATGTTATAATAGATTTGACCACCCGCTCCCCCTCCCCCCAAAATATATGATTTTTTTAATAAGTGGCACTGCAACACTCCACAGTATGTACACACTTGAACCAGCTTTTTTTTTTTTTTTTTTTTTTTTTTTTTTTTTTTAAATATACGGAAGAAGAAGAAGAAAAAAAAAAAAAAAAAAAATCAGGATCTGAACTGATTTTTAAATAAAAAAAAAACTTGTTGACACACAAAAAAAAAAATCAGTATACAGACTCAGAGTGCCAAATATTGGCATCACTAAAACGGCCTCAACTCCAGAAATTCTAACCTCGATCCCCAGCGCTGAGAGGCTGAGACGAATACGTCATTTAGCCCTTATTATATTCGAATACGCATCATTTTGGAAACCTAAAACATTAAGCATTAGTGGAACCACAAAACACTGTCATACCTCTGGGGTAATAACCTGCCACTTGATGCCCAGCACTCCAGACACGAGCACGCGGCCCTTTGCTTGCTCCTCATCCGCCGTGCCAGGGGACGCCTCTTCGTTCTCGTGTATGCTCAGCGACGACGGTTCGAACACTTCGCAGCCGAAGTGCTTGGTGAGAGTCTCCAGAGTTGAAATGTACTTGACCTTCAAGTCTTCCTTATTCACGCTGTTGCTCTGCACCGTTCGATCGTTGAACTCCTTCAGGAAGTCTTTGAACACGTTGTTGATGCGCAGCCGTGTGAGAACGTTCCTGCGGCGAATGACCTGGTACATGTCAGCCGGAATGTAGTTTTTGTACCTGCAGTGGAAACAGAACAGTCCATTACAGAGCTGATGCACTGTCCATTTCCTTTATTACAGATAATAATATGCTTTGTTTTACTGTTAATACGATCATAAATGGTCTATAACCACACATCTGCATAGAAAACAACATCTTTAGCTCTATATTTATATTTGTACATCTATAAATTTGAAAGTTTGAGAAATTTAACACCATACTTGAAATTTTTTGTCAGATCCTGTGCATTCAGGTTTTTGCCCATGGCCTCATGGGATATGGCTATTACAGCCATTCCCAAGCACTCGTTCTCCATGCGCTGGATGGCTTCCTCGCTCTGCTCATTATAAAGCGGTGCCAGACCCTTCTGAAAATCATGTTGGCTCTGAAAACAAACAAACAAACAAAAAATCACCATAAATACGTTTTGTGTCATTGGGTTAAGTGAAAGATAAGATGAGTTAATAAATGAATAAAACAATTAAATTATTGTTAATTAAAAATCAATTTAAAAAAACTGTACAAAATCCAGTAAACACCAAGTAGCTGCAGAACCGGCCAAAAGTTCAAGAACACATGCATATTTACAGTTATTACTGACACAAGGTGCTCAAACATCCAAATGGCCATTTATGAGTGGTGATCGTACTGACACAGGGGCAACAGCAGCCCCTACTGGTTTTTCAAGGTGCCAACCCCTTCACGCTTGCTTGCAGACTGGTAATTTGCATTTTTTTTTACCAGGTAGGTTGCCCAATAAGCACAAACACTGATGTACTAAGTTTAGAATGGGACACAGGGTGACATGCAGGAATGCAAGAGAGGCAGTTTTCTTAAAGGGCATGGCTTCCCTTCCTCATTCCTCCCAAAAACACTTCCTACCTTTCTGTACACCCATTATTGTTCCAGGTTTGTCTTTGTATGTGCATGTTGTTATAGAGGTTTACATAGAGAGAAAAAAAAATCTAATGTTTTGTTATTGCCAACAACAGATAACCTGTGCCAACTTCCCCACAGAATTTGGTTTTCCGAGCTGCACCGAGATCTTATCTAGTCTCTTACAAAACATAAACATTGAAGTCAGTGCTAGATGCAAATTACACACACACACACACACACACACACACAATGTGTGTCAAATGGCACATCTCTTTAACAAATACCTGTTGTAGAGAGAAGAAGGAAAAAAAAAAAAAAAAAAAAAAAAAAAACATCGAATAACAATCAGGTTTGCTGAATTTACAGTATAGTTGGTTTTCTCCATAACTACTGACTTGTGGTGTTCTCATTTGTAAGTCGCTTTGGACAAAAGCATCTGCTAAATGACTAAATGTAAATGTAATGTAAATGTAAATGGTTTAAAAATAGTTTAAAAATAGTGTGTTGCTCTACTGGTGGGCATATAATCTTTATGCTTTTTTATTTTTTATTCTTAACAAACTAATTCTGTAAGAGCGTGTACACCCATTGCTGCGGATCCACCATCCTGGCAGGTCACAGAGTGTAAAGTTAGTTTTACTTTAATGAATACTTTCAAACACAACAAACATGTTTCAACAACTTGCAGTGCTGTTGTGGCATCTGGTGCTCAATGAAGGAAAAATGATTCATATTCTCCTCTTATTCATGCTATAAAAACAAAGGGCCCCTAATTACCCTCTCATTATGCTTTGAGTCATACCTGGGCAAAGAGGTAGCTCAACGCCGGCTCGTCCAGAAGCGCCGTTCCTTGGTTCGATGGCCGTTTAAGACTGTGTCGTACCACAGCCGTGAAATCCTTATGAGTTCCATGCCAGTTACTGAAATAGAACCTGAACCACAAGAGGCCGATATTACGATCTGCAATCCTGATATTTACTGATGTCTTCCACATTGAATCATTACACGTCATGGAGAATGTGTTGTGACCTGAAACAAGCCCTCAAAAAAAAAAAGTGGTGCAGCGGTGGAGAATCCTGATGAAGCCTGATGATGAAAATGTACCCTAAAGGTAGAAATCTGACATTTCTAACCTCAAGGAAGTTCTTAAATTGGAACTTTTATCATCTCCTAGTTTCCATCTAACTTCAGCAATTGGCATCATTTCAGCATGGCTGGTCACAGAGTTATCCCGGTTCTATAACTTTAACTATCTGTGGAATAGTGTGGTATAAAGTTCTGATCTATATACTGCAATTTTCCCCCAAATAAATGATTCTGATCCAACACTAGACATCTTAAAACATTTTGCACAAGAAACAAAAAGAGTTCACACACACACACACACACACACACCCCTACCTCATGCGATAGTGCAGCTTTAGTCTGGTGCTCTCGTCGATTACGATCGAGTGATTCGGAGGAAACCAGGTCTTCCGAGTTTCATCATACAGTGCAAACAGATTATGACATATTGGAGAAAGATCTGCAAAAAACAAATATAAAACTGTTATGATCCATCATTTGTCCCAGATGCACTTTACTCCTAGAAATCCCTGTACACTTTAATTAGTGTAATTAATCATGTGATAACCCAGATTTAATCATGATGTTGCTGCTGATCCATCACTCCGGTCATTTTTATTACATGCAACAGTGTGTTATCATCCAGATCGCTGCCTCTCTCGATGGTTCTAAAGCTGCATTTTAATAGAATATGAAGCGAGATTCTGCATCACTTTCCCTGTGAAGGGAAATCGTTAATCCTGATAGTTAATCAGCCCAGCGATGGATTGGCGCCCTGTCCTGGGTCTATCTGCCCAGCGCCCGAGACGTTCTCCCCTGGATGGGCATGGGGAACCCCACCGCGACCCTAATAGAGGACAAAGCGGGAGATAATGAATGAATGAATGAATTAATCATGTTAGTTGATAGTTAATCCTGGAGTAAACCTGCTTAGGAACAGGGAGGACATGCAGACTCCACACAGAAAGGAGTGTGTCCAACCCCGTCAGGAATCAAACCCAGGACCTTCTAGATGTGAGGTGGCATCGGTAACTGCCGCAATAACATGCCATCCATGTTTGTGCCACAATTAAGAAATAATTTGATAATAATCGCTTTACAAACACAGACCCAAGTGACAGAAAGCAGCCGCTCATCAGTAACCAACTCGCATGGACTCAACGAGCTACTGTCTCTCAAACAGAAGAAGTTCATTCATTCATTCATTATCTCCCACTTTATCCTATATTAGGGTCGCGGTGTGGTTCCCCATGCCCATCCAGGGGAGAACGTCTCGGGCGCTGGGCAGACAGACCCAGGACAGGGCGCCAATCCATCGCTGGGCACACACTCACTCACACGGACACACTCTATATGGGGCAATTTTGTGAATTCAATTGACTTGATCCATGTTTTTGGACTGTGGGAGGAAACCGGAGAACCCGGAGGAAACCCACGCAGACATGGGGAGAACATGGAAACTCCACCCAGATGGGGATTCGAACCGGGAATCCCTAGCGCTGAGAGGCGAACGTGCTAACCACTAAGCCACCGTGCCGCCACAGAAGAAGTTATTTTATATTTTTTCTTTAAAAGTTATCCGGCAGACATCGATGTAGATTTAGATTCTATTTCATGCGGTCAAACATTAATAAGATAATCAATCTGTCAGAGACCGATTCAACTTTAAATAAAGATCTAAATCATATAATCAGTTTGGGCTTTCAGATTTTTTCTCCTTTAACTTAATATTACATTTAGATCAATCACCTGGCCCCAAAAAGATGGAACAATGAGGAACCGTGCTCACAAACCCCAAAGTTTCCCTTTAAGCAGGTCATATTAATCCAACCACAAATATATGTGAGTTCTAATGGACTCACATATAGTTTTCCAGTTGTTAGTTTTTCCATTTGTTAAATATCTGTACATGGCTGTCCTACACTGTTATTGCTGCCGGCCGCTCAAGGAGGACGAGTCCCCCACTGAGTCTTGGTCCTCCCAAGGTTTCTTCCTTAAATAACAACATAAAAGGGAGTATTTTCTTGCCACTGTCGCTTCGGCTCACCCTTTGGGGGTTTAAAGGCTTTTCATTCTGTAAAGCTGCTTTGTGACAATGTACTGTTGTAAAAAGTGCGACATAAATAAATAACTTGAACTTGAACTTAAAAGCTACAAAGAATCCATCTCAGGGTGTTTAATGGTACTCACCCAGCTTCTTGGCGGCCTCTGTACACAGTTCTTCTGCGGAAAAGGAACCTTTCAGGTAGGAAATCTGTGGCACGTCGGGGAGATAGAAGTGCACCTCCAGCCCTTGCACAGGTTCAGGAGACATGACGCAAGACTTCTTCCGTCTCTGCAGTTTACCCAGTATCTGCCTGCTGACTTCCATCTTCACAACACGATCCCTGAGCAGAAAGCGACAAAACAACGGAATCCGATCATTTAAAAAGAGCTGATGTCGTTCGTTCGATGTGATCAGGTGTGTCTGTGCATACTGTGAACCCACGTAAGGATACAGACACCCCCCCCCCCCCCCCCACACACACACACACACACACACACACACACACACACACACACACACTGGGTGAAGTGCTTATTTATTAACCTCCTGTGTCACTTAAGCACCAAGTAAATGATGTGATTAAGGTGTGTTATTTATTATTATTATTGTGTTATTCATTCATTCATTCATTATCTCCCGCTTTATCCTCTATTGGGGTCTCGGTGGGGTTCCCCATGCCCATCCAGGAGAGAACGTCTCGGGCGCTGGGCAGATAGACCCAGGACAGGACGCCAAACCATCGCTGGGCACACACTCACTCACACAGACACACTCTATATGAGGGCAATTTGGAGAACTCAATTAACTTGATCCATGTTTTTGGACTGTGGGAGGAAACCGGAGAACCCGGAGGAAACCCACGCAGACACGGGGAGAACATGGAAACTCCACCCAGATGGGGATTCGAACCGGGAATCCCTAGCGCTGAGAGGAGAACATGCTAAACCCCTAAGCCACCGTGCCACTCTTGTGTTATTTAATATTATTCATTCATTCATTCATTATCTCCCACTTTATCCTCTATTAGGGTCTCGGTGGGGTTCCCCATGCCCATCCAGGGGAGAACGTCTCGGGCGCTGGGCAGATACACCCAGGACAGGGCGCCAATCCATCGCTGGGCACACACTCACTCACACATACACACTCTATATGGGGCAATTTGGAGAACTCAATTAACTTGATCCATGTTTTTGGACTGTGGGAGGAAACCGGAGAACCCGGAGGAAACCCACGCAGACACGGGGAGAACATGGAAACTCCACCCAGATGGGGATTCGAACCGGGAATCCCTAGCGCTGAGAGGAGAACATGCTAAACCACTAAGCCACCGTGCCGCTCTTGTGTTATTTATTATTATTATTATTTATTACCCATTACACCCATCATATTAATAAACAGGCTAAAACAGTATCTCTGTAAATACTGGTACGTGTGTGTGTGTGTGTGTGTGTGTACATATAAAAACATACATTATTATAGTATATTTATTGATTGTTGATTATTGATTGTTTATTGATTATACAAAGACAATCGAAGAAGCGTACATAATCATAATCGTAGCAAAGTGATTGTCGACGATTTCGGTTCCATGACACACTAATTAACAGCACTAATTGCCTCGTCACGGTGTATGATTGTGATCATTAATATAATCGATATCGTGATAACCTCTAGAAGTTAAAAGGAACCCTGAACTTCGGCTCCGTGTTGACGCGGGTGGCTCAGGGCCGCGTCTCGATCCGCACACATCCGCACTACAGAGTCCCCTAGACTAGCGCGCGACCGCGGGAGCAGCGCGTGACGTTAGGGTGACTCGTCTGACGGCGCCGTGCGGTTGAGGACAGAGCCGCTTACCGAAGCGGCGGAAAGTACCCCCGCGTTTTCCCCCCCAAAAAAAATCCTCCGCGCGTCTTACCGATAACGCGCGGCGTCCTCTCATTAACGGCCCCGGTGCTGATGTCACTAACGGCCCGGCGCTGCGCGTGAACCCGTGAGCGCCATAGTATCCGCCAAACTGCACTTTAATCTGCACTTCCTCGTTAATCGCCGCGGAGTTTCTCGTAAAATACGCAGAGAGAACGATTCTGATTGGCTGCCTCCGATTTCCCTGTTGTTCGGCACGGACCCACTGAACAACGAGGTGAGTCGATTCATCAAAATATCACGATTCGACTCACATGCCTGGTATCGATGAAATCGTCTTGTAAGTCGTTTTAACTTAAATTAAATTAAATTTAATTTAATTAAGTCGTTTATCTAAAAAAAAAAAAAATCACATACAAACAAAAAAAGATGAAATGGTTAAAGTAAAACTAAAATAATAATAATAATAATAATAATAATAATAGGCGGCACTGTGGCTTAGTGGTTTAGCATGTTCTCCTCTCAGCGCTAGGGATTCCCGGTTCGAATCCCCATCTGGGTGGACTTTCCATGTTTTCCCCGTGTCTGCGTGGGTTTCCTCCGGGTTCTCCGGCTTCCTCCCACAGTCCAAAAACATGGATCAAGTCAATTGACTTCTCAAAATTGCCCCATATAGAGTGTGTCTGTGTGAGTGAGTGTGTGCCCAGCGATGGATTGGCGCCCTGTCCTGGGTGTATCTGCCCGGCGCCCGAGACGTTCTCCCCTGGATGGGCATGGGGAACCCCACCGCGACCCTAATAGAGGATAAAGCGGGAGATAATGAATGAATAATAATAATTATAATAATAATAATTATAATAATAATAAAAATAATAATCCATCCATCTTCCGCTTCCCCCATGCCCATCCAGGGGAGAATGTTGCGGGTGCTGGGCAGATAGACCCAGGACAGGACGCCAATCTATCGCTGGGCACACACTCAATTTGGAGAACTTAATTGACCTTGATCCATGTTTTTGGACTGTGGGAGGAAACCGGAGAACCCGGAGGAAACCCACGCGGACACGGGGAGAACATGGAAACTCCACCCAGATTGGGATTCGAACCGGGAATCCCCAGCGCTGAGAGGAGAACATGCTAAACCACTAAGCCACCCAATAATAATAATAATAATAATAATAATAATAATACATTCATTATCTTCCGCTTTATCCTCTACTAGGGTCGCGGTGGGGTTCCCCATGCCCATCCAGGGGAGAACGTTTCGGGCGCTGGGCAGATACACCCAGGACAGGGCGCCAATCTATTGCTGGGCACACACTCACTCACACAGACACACTCTATATGGGGCAATTTGGAGAAATCCATTGACTTGATCCATGTTTTTGGACTGTGGGAGGAAACCGGAGAACCCGGAGGAAACCCACGCGGACACGGGGAGAACATGGAAACTCCACCTAGATTGGGATTCGAACCGGGAATCCCCTATGCTGAGAGGAGAACATGCTAAACCACTAAGCCCAATAATAATAATAATTTGGCGATGTAGATGAATATGAACATTACCAGTAAAGCTTAAATATATTTTACTGATAAGCAAAACAAAGTAACGATAAACTATAAAACCTCACTTTTGTAATAAGATTTTGGATTTTGACTTTTTGATAAACTAAACTTAAATTTGAGCTGAATCAGTTTTTCAAGTGAGGAATCGACTCTGAATCGTTTACTCTGAATCGAACTGAAAAGGCTTTCATGCAAATGAGGTGTTGTTCCTCAGAATCCCTGACTCACGCGGACGTGCCGAGAAACCGTGACGCATCGCCGACATTCCACTGACCGGAGAACATGCCAAAGCGTTTCACTTTTATTCACTTTCGCTTGTTTCACTTTATTTGCTCTGTGGTCTGCAGTCTCCCTGCATTTCACATTTACATCACATTTGGTTATTTAGCAGACGCTTTGATCCAAAGCGACTAACAAAGTGAGCGCAGGGTTGAAACAGCGCCCCCTGGAGCAATGAGGGTTAATGGTCTCGATCAAGGACCCAGATCGATAACTTCAATGGACCTGGGGTTTTAAACCCACAACCTTCAGATTGACATCCCAACTGCCTGACCACTGAACTGCCCTGCCCTGCCCTTAACCACCTTAACCTCGACCTTTAATCCTTTAACACAGGGGCAGTTAGACCTGGGCTTTCGGGGCTGTAGCCCCGCTTGTTTTGTCAGTTGCCCCGGATCAAATGAGGGCAGATTTCTCTGCAGCCTCTCCTCCAGCAGCGGGACCAAACGATGGAGTCACCGTCAGCTGTTTGTGCTTCCAAGCTCTGTGTGTGTGTGTGTGTGTGTGTGTGTGTGTGTGTGTGAGGGAGACAGATTTTTTTTCACCAGTATCGGGAGTAAAGTGTGTGTGTGTGTGTGTGTGTGTGTGTGTGTGTGTGTGTGTGTGTGAGGGAGACAGATTTTTTTTCACCAGTATCTGGAGTAAAGTGTGTGTGTGTGTGTGTGTGTGTGTGTGTGTGTGTGAGGGAGACAGATTTTTTCCGCCAGTATCGGGAGTAAAGTGTGTGTGTGTGTGTGTGTGTGTGAGGGAGACAGATTTTTTCCGCCAGTATCGGGAGTAAAGTGTGTGTGTGTGTGTGTGTGTGTGTGTGTGTGTGTGTGTGTGTGAGGGAGACAGATTTTTTTTCACCAGTATCTGGAGTAAAGTGTGTGTGTGTGTGTGTGTGTGTGTGTGAGGGAGACAGATTTTTTTTCACCAGTATCTGGAGTAAAGTGTGTGTGTGTGTGTGTGTGTGTGTGAGGGAGACAGATTTTTTTTCACCAGTATCTGGAGTAAAGTGTGTGTGTGTGTGTGTGTGTGTGTGTGTGTGTGAGTGAGGGAGACATTTTTTTTCACCAGTATCGGGAGTAAAGTGTGTGTGTGTGTGTGTGTGTGTGTGTGTGTGTGAGGGAGCCAACTGTATGTTGGCTGTAAAGAGCAGCTTCTCAGTTTTCATAAACCGTCAGAATTTTTCTGAAGGCGCAAACTCTCGCAACGCTACGGTATTTCACAGCAAACCCTCGTTAAAACTGTCTCATCTGCGACCGACTCGTAAATCAGATTTTTTTTGGACGAATCTCAGGTTCGTTTATTCAAAATGTTCAGCCAAAACCATCATTTATTAAAACTGAATGTGCTCTCCACTGCTGACAGACATATTTCATATATTATTGTATTT
This sequence comes from Corydoras sp. C115, assembly GCA_019802505.1. Lineage (NCBI taxonomy): Eukaryota > Metazoa > Chordata > Actinopteri > Siluriformes > Callichthyidae > Corydoras > Corydoras sp. C115. Next base: position 1,066,479 of record JAFMOC010000014.1, read on the forward strand.
TATCCAATATAACTAATAAATGATCAAACAAAATGAATGTAACAACAACAGTTATAAAAATGGATCAATACCCTCATGATAGGGCAATTTTTAAAGAGGACAGAGGGGGAATAAGGGATCTGGGCTAAAGCCCCTGATGTTTCTAAACCCTAAAAACGCCCCTGCTTTAACATCAGGTTACATAAACGTAAACATACTGACTGACTGTTTAGACGTTTACAAATGTAGTCATGACATCTAATCTCATCATCTTCCACTTAATCCTCTTCTAGAGTCGCGGGGGGGGGGGGGGCAGTTCCCACGCCAATCCATCAATGGGCACTCTCACTCACACAGACACACACCATACAGGGGCAATTTAGATGGGGCAAAAACATGGATTCAAGGTAAAGTTGCTGCTCCAAATTGCCCCTATATAGTCTGTGTGAGCGAAAGTGAAACTTTATCCCCTGCATGGGGAACCCACCCCCCGGTACCAGATTAAGCTAAAGATAATTTTAAGAAGGGCGGCACGGTGGCTTAGTGGTTGGCATGTTCTCCTCTCAGCACTAGGGATTCCCGGTTCGAATCCCCATCTGGGTGGAGTTTCCATGTTCTCCCCGTGTCCGCGTGGGTTTCCTCCGGGTTCTCCGGTTTCCTCCCACAGTCCAAAAACATGGATCAAGTCAATTGAGTTCTCTAAATTGCCCCATATAGAGTGTGTATGTGTGTGAGTGAGTGTGTGTCCAGCGATGGATTGGCGCCCTGTCCTGGGTGTATCTGCCCAGTGCCCGAGACGTTCTCCCCTGGATGGGCATGGGGAACCCCACCGCGACCCTAATAGGATAAAGCGGGAGATAATGAATGAATGATTTTAAGTAGGGGTGAGCTGCAATATTCGCTGATTCGACGATTCGATTCGGAGAACCGTAGTCGACTATGAACCTCATAGTCGAATGTACCATTTTGACCACATGGGGGCGCCCATGGCTGCTGCTAAGCATTAGTTTTTACATGAAATGTCTTTGTTTTCGTTATATATATAGCCTTTTGTCAAATAAAATCATCCTAATTTCTAGAAAAAAAAAAGAAAAAACAAAAAAAAAAGGTTTTCTTTTGTTAGAAAAACAAGTAAAATATATTTAAAAAAATATTTTTTAAAAACTACACCATCTTGTGGTGAAATTTTAACTGATTCGACTATCAGTCGACTATAGGGAAAATCTGACGAATCAGATTCGACTACGAAAATCTTTAGTTGAATACAGCCCTAATTTTAAGAATGCCCAGCGATGGATTGGCGCCCTGTCCTGGGTGTATCTACCCAGCGCCCGAAACGTTCTCCCCTGGATGGGCATGGGGAACCCCAACGCGACCCTAATAGAGGATAAAGTGGGAGATAATGAATGAATGAATGATTTTAAGAAACTTCATTATTAATCTGTAAATTAATTTTGCTTAATTGGGACGCGGCTCCTTTAAGAAAGTCCGTCGAACTGAATGAGGAAATGGGAAGTTCTGCGCCGCCACAATTAACCCAGAGGAACAAAAACAAAGGCGCTGATCGCGATGGCGGGGATTAAAGGTGATTTCACGTCGGAAAACGTCTTTCCGAGGTTTTATTGTTTATTTCGACTGTCCGCTTCAGACGTGCGGACAGACTTTTTTAATGCCGTATAAAAAACTTCAGCTCGATGATAAGACCTGGATCAGCAGCGTCTTCAACACTTTTTATTATTTAATTTGTCCATTTCAGCATTTAAACATTTTAAACAAGCGATCTAACTGAGAACAGCAGTGTCCGAGCGCGTGTCATGATTATTAATGACGCGACTTTACGGTGAAGTTCGTTTTCGTTTCCTACGTGGCAACAGCTACAAAATATTTTATTAAAAATCTATTAATTAATAAACTATCGAGGTGACAATAAAACCCAAAGAAATTCCTAAAACCGTAAAAACAAAACTTTTTTTTTTTTTTCCGCAGTAGTATTCGATTTCTTAACGTTTTATTATGCATTAGTGTTTTCCACCCATAGGGGGCAGCAAAGACAATCGTTATCATTGTGTTATTTACTTTCATTTCATAGTTTCGCTTGTTTCTAACTTACGCTTTTTCCAAATTTAAGCGTGCGCTCACATTTCTCACTAAATATATGTTTTAATAACACTGATACGAATTGTATTTCACCATGAATCACATACAACTGACTCTATAGTTGTGATTTATTTATTTTTTTAGCAATTTTCAGACGATTATACGATGTATTTACTCAATTTTTATTTTAAATCACCCTCCAACAACTTTAAGACATGAACCTTAATCAGTCTGAAACCTTAATGAACCTGACATGAACCTGAAAGCTATTCTTATATATTTTGCATACATATATATATATATATATATATATATATATATATATATATATATATATATATATATATTTATATTACCATGAATCGAATCCAAACGATTCCATGTCATGCTCTCAAAATTCTCAGTATAGATATTCACATGGAAAATCTATGGGAAATTTGAGTGCATGACACCAAGGGCCCCATCAACTAAACATTGCTTATTTTTTCATTCATTATCTCCCGCTTTATCCTCTATTAGGGTCGTGGTGGGGTTCCCCATGCCCATCCATGGGAGAACGTCTCGGGCGCTGGGCAGATAGACCCAGGACAGGGCGCCAATCCATCGCTGGGCACACATTCACCCACACAGACACACTCTATATGGGGCAATTTGGAGAATTCAATTGACTTGATCCATGTTTTTGGACTGTGGGAGGAAACCGGGGAACCCGGAGGAAACCCACGCAGACACGGGGAGAACATGGAAACTCCACCCAGATGGGGATTTGAACCGGGAAACCCTAGCGCTGAGAGGCGAACGTGCTAACCACTAAGCCATCGTGCCGCCACATTGCTTATTCAAATTAACAAAAGTAATATTTCAACGTAAACTGCCGTCCTGTGCAAAAAAAAAAAAAATCACACATCCTCCACAAACAACCTGTAAGTGTGTAGTAATTTTAAGCCGTTAACATTTACAGTTTGTTGTTGCATTCAGTTTATACTAGTCACAGATACTCATGAACTTTTTCAAAGTTGTCAGAACTATATGAAGATCATTGCATTCAAAATGTCTAAATTAGAATTTTATTGAGTCTGCAGTAACCCCTGATTTGTTGTTTCAGCTCTGGTCGGTTTGTCCTTTACTGGTGCTCTCGGTCTGACCTTTCTGCTTTTGGGCTGTGCATTGGAGCAGTTTGGGTATGTACTGCATGAACTTAATAAAGTACTTATTTCATACTAGCCTCTTCTCGGCCAGGGCTCGCAATGACATTTCTTGCAAACAGGCTAAACATTCATTTACGCTTAATTGTTCTTGGTGGGAAGCGGCACGGTGGCTTAGTGGTTTAGCACGTTCGCCTCTCAGCGCTAGGGATTCCCGGTTCGAATCCCCATCTGGGTGGAGTTTCCATGTTCTCCCCGTGTCCGTGTGGGTTTCCTCCGGGTTCTCCGGTTTCCTCCCACAGTCCAAAAACATGGATCAAGTCAATTGAATTCTCAAAAATTGCCCCATATAGAGTGTGTCTGTGTGAGTGAGTGTGCCCAGCGATGGATTGGCGCCCTATCCTGGGTGTATCTGCCCTGCGCCCGAGACGTTCTCCCCTGGATGGGCATGGGGAACCCCACCGCGACCCTAATAGAGGATAAAGCGGGAGATAATGAATGAATGAATGTTCTTGGTGGGTTTTTTTGGTGGAAGAAATTTTTTTTTTTTAACTACGAGGAAAATAATAAAAAAAAAACAAACAACACAACCTCCTCATCATCTAAATATAGGTTCCCCCTTTGCACAATAGCACTACTCACACTCTCCACCCATCACTGGTCTTGCTGCTTGAACCACGTAGAGGTGGTGAAACGTCTTGAGCCGCTTTGTAAAGAGTATATAAACCTCTGCAGGATCCCAAAGAGTAAGAATGTTAAGTGTTGTAATCAAAGCAACGGTGTGGATTTCTTTAAAGAATATTTGTATCCGTTAACCCGTTTTCTTATCCATTTGTGTTTTTGCAGAGTCTATTGGCCGCTGTTCGTCCTGATATTCTACGTGATCTCTCCGTTACCATACTTCATTTCAAACAGGCTCAGTGATGACCTGGATTCCTCGAGCAATGCTTGTAGAGAGCTTGCGCTCTTTATTACCACGGGTATCGTGATCTCAGCATACGGCCTGCCCATTATTATGGCACGGAAGACATTGGTAAGGGGAAACTCGTTCCAAATATTGATCAAGAGTGATTATTAGAGTGATATCGCATCAGAGTGAATCAAATCTGACTCAAATAACATTAAAAAGGAAGCCTCAGACAACTGATTATTTTAAGAAAGGACTTATTGAAAACGATCACACATTTTCCTAGTCTTATTTGATTTATCTCTTTTAATCAGTCTTCTTATATTGTGAGCACTTTGAGATTTGCTACCAATTAAAAGTTTCTTATTAATTATTATTAAGGAATTCCATTTAAATAACCCCCTGTGAATCAGTTGTGATGAAGCGTCAAATGACACCTTTCTCAGTGGATAAAATGGAATCAACTTACTGACACATTGGTGAATCGTTCTAAATGAGTTTCCGCTTGTTCCCGGACAGATTGCGTGGGGAGCCTGCGGCCTGGTGATGGCGGGTAACAGTGTCATTTTCTTTACCATCCTTGGCTTCTTCTTCATTTTTGGTGGCAGCGATGACTTCAGCTGGGAGCAGTGGTGAAACCATGACAGCAGGTCGCCACGCCACGTTCAACAAGAACTCCTGAACACCTTGAGCCAAAATAAGGGAGGGGAGGAGGTGCAATACAGTAAAACTGAGGCCATACACCATGAAATGCAAAAGTAGAGGTTAGGGGTTTAGAATGAAAAGAACCAAAGTATGAACATTTTTATTCTTATTTGTTAACACCTCTGTGATTTGTTTCTATAGAACTGACTTCATGTAGGCTGCATATGCACAACGCAGGCAGTCACACCATTTACTCTCGACTTATATATCTATATCACCAAAGCCTAGCTAAGCTTTATGCTCATTTCATATATAATTTCAAACATCTTCTGGTAACTGACTGTTCATTCCGTCATTAGAACTTTAAGGGGGTAGAACATTGCTGAAGTCTTAGTTAACTCTAAATATATTGATGAATCTTACTTTTCATGACACACAAATCGATCTAAAGGTACTCGAAGTTCAAAAACTCTCCAAGATCTCCATTCTCACTGAAGATTAGTGTTAAGACCTCCATTTACATTCAATTGCGTTATTTATTTCAGCACAGACCTTACTAACAGTTGCATTTTCAGTTCTTGATATTAGGGAATATTCTCGCTGGATTTTCTCCGTGTATTAAATTAAGATTACGTGTTCAACATGTTCCAGTTCAAATCAGTGTTCTCTCTTATTTGGTGAGTCAAATCCAGATGACTCGTGTAATACTGATCTTATTATGTGATTTAAAATTGAACTGACTCCTGACTATATATTTTGATACTTGATTCTGATGTCATACTTTACAAGTATAAAGTTTAAAGAGTTCTGAAAGCATATGCAGCGTATTTTACAAATGCTTCGGGGAATGTGACTATATGAATTACTTACATTTAATTAATCAAAAATTGCAATGACTCCCAACACTTCACTACATGAAGCAAATTTAAACTTAATGCCTTTTTGGATAAATTTGCATGGTTTACTGTTTAAACCCTACTACATTCACTTAGCGTCCTGGCAATTAGGGCTCTAGCCATGTTTGGTATGTTCTCATTTTTATTAATTACTAATTTGCAGCAGGCAGTTTGGTTTCTTTCTGATGTGTTTCCACTCTAATATTTTTTTCACCCATATGATGGAAATAGAGCAACTTTGTTCTATGAATCAATTTCAAATCACGAATCATTTTAAGCCTAGCTCCCTTGGATGATTGTTATAAGGGGATTATAAATCTTATTAAATTACACCATAGAGGACCCTTACAAAGGACCCTTTTTGTTTTGCTTTTTAATACTATTTTCTTATTTAGTTCTTTTTATAAAATTTGATACTTAGAACACATTTGAATTCACAACAAGCATTTGCATCAGAAACATTTATAGAGGACTCAATATTGACCATTTAATTTAATACAAAACATAATGAAACTGACCAATTTAGCTTCATAACAGACATAAAAATGAACTGACCACTGTTTTTATATTTATGTAAATATTTTAAAAAGACTTTCAGCATTATTATAAAGATAAATATAAGCTGTACGTATGAACTGACAGTAATACGCCGTATATTGAGTCACTAGTTATATACTGGATTCTAAAGTGACCATTTTGTTAAATAAAGCTGTTTACTGTACTCTCGCTCTTTCACACTTAACAGTTTCTGCCAAGAGAGGTGACCCTTGTACAAACATAGAGATGTCTGATTAGTTCAAAATGGTGTTGCTGTTCCCTAAAAGGGAAATTATATAGTTGTTACATGAATTTCTGTGTGGAGTCTCTATATGAAGAATAAAAAAAATCTCATAATTAAAAGTTTCTCTTGCTTCACATCCATTTAGTGAAATATCAAATTACACAGCATGACACATTGAAGACAATTAACACGTAAGAATTAAACGAGCTGACTAGACATATTAGTTCAAAACCATCAAATTATCTTAATCTGTATAACCATGAATCTATAGCAGGATAATATTCTGCTCTTCTTTCTGCATTTTACGCTTTATTATTCAGGGGTCGCCACAGCTCGCATTTTAGACTTGGCCAGTGTTTTATGCCGGATGCCTGGGGACACACACCGACTATAGGGACAATTTAGAGCAGCCTATACACCTTAAAACCATGTTTTTAGACTGTGGGAGGAGGAAACCCATGCGAACACGGGGAGAACAAGGAAACCACTCAGATCGGGAGTTGAACCGACTATCCCCAGCACTTAGAGGTGAACGTGATAACCACTAAGCCCCCGTGCAGCCCAGCAGGATAATATTTTTAATTGTCTAATATATCGTAAATACCTTCTGAATGTTATATGAACAAATAATTACTTTTAAGCTTGTTAATTAGGACAGGTGCCCACACTTAGAAATTGGTTCAGTGCTTACTGGGTTGGTAAGGCAGTGATTCTCAAATGGTGGGACACTGACAGTTGGTAAATAATAATAAAAAAAAGTGATTATAATGCTCATTTGATTTTTTTACTCATTTTTTATCTTGGAAAAAAAATAAGGACAGATCACCCAGGACGAGTGCAACATTCTCATTGCCAAAGTAAGCACCATTCTTTGCCAGTTATCCTTTTTAAATTTGTGATGTTTGGGGGTATGATATCGAAACGCTCATAAATTCACTTTCCATTCATGTGTATGTTTAAATGTGTTTTTTTTTTAAAGGCTATTTTTCTAAATTAAATTTGTTTGGTTTGTATTCTATAAACTGGGCGGCACGGTGGCTTAGTGTTTAGCACGTTCGCCTCTCAGCGCTAGGGATTCCCGGTTCGAATCCCCATCTGGGTGGAGTTTCCATGTTCTCCCTGTGTCCGCGTGGGTTTCCTCCGGGTTCTCCGGTTTCCTCCCACAGTCCAAAAACATGGATCAAATTAATTGAGTTCTCTAAATTGCCCCATATAGAGTGTGTCTGTGTGAGTGAGTGTGTGCCCAGCGATGGATTGGCGCCCTGTCCTGGGTCTATCTGCCCAGCGCCCGAGACGTTCTCCCCTGGATGGGCATGGAGAACCCCACCGCGACCCTCATAGAGGATAAAACGGGAGATAATGAATGAATGAATGAATTCTATAAAAGTGGGTCGCAACTTAACGACCATGAGAACATGTGAATCCCAGGCTGAGAGCAAGAATTAAGAATCCCCGTTTTAAAGAACTACTATGTTCTGTTTGGGAACATTCATGCACCGTCTGGCCTTCAAAACATTCTCATGTTTACGTTAAGTTTTAGTGTTAAAACTCACTCATATTTTGAGTGACAAACTCGTATTGTACACTTATTTCTAACAGTGTACACACTTTAAGCCATTTTGTGCCAGATGCATTGCAGACGATGAAATGAGGTTGGTGCATCCCTAATTAAAGGAACTCCCAGAGTGAAAGCGCATGTTGATTTGAGAAATTGATTCGTTTATAGATAGAAGCAGACAATTACCGATAAGAACAGTATCGCTCCCTAAACTCATAATTGCGTCTGATGCTGAAATCATTCAGGTCGAGTGGAGCCTGCGGCAGTGCTGCTCATCTCTCTGGAGGACCCGTCTGTTTCCTGATCTTCATCCGTGCGTGTTTTAGTGTAAGCTTGTAGTGTACAGTTAGCTTCAGGATTATCCCCATCTCATTGTCTTCTGCTTAATCCTGTACTCGGGTTGTTGGGGGGGGGGGGGGACTCCACACACACATTCAGGGGAGGTTTTGGACACCGGGCAGATACACCCAGGACAGGATACCAATCCATCATTGGGCAAACACTAACTCACAGAGACACACACAATGTAGGGGCGCTGCAGAGCAGCCAATTCACCTTGAATCCACCTTTTTGGACTGTGATAAGAAAAACCCAGAGAAAACACACTAGAATTGGAGGACATGGAACATGGAGGACAAAGTGAAGGGAGCACATGTGCCCGGAGCATTGTGCAGCTCTGTACACAGCGCCTGGGGATCAATCGGGGTTAGGCGCTTTGCCCAAGGGCACTTCAGCCATAGTGCTTGATGGGACTGGGATTCTTACCAGGGACCTTCAGGTCGCAAGGCTGGTTCCTTAACCACAAGCCTACTTCTGCTCCAATACCAAACTACCACATTTAATTTTTCAAAGCAATAAAGAACAGAATAAAGCGAATAAGCAAAGTCTAGAAGAACAGATGGACTGTAAATGGTCTGTAAAATAAAACTACAAAGTCCATGTTGAGTGCAGTTTCTAAAATGAGCAGTAAGCATAGAAACAAGGTGGTGGATCCAATAAGAATCCATGCGGTCTGTGAGTATACAAATTGTAAATATTTTTTTTGTGACGAGCTGCGATGATGTAATCACCTACAGGAGTATTGAATCTCATTTTCACTCAGCGATGCAGTGATGTACCTGCTGTTCAGTTTTTCTGGTGCCCAGTTTCGCTGCGCTTTCCGCCTCGGCTGAGAAAAGTTTAACTTGCCTTATGAGCTCTTGTACAGTTCTGTTCAGGGATCACAGATTCTATCATCACCTCCATCTCAGTCTGATGCAGCTCTGCCAACAAATGGTACAATCACATCATCCACTCTGCAGGTGTCAGATTGCTTATCCTGAAATTGGAAGTGTGGTGGAAGAAAATAGAAATCATCACTGGTCCCCGACTCTCTCACCATCACGCGCTTTAGCGTCTCGTCTCAGCAGCGTTCAGCACAAACATCGGCACTCCTGCAAAACACAAACAAAACATGGTTTTATTGCTTTTTTTTTATTATTGTGTAAAACGTTCATTTGGAACGGAGACCAAAGCTGCAATTTATTATATTTAAATATTTCATTCATGCATCTTTTGCTTTAAATTGTTTCCAATTGGGGAAGCACCACAGAATATCGTTATCCTCATCTCCCAACAACCTGCACATACTTTCTCATCACATTCATTAACTTCCCCCTGGGCCTTCCTCTCCTCCTCATCCCTCTCCTGCACATGTCCAACCCCCTCAGTCTCACCTCCCCAACTTTCTTTCCAAAACATCCAACCTATAATGGGTCTTAGCTTTCAATTAAAAAATAACACACACCCCTGAACAGTCATGTTTTGTTAAAATAATGCATAAAAACAAACTTAATTGGATATTACTGGATAAAATATAAAGAATATTATATTTTGTAAAATAATATTATCAAATATTAGTCATTAATAATAATAATTCATTTATTATCTCCCGCTTTATCCTCTATTAGGGTCGCGGTGGGGTTCCCCATGCCCATCCAGGGGAGAACGTCTCGGGCGTTGGGCAGATAGACCCAGGACAGGGCGCCAATCCATCGCTGGGCACACACTCACTCACACAGTAAGCCACCGTGCCCACTAGTAACCACTAAGCCACCGTGCCGCCCAATAATAATAATAATAATTATATTAAAAATAGGCGGCACGGTGGCTTAGTGGTTAGTACGTTCTCCTCTCAGCGCTAGGGATTCCCGGTTCGAATCCCCATCTGGGTGGAGTTTCCATGTTCTCCCCGTGTCAGCGTGGGTTTCCTCCGGGTTCTCCGGTTTCCTTCCACAGCCCAAAAACATGGATCAAGTCAATTGAATTCTCAAAATTGCCCCATATAGAGTGTGTGTGTGTGAGTGAGTGTGTGCCCAGCGATGGATTGGCGCCCTGTCCTGGGTCTATCTGCCCAGCGCCCGAGACGTTCTCCCCTGGATGGGCATGGGGAACCCCACCGCGACCCTAATAGAGGATAAAGCGGGAGATAATGAATGAATGAATGAATATTAAAAATATAAAGTAACAACTGAAGAATCCATTCCCGATCGCTGGCCTTATTTTAATCCATGCTATAAATATTCAGGAACTGAATTGTCCTTTTAATCATTAATTATAGTGCATGTTGTACTGTAGTCACATTATTAGCCCAGTAGGTGGCAGTGTATTGTTCTGCCAAACCTATTGCTAAGCTGGAAGAGTTTATACTGATGCAAAGAACTGTTTTGGAACCTTTGGAAGAACCTTTTTAACGGACAGATGGTTCCGACTATTTGGTGTTGAGCTCGTATTAAACTGTAATATCATCATAAGATCAGGAAAACCACACCGAGTACGAAAGAGACGGTGTTGCTTATGACCACAGAACAGCACTCCTACAATAAAGTTTGGAGGTGGAAATAACAGAGGTGCGGTAAAGATTCGCATCAAGCATGAAATTACGAAAAAGAAAAAGAAAAGCAGGAGATTAAGAGTCTTATATAAAGCGTGTCGCGTGAGCAGCCGCTAAAAATGAGTCAGAAAAGCGCGCGTGCTGTGGGAGGCGCGCGTGTGCGTGCGCTCGAGCGTGTGTCCACGCTGAAGAGAGACGCGCATCTCACCCCGACTGCGACTCAGCCACAGCGACAGCGCCACCGCGCCGACAGCAGCAGCAGCAGCAGCAGCTCCGCGCAGGACCGACCCGCTTCTCCGTCGCGACCTCCGCGCTCCTCCGGCAGGACGATGTCTGTAATCGCGCTGATGCTCGTGGGGCTGGTGCTCCAGCGCGGCGTCCCGGCGGCGGCTGCGGGGAAAGGTAAGAACTCCCGGAGCCGCAACTCGAGCGCCGCGCCGCCGCCGCCGCCGCGTTCCTCTCACCGGCTGAGATTCGCAGAAATAAGACGAATTATTTATTCTGCATCACTTCCAACAAATTAAAAAACACGGATGATAAAGAGTTTCATGGGAGATGAAACAGATTTAAATAGACACTTCGTTTTTTCTATTAAATCTAAATGTATTTTTTATATATATATTTATATGTAAAATCTATTTTCTGTCTATAATGAGACCACGTGTTAAATATTATTGATGTTTCGAACTTTTGTATTCTTTTAAAACTCTTCAGCACGGCAATCTTACCATCTTCTCCAAAATCTGTGTAATTAAAATTGACCCAGTGGTCGAGCTGCCTCACTAACCTTCAGCGTGAAGGTTAGATTATGCAGAAATGAGACAAAAGGATGTTGAGCTTCATTAATCAGGAGAGAATGAAAACGCCCAGGATTCAGACCCAGAATGAGTCGAGCTGAAGCATCACGGGGATGAAGCAGCTCTCATTTTATATGAGAGGAACACTTACAGGGACATTGTTTTCAAGGAACTGGATAAAAGGTGCAGATGCCACATCCATATCAGTAATTTAGAGGGCAATGACTTTACAGCCTCCTGAGTGTGTAAAGAGGGCAGTTTAGGGAAAACAAATCTCATGACGACAGTTAAATATGATGAAGGAGCCGGGATGTTTGAAAACCGGAATCCAGAAATGATTTTGTGATGGTCAGTTATGTGCATGAGAACATTTTGGGATTTTCTTTTTGTTACCATTTGCTCTCACTCTCACTCTTAATCAAGGGACTTGTGGCACAGGGGCAAGATGCACTCAGCAGCATGGAGTTCTAGAAATCACTTAAGACTCCTGGCATATAAATATTTTCAAAACCCGATTTTTCTTTCTTCTGGATCCTCTGAGAGAAGCTAGTCTAAACTGCATAATATTAATATGGCTTCTTGTAGCTTCATTGTTGTACAGTTACATCACTCTTTTAATACTCTTGTGCTCATCCTGGAATAAGGAAGACAAACCCCGCCTTTGCATGGCTTACTGACGTCCAACAGATGTGCAGAAGCATTAGCTTGCATATAGTAATGTTAGTATTACAAACATGATGAAGGCGATTTAAAAAAAAAAAAAAAAAAAAAAAACCCTACTAATTCTACAAAGTCTATTAAAATGCACACGTCACACTGCTCAGTTTTGGATCATTCCTGTCCCTCTTGCCGTTCACACAGGATTTAACATCATGATGGATACCCACTGTCCTTAAACTTCCCTTTGTCATATTTCTGTGTGCTCTCTGATAAATAGTTGCTCTGCACGTTATAATAACATCATGCTATTAGTTACACAGCGGTGGAATTTGGCCTGCAGGTGTGAGCTCTCAGAGTTATGGTTGGTTCGGTGAGAGCTGTCAGAGTGATGTGCCTCCTGAGGGATTTTTGTTTTGGGATGTTTGAAATTAAGTCTTGGTTCCTGGTACGTTTCCTTTTAGCTAATACAGTCTTTGTTTTGTTCTCCCTGTTCCTTCGGGTTTACTGTTCCCCAAAGACCATGCTCACAAGTTACACCTCATGGCCGTGTTGCTGGAATATTAGTTCCTTTTATTCGTGTGTTTGGATTTAATGCTAAATTGAACTTCTTGGGATGGTGCAGGGATGAAATATGAACATTTTAAAATGACAAATAACAATCTATCTTCTCAAAGTCATCTGGCAAGTACTGTTTTATTAATAAACCACAAGACTCTTTCAATAAGCGAGAATTTAGTAACCACTACCCTCCAATCATCCATCTGTAGGCGTAAGAGGTTGCACCAACACTGTAAAGAGCACAGTGTGCTGAGGTCATTTACTTCTAAATGGCTTTCAATTCCACAGGTCATCTGACAAATTCTCACCTACGACTTGATTCCTACTGCATGCCTGAACATACTTGCCGTATTTATCGCAATTTAGCCCCGGACAAGATTTTAAAACCAGCCAACCTTGTTGAGGTTTTCTAATACAATGCCGTTAAGAGTATACTGTGAATGGTGTGGTTGAGGAAAATCAGTGTACAGGGATGCTGAGACAACTCGTATCCAAAAAAGGAAAATGTCAAGGACCGTTCAGACAAACAAGCGGGCACAGTGGTACAAACTGCAGCCGAATACGACAACGGTGCTCAGACTAATGTGTTCGGATGCAGCATGGATGAGCTCGAACAGCAGATGGCTGGTTTAAGTGCCATTGCTGCCTGAGGAAAACCTAAAGAAGAAACTCCGATGAGCAAAATGAAACCAGAACTCCATGCAACACAAAACTATAACCATATTTAGAATTTGGTGCAAGCATTAAGCATTAACAAAGCCTTAGTTTTAGGTGTCAACAGTTAAGGTTGGTGTAGGTAACATACAATGTGGGGAGTTTTTTCTTAGTAAACATCTTAACCGACACTTTGATGGAAGGTTTGAGAGTTGGGCTAATAAATATGCACGAATAAAGGTTGTAGAAACATCAAGAGAAACACCAGAAAACTGGAGGACCCAGAGAAAACAGACATGGGGAGAACATGGAAACAACACAGATTGGGATTCGAACTTGGGTCCCCAGCACTTTGAGGTGAACGTGCCAAACACTAAGCCACTGTGCCGCCCCGGACTCTATATCCCATAACAAATTGCTATGGTTCTGAAATGGTCACAGTGTATGTGGACTATATGGAATCCCATCCTCCACTCCACTCGTCCTTTTAAATCTCATGTCTCTGACTTTCAGCCCGTAACCGACGCTAAGACCGACGCCTTTATTGGCATGGACCATTTTCTTTCAGCTAAATGTTTAAATAGCCCATATAGTCAGAGCCCGACTGCACGGGTATTAAGGCACTTTAAACCATCTCAAGTTCATCATCTTCACAGGTTAGCCATCAGTTTCAGAATTACGTTAGAATTAAACCCTCCGCTCACCTTCAGAGCCCTTCACGGTCGGCGCTGCTGTCGATCACTTTGAGCTGCTTCATCTGTCCATTTCTCCTCGGATCCTCCAGCAGTAAGCTCCTTGCAGCCGTGCACATTAGGCTTTCTTCTGTGGATGGCAGGTCATTATTCAACACTGTAGCACCTAACTGGAGGCACTTCCTCAGACTTTCAATGATTGCACTTCTGTTGCGTTCTTCAATCCGGAGCCGAAACCCTCCTCTTCACACAACACTGTTCTGCCTTTCCTCTTGAAATTCTCTTAATATGAGGACTTCGTGAAGTGACTGGTTTTTGGAGAGGCTCTGCAAAATGAACATATAATGAATAAATTAAAGAACTTTGAAGCTGCATTCACTTTACTTTAAAAAGACAAACACAAGGAGTGTCCACATACTTCTGTCATTCAGCTTTAAAACCCTTTTTTTTTGTAAATGAAATTCACTTCTTTAATTCACTCAGTTGAGTGTGCGTCCGTGTGAGCGTGTGCCCAGCGATGGATTGGCGTCTTGTCCAGGGTGTGTCTGCCCAGCCCCCGAAATGTTCTCCCCTGAATGGTCATGGGGAACCCCTTGTGACCCTAGTATAAAATTAAGCTGAATGGATTAAAGTGGCAATATCGTGTTTAGTTTTTGGTACCAATTAAATCTGATGCTTATAAATTAGGACATTTGTTGCTGTTTTTTTTGTTTCCACAGACATTAAACTATATGAATGAGGCGATGACAAACTGAGTGATGTTGGGGTTCATGTTGTTCCATTGGGTTTAAAAGCTTCTTTCTCATAACTGTACTTTAGAGAGCCACAAAAAAATGAAGGCATTTGAGGCGGAAAAAGATCACAGTAGAATGAAGTGGCAAGAAAAGCAAGTGGAGGAACGAGGGCTGGGATTTATGGTGACCTTCTCCCAGAAAGCCCTGTATTACCCGAGAGCCAAATAAATTGTCACGTATCTGTAGCAGCTGCATAATTCACTCTGTTGTTCTCAGACTTGGTGTGTGTGTGGGGGGGGGGGGGGGGGGGGGGGGAGTACGGGGGGGATGGGAAGCGCATCCAGCTTTGCTTTCTGCTGAGGCAGGGGCTAAAAGGAAAGCATGTGGATGTATTAGGGATCAACGTTTTCAGGTTTAAACTGAATTCACACTGATATCAAATCAAACCATTTTCTTATATTAGAGCAGTAAAACACACACACACACACACACACACACACACACACACACACACAATTTATACACACTACTAGTGAAAAGTTTGGACTCCATTTATTGTCCATGTTCTCAGTTCCATGTCTTGTAAAGATGGACTTGGCCTGTAGTCCATCTGTTTGTGTTCTACAGTACATACTGTTTGCTCTGTTCTAATGATCAGAACCCCAATAGTACCATCACAGAGCAGGGATTATTTGGTGGGTGCATTAATTCCTATCCCAGCAGTGTCACTGAGGTGTTTAAATGAAACTACAGCAGCACTGCTGCACTAAAACCCCCTCACCACATCACTGGTGACACTGCAGAACTGACAATAAACAATCTCCCACCCAAATGATACCTGTTCTGTGATGCTCCGGACCAACAGAGAACAGAGAACCAACAGGGGACTTATAATTACAGACTATAGTCTATCTGTGTTCTTTGTATTTGTTAAACTACAAAGTCCATCTATATGGTAAGTGGAGGAAATAGACAGGGGAGCAAGACGGCGCAAGTCACTTCGGATAAAGGCATCCACTGTGACAGCATATAATTAGTCTATACAAACCGATGCTGGATCTGTCACCTCGATCATGTTTTAATAACAGTTTTCATATCCCGGCTGCACGTTACCTTTACTTGACCCAATGATTGGCTTTCTCCAGACAGAAACTTGAACATTTTCCTTTTAATTATCATGCGAATGCTCATTTCTCTCCTCCCATGCTATTCATATCTTCATGGTGATTAGGTCCGCCCATTCTCCACCTGCCATTGACTTCTCAGGCATTTGCGTCGCGATCAAAACGTGGCTTTATGGTGCACAACAAAACCTGATCTTCAGTTATTTATTGTGTATACAGCAATCAGCCACCATTCATCTGTAATTAAACCCTTTTGTAAGGACGCATGGAAATTTTACCTTTGATTATCGGCAATTGGCAAGATGATTTGCTGGAGTGCGACAAATGAATAGAGAGATCAGGAGTGAGACGAGAAGAAATGAAGAGGGGAGAACAAAGAGATGGGCAGTATGTAATTAGAGAGAAATTGGGTACTGCCACTGGAGGTCTCATACCAGATGGTCAAATAGGACCACGGTCAAGTTTGACTATTCAAATAGATACACACACAGGTCTTTTGGGGGTATTGACATTGACATGAATTAATGCTGGTAATTAATGCCCTAACTCCCCTTCTAGCATCCGATATAAAATAATATGCCTTTAAACTGTAGCTTAAATCTTTTTCTCAATTTTGGACATTTGGTTCCCATAAAGATAGAAATGCCGTCACACAGGTGTGTTTTGCATTTGCAGACTCAGCACTGTGCTGCTTTACTTTAACTGTGAATGTTTTTCAACGTTCCCAAACTAAACTTTTCAGCACCATCTGTATATTGGCAGGAGATTCGGAGATACCCATCTCCTCTTAATTGACTGCTCTGAGCGTGCTGGTTAGCTGCCAACAGTACAGAGAGCAAGCATTTACTAAATATAGTCAAATCTATGCTGACTGTTACATTCAATTTCAAATCTATAGCTGTTCATAAGAAGTTTCTCGACCTTTGTGGACACAGAAGCTTTAATTTTTCTGAGCAGTCCATCCACAGCGGAGTGAGTGCATGATTTGGGCATAAGGCCAAGAGTTACTTACATTTATATAGTGGGCGTCAATGTTTTGACCAACAGAAATAAAAAGTGAAATACAATTATTTAATACAAATTAAAAATGATAACAAAATATAAGGGCGGCACGGTGGCTTAGTGGTTAGCACGTTCTCCTCTCAGCACTAGGGATTCCCGGTTCGAATCCCCATCTGGGTGGACTTTCCATGTTCTCCCCGTGTCCGCGTGGGTTTCCACCGGGTTCTCCGGTTTCCTCCCACAGTCCAAAAACATGGATCAAGTCAATTGAATTCTCAAAATTGCCCCATATAGAGTGTGTATGTGTAAGCGAGTGTGTGCCCAGCGATGGATTGGCGCCCTGTCCTGGGTCTATCCTGCCCAGCGCCCGAGACGTTCTCCCCTGGATGGGCATGGGGAACCCCACCGCGACCCTAATAGAGGATAAAGCCGGAGATAATGAATGAATAAATGAACAAAATATAATGCAATCTATCATGAGTGTTTAACAAAATGATATTGTAATCATACCCATTTATGAATATGCCACAGCACAACCTTACATTTCGGATGCCCTTCGTTATTCAAGCCTCCTATTTATACAGGTTTAGGATAATTTAGTTTTTCCCAATTTACCTACCAATTTAACTATCCATCCATTATCTTCTGCTCAATCCTATTCTAGGGTTGCGAGGAGGGGGAGGGGGGGTTCCCCATGCCCAATGTTTGGTGCGTTGAGCAGCTACATCCAGTACAAATTATCTATCTCCAATTAGGGGTAATTTAAAGCAGTAAATTCAACCTTGAACTCAAGTTTTTGGTCTGTGAGAGAAACCAGAGAATCCAGAGCAAACCCAAAATAATGAAAAAAAAATTAAGAAATAAAAAATATACATAGTCACAGACAGGACATGCTGGATTCATATAGAAAACACCCGTGTTCACGCACCGGCCATCATATCCCCCCCAACAGCACCACCTTAATAACAAATCCCATTACAAATAACAAATGAACATACAAATCCCATTGTGCCCATTGTGTTAGGGTGTCTACTTGTGTTAGGGTGTCTACTGGGCAGGTCATTGTGCTGTGCAGTGCATCACAGGGCAGACAAACAGACACAGGGAGGACATGCAAACTTCACACTGAATAGAACTTTTTTTCCTTTCAGTCTGAGAATCAAACCCTGAATCCACCCTGAATCCACTGTAATGCAAGGGCACTAATGACTGCAGCACTCTGAGGGGTGTGACGCATGCAAGGTTAAAATTCTCAGTGCTGTAATACTCCACATCAGCACTCCTGGAATGTCTCCCGTCCAATCGAATTACTTGGCTGGAAGTGTTGTATAAAGGTGTTTATAAAGTGCAGCTCAGAAAGAGTAACCTTGATGCACTGGAACAGGCCTCGAGACGGTGTTCTGTTGTAAAAATGTTCTACAGAATATATGTAGTAATGCAAACACTGGCAGTGTAAACACCTACAAATTTAAACCAAAGAAATTAATAATATCAAAAGCACATTAGCTGAAGATCTACAGAGCTGCCGGTTGCTCTTAATTCCCGCGAGTGGAAGACAAACAGATGCATGAAGTGATTAATTCTGCTTCGCTTGGCTTAACTGGGTCGCGACAAACCCTGCTCTGTGTAGAACGCGTTCCGCTGACCTTCACTCTGTAGCTGATAGTTCTATTCAGCACACAGGAATGACCTCCGCCAAATGCCTCTGCTCACATGTGATTGTGGAGGAAAAACAAAAGCTGTCGTCGCTTCCATTGAGGACTTTATCTAAGTGGCTCGCAGAAGCCGGCAAGGTAATAAAATAAAAATCTCCCATTGTAACAGAGAGGTGACTCCAGGCGAGTTTGTTTTCTTTTGGCCTGTTCAAGGATGCAAATCCAGAGTTTATTATACAACGGAAAAGACAGCATTATATAATAAGGCTCAAATATTATGAAACCGTCCATCAAAACAGAAGATCAAAATTATGAGGTCAAAATTATGAGTGTTAACCTGTGCTAGAAAATAAATGTATCTATAACGCCACATATAACATTGTTTATAAACATTTGGGCAATTTTGACACTGTTGTTTTAATTTGGGTGTGGTAGCTCAGTAGTTCAGGTGTTGGGCTTTCAATCAGAAGGTTGTGGGTTTAAATCTTAGGTCTGCTAAAGTTACTCGTGTGGGTTCTTCTGTGTTCTGACCACAACCAATTGAATTGAATTGTTTTCGTGTCAGCATGAAATCTATTAAATCCATTACAGTGCATGTGATCTGGAACATTTGGAGCTTTAAATGATTACCGCCATTAGACTTCAGTTGCTTTTCAAGTGCTGCTCTAATCCCAGAGATGTAGCATCTAACCAAATGGTAATTTAAGCTTTATTCCCTGCTGTGATGAGAATATCCGTAGATGTTGTGAAGTTCCCAGCTGCGCTTTGTTCTTTGAGATGCCATAAGGAAAAAAATAAGGAGAAATGACCTTGGTATGGAGCTCCGATTCCATCAGCTCCCAGGGATTTCATCAGCTCATCCAAGCTACTGTTACAGAATGTCACAGTGTGCTGAGACACCCCGCTTGCTTTTCATGTAAAGGTTGGCTGATGATGTGGCGCTGTAAAATGTTCATGCACGGAGTGAGGGATGCACAGACTGGAAATGTGCAATGACAGCCGGAGTACTCAACGAAACAAAAAAAAAAAAACCCAAACCACTCGATTGCAGAGTGAACCGCCACGTCCACATGTAGTTGTAAATGTCAAACATGACAAACACCATCAGACCTACGACTTGCTTCCTACTCAGGGTTAGTCAGAATGGCTGGGCTGTTTGTGTGTTCTAGTGTGGGCTTTTTTTTTTTCGTACAGTTTAATATCCCACTGGCAGCTGTAGTGACATCCCATTTAAGAATTTATTTAAACTACCCACACTGTACATGTATTATCCATCATCCATCTATAGCTCATTAGATATTTAGCAAGAACAATGCATTAATAAAATACAATGCACTATATGGAAAAAAAAAAGTATTGGAACACCTACACATTCCACCTACAGAACCTTCCGTGACTTTACATTTTAAGTTGGTTTTCTATTTGCAGATGAAGCTGCTTTCATATTTTTGGGAGAGCTTTCTGCAAAACATTCTGTCTGTAGAAATATTTGCCTTTTTCTCTAAAAGAGCATTTGTGAAGTCAAACACTGATGTTGGATTAGAGAGACACGATCGAACCACAAGTCCAAGATGCAACCACAGTGTCTGATGGGTGGGAAGAAATTTTACATTTTGCATTTTAAAAGTTCCGAAGGGAAGACGATGCCAAAATGTTTGACAGCCTCTGCAGTATTCTTGGTTAAGGAACCAGCCCTGCGACTGGAATGACCCTGGTTCGATTGCTAGTCCCTCCAAGTACTATGGCTGAAGTGCCTTTACCCCAATTGCTCCCCAGGTGTACAGAGCTGCCCACAGCTTCGGCACATTTGCTCACTTCACTCACTGTGTGAATGTGTTTCACTGCACGGATGGGTAAAATGTGGAGAACAAATCCCTGTGTGTAAGCACTGTCTATACGTGTAATAAGTTTGTGCAACTCTATTTGCGAGACAAGAGAGACAAACATATATAATAACATATGGGGAAACTGTAAAGCAGCTTCATTCGATTATTAATCGATAATTTTAAATGAAAATAATAGTAAAGTGGGCGGCACGGTGGCTTAGTGGTTTGCACGTTCGCCTCTCAGCGCTAGGGATTCCCGGTTCGAATCCCCATCTGGGTGGAGTTTCCATGTTCTCCCCGTGTCCGCGTGGGTTTCCTCCGGGTTCTCCGGTTTCCTCCCACAGTCCAAAAACATGGATCAAGTTAATTGAGTTCTCTAAATTGCCCCATATAGAGTGTGTTTGAGTGTGTGAGTGTGTACCCAGCGATGGATTGGCGCCCTGTCCTGGGTGTGTCTGTCCAGCGCCCGAGACGTTCTCCCCTGGATGGGCATGGGGAACCCCACCGCGACCCTAATAGAGGATAAAGCGGGAGATAATGAATGAATGAATGAATAATAGTAAAGTACAATAAAACGTAAATTCCACTGTGTAACGATTTAAATGATGATACTTGAAGAGCCATAAACCTTCTATAAACTGCACAGTGGATAAAGATGGTGCTTTGATTTTTGGCAGGATTTCTTAACGTTAGCATTATCACATGACGACGAAACATTCATTGTGTTTCGATGATTGATCAGCGCTGTCACTTGTGCGCACTTGAGTACTCAAATTCACAATCACATAAGCCCACACAGTGGGGGCTCCAGCTGAGACAATGCGAATGCACCTTGCTGCTAGTTTTAATTACACTCCGATTTAGGAAAACGAGCATGAAATATTTATGCGAGTGTCAGCATGAGTCCTACACTGGAGTGCGTGTGTGTGTGTGTGTGTGTGTGTGTGTGCGTGTGTGAGTAGTAATGCTAGATTATGATAAAGACTTGCAATTGAAGCATTTGTGAGGATAAATCCTGCTGCTTTCAGCTGAAATCAATAGAGCATGTTAGAGATGCTAACCTTGCTAAGCGATGCTGCCTAGCTACACTACAAAGGCTAAAGCTATACAGATATTATGGTATGTCTCTCTGTCTGTGTGCGAGTGTGTGTCTGTATTGCACATTGATGGAACCAAAACATGAAGACACATTTCATTGTGTTGCGTCTTTATAGAATCCAAAGCTGTGCGTGATGTTTATCAATTTACTTCATGGAAAAATATTTTAAGGTTTGGTTTTGGATTACTTAAAGACCAATCAGATTAATAAAAGTTTATGTAAAGCCTCCATAATTCATGAACTGTGTGTGTGTGTGTGTTTGGCATACCTGACGGGGGGCTTTGTGAAGGCCACATGGCAGCATTGAGAAAAATGAAAGCCTTGCCCAATGAGAGCAGCTATTAATTTTTTGGACACATCCTGCAGGCATTTTCTCTCCCTCATAGTCCTCGGTGACACACTTAATTTGATATAAAAGTCTGTGCTAAAATATGTTCTAAGGTGCTCAGGTGGCCCAACCATTTAATCCACATAATCTTCCCGCCCAACACTCTGCGGAGATCGGTTTTTAAGCCTGACCATTTGATCTCCAGACAAAATTGGCCAAGTCTGCTGGTGCACATGCTACAACGGGAGACTGGATCTCTGCCATGGCAACAATCCTTCCTAATGACAGCCCCCACCAAACATATTAGGCATTAATACATCAAAGGGCTAACTACAGGACAGTGTGTGGAACTATGATGTTCATTCATTTCCCATTTCCGCCTTAAATGATTTTACCCAAACGTATCTAATTCTGCCGTTTTAAGCTGCTCATCCCACTGCAGTCAGACGACATGCAACTCACCCAGCATCGGCTTTTACAACAGTTCTCTCATGTGCAAGCAGGAACCGCAGATCAGAAACCCAGCTAGAACGGGTTATAATAAAGCGCCTGTAAAAAGATACGCTATCACCATGACTAAGTACATTGAATTTCAGTTTCTATGCAGCATCAGCATCTCTGTATGAATACGCCATTTTCAAACATCTGAAAGCAACAAGAGCACAAACATGGTTTGCCAAGGACGTCATGTATATCTGCGTTTTGTACGCTATAAGGACAAAATAATTTAAACACAATTCTTTAATCAAAGAATGGAAGTGACGTTTAGTTTTATTCTCACAAACATAAAAAAAAATCAAGCACCTAGTCAAATTTCTGCTTCCAAATTAACTATACAGTTTGGGGACGGCCTTTTTTGTGCCAACATGACAAGCCAGCTCCATAAAGGGCGTGATGGGTGAGGCTGGTGTGGAAGAATTTGTCTAGCTCACAAAGAACCTTGACCTCAGTCCAACTAAACACCCTTAAAAGGAAATAAAAGAAAGATTGCATACCAGGTATATAAATACATACATACGTACAGTATACATACACACACCTAAACACACACACACACACACACACACACGTATGTATGTATACGTATGCCCACATACATACACACAATTTCAATTTAATATCAAACTGAAAAATGCAACACCAGCAACGTTAAAATAACGAGAAGTTCGGAACGAATAGATTAAAAAATGTTCTGGTTTAAATCCCTGCTCAGAATATATTAAATGCTGGTTCTACTTGCGTGAGGCGGAATTAGCTTGTGTGTGCATATACAGTATATGTTAAGTACAGACATTTGTCAGAACCGACAGCGGTCTTGGTTATAATTGTGAAAGAGGACAGATCTGACAGAAAGAATGTCCAATTACGACTCATGAACATTATTATGTGCGTTTCCATGTGGATCGACTGAAAACAGAAAAACATGAGGACTTTTATCTCCCTCTCTCGCTCTGTGAGAGTGTGCGCGCTCGCCCGCCTGTGTTATCTCTCGATGACAGTAGCTATTGCACCACCTCTTCACCATATTACCATTTGTTTTGATGTTCAGTCCTTGTGGCTTTCCTTGTAAATCAGGTTCAAGTGGAAACGCTCATCCATCCTGAGCCGCTGTGTTCAACCAATTTTATGTCGTGACTTATTTTCCCTGGATTTCTGATTGGGGTTTTTTTTTTTTTTCCTCCTTTTGGCACTTTCTGGGACAGTTCCCAGTCCCTCCGTTGCTAACCATCATCAGCTATGCTGGGTTTCTGAGATAGGAAGCTGAAGGTGATGTGGAAATAGAGAATGACCACCAGCAAGGCAATTTGTGTTTTTTTTTTCCCTATTGAACATTCGGATTGCCAGTAGTTTTGGAGTTATGAGTCTGTTTTTTAGC
Source organism: Corydoras sp. C115 (assembly GCA_019802505.1). Lineage (NCBI taxonomy): Eukaryota > Metazoa > Chordata > Actinopteri > Siluriformes > Callichthyidae > Corydoras > Corydoras sp. C115. Next base: position 1,090,364 of record JAFMOC010000014.1, read on the forward strand.
CAACATGCCCATAAAACATCCTTAATCCTGATCGATGAGCTGTTCCAATGAGTCGGTTCAGTATTGAAGTTTGTCGAAAATGCAGATTTAACATCTACATTTACATAAACAGACTGAAGTGAGTCAAAATAATTTTTTCAGTTTTGTATGTTGTAGGTCCTAGACAGGAGGCGTGGGCTATTCTTGGTCATAAGCACTCTATGCGCTTTCCCCTGCATAGGCATGGGGGACCCCCTAAAATAGGATTAAATGGTCAAGATAATAAGATGAGATTAAAAGAAAGCCATTGGCATAAACAAATCAGAACCTGACGTCACTGAATCACGCACAGTGCAGCACTACACACCCATGTCCTGATGTTAAGCACGGTGGTGGCAGGCTGATGATTTAAGCTAAAGAACCAGCAGTGTAGCCATTAATACAACAAAAAACATTCTAGCCCAGAATGAGGCCATCTGTCCAACAGGCTTGTGCTGGGACAAAAATGGGTCATGCAACAGAACGATGATCCCCAGAACATCAAATTGACATCTGATAGCTAAACAAGTGTTGGAATGGACTAGATCAAGTTCAGACCCTAGCCTCATTCAGATTGTGTTATTTTTAACCAGTTTAGAATTATCCACCAAGGTGTTACATAACAAACATGGTTCCACTTGAATTAAAGTGGGTACTAACAGTATATTATATCTTAATCTTGAGTAATTTTATGTTTTATATGTTTAATAAGATTAAAATACACAGTAGTCATCAAGCTGTACAGCTATCCCACGATTCAACTGGAGCTGAATCATGTGAGCGGAAAAAAAAAAAATGTTGGAACGTGGAAAGTTATATCCAACATCAGGGCGGCACGGTGGCTTAGTGTTTTCCACGTTCTCCCTGCGTCTGTGTGGGTTTCCTCCGGGTTGTCCGGTTTCCTCCCACAGTCCAAAAACATGGATTCAAGGTGAATTGGGTGCTCTAAATTGTCCCCATATAGTGTGTGAGTGAGTGACGTTAGATGGATTGGTGCCCTGCCCTGAGTGTATCAGCTCAGCGCCCGAAATTGTCTCCACTGAATGGGCTGAGCATAACCTGGCAGTCTGTTATGTTAAAGCCATAGAATGTGATAACGAGCAAAGTTTGATTAATTAAAAGATTGTGCCTGAAAAATTCTTTCCTGTCCGACCTGAGGGCAGCTTGCGAAAGCTCCGTCTGGTTTTGCATGAGAGTGTTCGAGCAGAAGTGTGCATTAGGTATGTGTGTAAAAGATGTGGGTGTTCCATCAGCCTGAGTAAGAAGAGAAGCAGAGAGTGGAGTGCATGTTAAATATTAATGATATGTGGAGCTAAATTCAGATCTGCACGCTGAATATTGCATACATGATCCTCCTGAAGTGTCCCAAACTAAGCGGTCCAGACCCTCCCGAATGCTGGTTCCGTTTAAAACGGATTTGGGGTTTGTGGTCAAAGGGGTATAAATGTGTCCGGATTAAAGTTTTTACTGATTCTTAAATTTGGTCACCTGATGTCAACTGATTCTTAAGGTGGTCGGCTTGTTTGGGGGTTTGATGTCTGGACAGCATCTGTTTTCGTTGCTAATCTGTCCACAGACGATGTCTGAAATACGAAACCCTATTTCCATTTAAATCAATGTAAATCCAATTAATTTGCTCTAGAAACTTCAAAATGCAAACAGTTTATAGAGAATCAATGTAGTCTTTAATACTAAAAACTGAAGAAATAAATAATATATACATTTTATATTATTTTATTTAAAGAAATTATATTAAAAAGACAGCGGCACGGTGGCTTAGTGGTTAACACGTTCGCCTCTCAGCTCTAGGGATTCCCAGTTCGAATCCCCATCTGGGTGGAGTTTCCATGTTCTCCCCGTGTCTGCGTGGGTTTCCTCCGGGTTCTCCGGTTTCCTCCCACAGTCCAAAAACATGGATCAAGTCAATTGAATTCCCCCCCAAAAAATTGCCCCATATAGAGTGTGTCTGTGTGAGTGAGTGTGTGCCCAGCGATGGATTGGCACCCTGTCCTGGGTCTGTCTGCCCAGCGCCCGAGACGTTCTCCCCTGGATGGGCATGGGGAACCCCACCGCGAACCTAATAGAGGATAAAGCGGGAGATAATGAATGAATAATGAATGAATATAAAAACACTGATATAAAGTATATACAAAAAGATGGTAGCTCGGTGCGTAGGGTGTCAGGGTGTAACCTCAATACTAAGGTGTCTGTTTAAATTGAGTGAATACAGGGCTAATTAAAATTTGTGTATTGCCAGTCTGTTAGATAAGTTTAGTGACACGGCGAGGAGTGTGATCCAGGTTCCGTTGTCTATCCAAGCCTAAGCACTGCACAAATTCCCACAGAAAACAAAAAGCCGGAATTGGATTGCCGGAATCGTAGAAGGTCTTATTGGGGCAAAGTGGACAGGCCATGTGATGTTCGATAAGCTTTTATAGACAGTGGCAGTTCTAGTTAATACACCACTTTGAGGGTGAGAACCCAAAGTCTTAAGGTTAAAGCTTTTTTTATCCTTCAGATGTTTTGCTGCTCTCGGTTTGATGACCATTAAAGGTGATTGGTCATGTCAGCCATAACAAGATCTGTTACTGTGCCTACATTCTATTGCCTGTGTATCACTTTACAGTGCCGTGATGGGAAATATCAGCCACTTTGACCCCCAGTTAGACGGGTGGCCTGGCTCATTCCTGTGTGAGGGTTGCATGTTCTTCTCATGTCTTTTTAATAAAGCTGTGGTTTCCTCCACAGTCCAGAGACTTGGGAGTTAATAGGCTAATCGGTAAGCTGGGAGGTGTTTGTCTGTGTGTCTGCCCCATCAGGGACTGGTGACCCCTCCAGGGTGGTTCCTCATCCTTTTGCCTAATGAATGCTGGGTAAAGCACCGTCATCCCTCAGTAAGTTAAATTGTGAATGAGTATTCTAGAGTCGTGCTTGCCACACTCTTTGTGTTGGGTTATAATTCCATCTCATTTATTATTTCACGTGATTACTCACTTGAGAGTTGGAGTTTGATGTATTTTAATAGCCAAATTTTTCACTAAAGTGCCCCATCAAAGTGCTGATGAACATTAATGCAAAACTGCGGACAGGTTTCTGATAAATGGCTTAGAATTCCTCTCACTTCCAGTTCTCCATCTAATGCTCTGCCTTTTTTTTCTCTCCCACAACCCAACCGTGCCTCACCAATAATAGTGAAGCACTTAGACGGAGACAAGTGGTTTTTAATTTGATAATCAATGCCATTTGCCGAGGTCTTCATGGGGAACACAAATCACACACATTCACTTTAAATGGGCCGGTGACTCTGGAGACTCGGACATGGTGATTACCAGAATTATCTCGTCTCAGTCAGAGCGAGAAAAAACGGACCCCTTATTGGCCTTTTCCTGCTGAAGTATTTTATTTTTTTTTTTTTTTTTTTTTTTTTTTTGTAAAACACCAGAAATGCAGGATTGCAGTACCAGATCCATTTACCCGACTCTTCTCCCGACTCTATTTACCTGACTCTCAACATTACACACCACATACCTTCAGCTCAGCGTAAAGAAATGTTACATATACCGCATTTCAGCCGTTATAGTATAAAACAGTAAATCACGACCAAAGCTGTCAAGGTCACATTTTGCACCTTGATTTCCATCAATCTCATTAACACCACTGATTTTATAGAATGCTATTTTCAGTCACATGCATTAATACAATTTTATGTGAGAATCCTTAAGAGTTACAACTTCAGCTTTAATAACGTTCTCAGTTTTGTGGACTACAGGGCAGAATTTGGCAGGAAAGGCAGCAGAAAAGCTTTCTGAGTATATTTAGGTCATTTTTATCCTGCATCTCAAGGTTTTAACTAAGAAACACATTTGCAATACAGTTCAATTATGCAGAACTAAATGTCAAGGTGTTTGTTGAGGTGATTTTTGTTTTTTAAACGCTCAGCTTCTGTCTGACGTGGAGGGTGAAATGGCTCAACCTGGACCTGATTAAAAATGGTTTAATGCAGAGTCGAAGGAAAGATTGTACTTGTTGGTGTTACTTGGTTAATAACAGTGGGCAGCATGGTGGCACGTCCACCTCTGGGGATCAAGGTTCGAATTCCGATCTGGGTGGAGTCTCCATGTCCTTTCCATTTCTGTGTGGGTGTTCTGATTTCCTTCCACAAAATCATGTTCTAAATTGGCCCTATATAATGTCCCCCCCCCCCCAGAATTTTGATAATGAATGAATGAGGTTTGTATTAAAGTAGCATTATGGGTAATTTACATGTTCAGCTGTGATGTATTTGGCATTAAACCTGTTCTGTTTTCAGCTTTGTGAACTGTGAAATAATTTTATGATCTTAAGAATTGGAGAAAGTTGCTACTTTTTAGTGGGTCTGAATTACTGGTGTAATTGAGAATGATTATTAGGGGTGTCTTCAACTAAGGATTTTCATAGTCGAATCTGATTCGTCAGATTTTCCCTATAGTCGAATCAGTTAAAATTTCACCACAAGATGGCGCTATAAGCGTGGTTTTTAAAAAAGATTTTTTTTTTATATTTTACTTGTTTTTCTAGAGCACCGTAAATGGGATCCCCGTTCTGGACTTTTTTCCACTTGAAAGGAAAAACCTAAAACACTCAGATCAATGAGTTTTAGGATGATTTTATTTGACAAAAGGCTATATATATAACGAAAACAAAGACATTTCATGTAAAAACTAATGCTTAGCAGCAGCAATGGGCACCCCCATGTGGTCAAAATGGTACATTCGACTATGAGGTTCATAGTCGACTACGGTTCTCCGAATCGAATCGTCGAATCAGCGAATATAGCAGCTCACCCCTAATGATTATAGTTGTGCTCTGCAGTATACATTCTCAACTATCAGTCCTGAAGACAAATATACACTCAGTAAGCACATTGTAACGTACAATTCTCATTTCAACACTCCTCAAAACAAATATCGGGTTCCATCATTAAATATGGCACTTTGTCATCATATACTGTACTTATCACAGGTAAACACAAATAGTTTGAGGAAGACCTTTTAAAAAGAAATTCCAACATGACATAATTCCAGTAAGACCCTTAACAAAGGGGACGGGGGGAGGGGGTGCTTTAGCAACCCTCTGCTCTGACCTCAAAAATGTTGGGATTTTTGTGGGTCAGATCAAAGTGTCAGGAAAAAGAATGGAACAAATAATGTAAAGTAAAAATCTAAAATCCTATATAACTATTTATTGCCTGGCTTCATCTGTGGGTGTGAATGTAAGGTCCCTTAAGGTAGAAAACACTCTGAGAACCTCCTCGGGTAGCAGTTTCTCTTAAACAGCAGTGTTTTTCCTCAGTTAACTCAGTCAAGAACTTCCTGGGGAACAGATAATGAAATTCTTATTTGCCCACCTTTGTAACTTTATACCAAAACATCAGCATTTAATTCTTTGTAACCAAACCAGAACCTGAATTGTTCCCGAGGTTCCAGAGGGTTCCAGGGAGGATTCCTTAATAGGATGGTTACTGTTTGTTTGCAGATTTATAAAGTCGCTGTTCTTCTTTTCCGGCAGCCACTATTTCCTCTGTTTTCCTTACATTAACTCGGGGAACGATGGGCACCGGCACCTCGCACAAATTCAATTTGTTTTCCCCCTTTATCTCTTTAGAGGAATCACAGCAGGCAAATAAGCAAACAGAGCGAGTGCAATAAGGCCGGCAAGATCAAATTGATCTTTAAATGGATTTTTTTTTGTGCTTACCACCCTCACAAGGCAAGCCGAGTTCTGTACAGTTCACTGGGATGATCTAATATCACATTATTATGTATGAACATTAGACAATCTAATGATTTTACGTCGCTGCCTACTGGAACGCTTGGCAGCTGGTGGATGGAAAATTTTAATGATAAAAAGAACAGAATGTCGAAGTTTATTTCGGGACGTAGAGGTTAATTAGAGAGCGAGTTCAGTTTAGTGGAAACTGAATTTAGTTAATAGCATCAGGTCGGAGAACACAAATGTTTTTCGGATCCCACACGAGGCTGGCGAATCAACGGAATGAAAAGCCAGCTACCCGCTCAGGGCACCTTTCACGCCACCTTGATACAACCTATTGCCTTGTCACTCCCCTTCCATTAAACAACCAAAATAATGAAAGAGATAGAGACAATTTAATATCATCAATTTACCTACATGCATGTCGTTGAAGTGTCTGGATGGGTGGGGGGGGTGGGGGGTCGTGGGACCGGGAATAAAATTATTTTAATCCAGAGTAAACCCATGCAGAGATGGGGAGGACATGCAGATTCCATATTAAAAAATAACATTTATTTGACACTAGGAATCAAACCTGGGACCTTGCGGTGTGACGGAAGCGCTTACCGCTGCACCAGCCACATATGTTCACATATGTTACAAGAATCAAGGTGATTTACATTCTCTGTCCTCGCCCACTCTCCCTTACAGAACAAAATAAAGTCTGTAAAATAGATAATAGATGTTGTCAAGACAGCGAACTGATTCATGGTTAAATACAGCGAAGAAGAAAAAAAAACTAGAAAAAAAAAAAATCTAAGAAATCGTGTCTGAAGTGTGCTCTCATAACGGAACCAGCGATTTTATAGATGGGTTCAATTATTTGATTGTAAGTTTGATTAAACAAAACAGACAGATCTGTTGACGAAGGTACGGGGAACCCTATAATAACACATTTAAATTTGATGGCCATTTCAAAATTATATGATTTAATATGGAGTTCCTGCCACCATAAATATATAAATCCTTTTTTTTTTTTTTTACTGAAAGGCTGTTGATAAGTGTTTGCATTTGTGAAGTCGGGCACTGATGATATATACCTTATTAAGGCTTGTTGTATCTTATCTGCCTCTTGTTTACTTTATTTTTTCAGTCTTGTAATTCTAATACTTTTCATTTTGAATTTCTTTGTATTGTAATCCACTATTTAAATAAATTAGCTTGTACGCCATTGTTTAATTGTTAACATAATCATTAACATGACTCATTACTAGATCTAATATAAATCAACGTTAGCATATTTAAAAAAATGTCCACATTAGGCAAACAATATTAGTAATTCTATTCATTTGATATAACACGTAACAATCTTTCCAATAACATTGGTTCAGACCCGAAAAACAAGCATCAGCTGCTTTACATGAAACCCTTGAGCCCATGAGCCTTATCCATGGTAGCAGTTCCCATGTTGGACCCAATCCCAAATGGCTCGTTATACTCTGTGCATCAATGCTCCACAATACAATGACTCCTGAACCCAGATAGGACACTATATCGCTAATAGAGGCTGGTGCTTTGTGCATTGGCGACATCTGATAGAAATCTAATTATGGCTAATTACAAGATGTGATCGGTGGCTTCTAGTGTATTGGAAAAGTCATACAAGCCCGAGGCCGCTATGAAACTGTGCATGTGGTTGGAAATGTTGTTTTCTTGCTGTGGTAGCATTTCAGTGTCACGAGTAGGCCACTACAATAAAACAACTGCTTGTTTAGAGGGAAAAATCACTGCTTGGTGAAGCTTTTATCAATCTCTGGATTGTGATGTAAGTAAATATACTCACTGTAGTCATAGTACACTGAGGCAAAGGGTGATCACGCCACAAAAATAAAAGTTGTTATATTTAATTGTCTTACTGTCTATTCTGAGACGTGGATATGACATTACACCAAGTTTAGAATTCCACCTGCAGTAAGGAGACCAAAGCAGATCCAGCCTTGTCATATTATATGCACACAGGAAGACTGAACAACTCACAGACTCCGCCCCTCCCTCCTCTTGTCCCTCTTGATGTTTTCAATCACTTCCATTCACATTCACAACAAAGCACGGTTTAATTTGCTGCAAACCTCTGCTGTAACGTGGGCTATCAAATCAATTTCCACTCTAAGCCTTAATGACTGACTTTGTATCATATACAATGTAGTTAATGAGGGAACAGTGAACAGACTAATTCTCCGACAATGAGACAAGTACCCATCAGCTGAACACGAAGCTTCCTTATTATTGACACTTTGACATTTCAGAGTACTCTGGGGTGTCAATAGGGGCTGAGATGCCAGCAATGAGACAAGTCTGTCCTACAGAGAACATTAAATTTAACGGTTCTCACCTAAAAGACATTTATATTCTTAGTAATAGACTCAGCAAAGTGTCTGCTGAAAATTGGGAGCACTCCTAACTAGTGGGGGATTGTCTTTGCTAAACCGCATGAATAAATCTCACAGCTTCTTAAATTATCTCCAAAAATGGGACAAAAACATTAAAAAAGCACCACAAGAACATTTACACTTTATGTTTTGGTTAATAATACAGAGCTGTGTGACTTAGCAATGCAAACAGCTTGATGGTTCATATTTAAAGCGGCAGGAAGCTTAGAATATTAAAAGCAATGTGTCCTCGTGGTCTGGGATGGTTGATTTTGTCATTGGGTCTCTCTCATGTGGTCGTTGTTTTTGGTTAATGATGTATTGCTGTGGTGCTGGGGTCCTGAAGAACCCTCATGGCTGGTTATCATTAAGTTTGTTCTGTGGAGTTGCTGGGTAGATACACACAGGATAGGGCGCCAATCCATCGATGGGAATACACTCACAGACACATACACTATATATAGGAGCAATTAAGAGCATCAAGAGCAATTCAACTTGAATCCATATTTTTGGACTGTGGGAGGAAACCAGAGAAGCCCAGGTGGACACAGAGAGAACATGGAAATTCCACCCAGATCCTGACTTAAACCTGGATCCCCAGCACTGAGAGGCGGGCGTGCTAACCACTACGCCATTGTGACGCTCTGTTCTGAAGAGTTGTTAAATATAATCAAAAAATGTAGATCATATAGAGGATTTCGGTTGCCGTTTATTGCCCTGTCAAGGATTATATCTTAATAATTTAACAAAAATGTTGATTACAATCAGATTTAATTGATTTAAAAAAAGGTATTTTGACAATAGCATAGAGACAGCTCACTCGACGGGGTCTACTGGGAGAACACGTCAAAGCCTGAACTGAACAAAACTAAGCCCAAAACGAAAACAGCCAAGAGCACCAGGGGAAGATGAAAGTGGAAATGGGAGATAAGGATAACAAAGAAATGCAAATTCCTACAGATAAGCACTGGAGAAAATGAGGAACCGAGGAAGATAAAGGGTACGCAGGAAAGGAGCTAAAGCTACAGACTAATGCTAATGGAAATGCTAATGCTACAGGCTAATACTAGAAGTGGGAAGGGAAAACACACTATAACCTAAAATGGATTTATACAAAAGGGAATAACACCACCAAAGCCAAACTTAAAGGTTGGGTAGCTGACAGCAGTATGATCCACACTGACCCACCTCAAAAATAAAGTTACAATCCAGAATGCTAGTAAAAAAATAAAAAATAAAAAATAAAAACTGTGTAAGTCAGTGTGTGTCCAGTGATAGATTGGCACCCTGTCCTGGGTGTATCTGCCCTGCGCCCGAAATGTTCTCCCCTGGATGGGCATGGGGAACTCCCCCGCGACCCTAGTACAGGATAAAGCAGAAGATAATGGATGGATAGATAAAGCTGAAAGTAATCAATCATAAAATTGAATGTAAATGAGCAAAAACTAAGTAACTAAACAATGAGGGGGATCAAATATAAAAAAAAGGTTCAAAAAGTTTGAATGTCAAAACATAAGTCTTGGTTGTCAGTATGGTACTAACTAATAATACAAATAGTGAATTATTTAGCATGTTCTTCACTAAAATGATCCGAACATTGCATTAACCATGCAGCATTTAGCACAGGTTGTAGAGAAATACAACATGATTTGCAACACTTAAACGTTCATAGTGTTGCTCTGAAAATAAGATAAAACTATAGTTCAGTTCAGATTACATTTAATTTATATGTTGTGACTGATATTTCATCATAAACTGATGCATCAGTGGAAGAGAGAATTTACAGCATGCAGCAAATGTCTTTCCAGAGTCACTTACACCAGACGATTGAGGCCACAAAGATTTAATGACCTTGCTCAAGGGTCTAGCGGGGCAGATTGGTAGTGCTACGGCTCGCACCATTAACCCTTGGATTTGCCATTCAGCATTCCAGACACCATGACCCAACGAGTCAGCTGAAAGCAAACAATTAAAACGTTCTAAACCTTGATTGGGATTTCCGATGTGCCAATACCTGGCCTATGACATCTAAAGCACGTAATAAATCATTTATTTCCAATTTAAATGACTAAAAAAACATGTCAGATGGGCAGGTCCCGCAGAGACAGGCAGAAGCCCCTGCATACAGCAAACATAAGCTCTAGAGGAAACATTAATAAAGGTAACCCTGTCTTAATTATGGCCCTGGGAACCAACAGACAGGCAAACCAGGTTAACACAGCCAGCCAGCAGGTCGAGAATCCAGGTCAGTACATGACAGCATTGGTGTACAAGAAACAAACAGTTAGATGTTCTCCAGCTGGAGAGTCTGGGCTTGTGCACAAGGTCAACATGGTCAGCTGGAGGTTCCGGGTAAGAATATACCATATGATGGGAAGGTTTAAAGAAAGTCATATCAGTGCATTTGCAAAGTCAGCTGTAGAACCCACTGTTCTAACATAACCTATATTATTTATGTTCTAAACATGGCGTTGATCTGACAAAGTACTACCAGGTGGAAAGTTATGGTCTCAAAATACTTCATTTTACTGTCGAATATAGATAATATATAAACAATGACAAAAAAAAAGACAAGTTGTTACAGGAACATTACGTCAAGAACGCCATCCTCCAGCCAGCATTGCATCAGCATTATACAATAATGAGCCTTCGTGGTGCTCTGGTCTCGTGAGTCATATATCCTGCAGGGTTTCACACTTAACTCCTGCCAATCGTTTGAATATACTCAAGTTAAATTGCGTCTGAAAGTATCAGCTAAGTAAGATGATGGTTCGGGGTTTATAGCCAAAGTTCAGCCACGACTGTCACGAGGCGGAAAATAAGCCGTAGTTTCTTGGTTCTCAGCGGTAAAGCTGAAGGATATGAGAAATGAGAGAGTACTTGTTTTGGTCATTAGAATCAGAATGAGGTTTATTTGTCACATACGTAGATAAAAATTGTACAGCCAGCAGTGAAATTCTTATGTTTTATAGCAAAGCTGAACCGTCGATATGAAGACATTCAGTTACAAAGCAAAACAGGCGAAGTGGACCCGTGCGCTGATGTAAAGATGTAACTTTGCTGTTAAACAGCATCTATTGTAAAACTACCGTACAGCTTAATGCACTAAAGAATTTATTAGCAGCATGAACACATGACTTGTAAATGGCAGGATGCAACTGGATGTGGCCAACTTTAAAACTTGCTTTCAGTTATTCTTAGGGCCACTTGTCTTAAAATTACAAAAACCTTCTTCCTCCTTGTTCATCGCTTCACTAAATTTTTTAGTAGTTTGAGTTTTATGTAAAGTGGGGGCAAAAATATCTTTGTTGGATGCAGCAAGGGTTTATGGGTCACAATCCTCTGCCCTAAAGCCAATGAATCCATCAGTTCTTCTTGGTGCAATTCAATTCAATTCAAATGGGATTCAATCACGATTAATAATAAATGATCAATCTTTTTTTTAAAATTTGGTACATGATGAAAAGTGACGTGATTTGTGTTATCAGCAGCTCGAATTACAAAAGTGAGATTTGTACAGCAGTTTTATGTTTCTTTTTTTGTTCACTCAAACCCATTTCCATTTTTGGCCTTTTCCCTCAATCCTAGGTAAATTTCACTTTTTTTTAACCACCCCTCATTTTATCTGTTAGTCACTGTTTTTGGCGACTTCTCGCCTACCCCGTTGACATCTGACGGTTTCCTCGTGCAAAATCTGAACGAGAGACCACATCTGTAACCAGAGATGCCGGTGGCAGCGGAATTACAGAAGCCAGCTAATGGCTGATGTTAAAGTAAGCCTGAAAGCCTGGACCATATGCCTGTGAGTGGGGTTTTGTTGATGTCAGTGCTGTGGTGAGTGGCTGAAAGCAGATCTCACATTGCATTAGTCTCCATTTCAGCCCGCTAATGGTACCTAATGGAGATGGTCCTAGCCCGCCTCAGGAAGAACAGAGAAAGCTCTCAGAGGCACTTCAAATATTTACTGAATTATACACATGTCGTTTCTACAGTCGCTAGCGGACACCAGACCGTTCGTTCTCTGCTGGTGGCTCCGGAATAACCAAAATAATGGGAGTAAACTCAGGTCACAAGTCCTAGACAAACTAAGAGACAATATATCCATCAGCAAAAACATCACAAACATCATTATTATTTTACGTTCTATGTAGATGAACTACAACTCCACCTCCATATTATACCAGCAGGAGTGGTGTAAGATGTAGTTGAGGTCATTTCACCCAATCATGATGACCCAATTTCACCCAATCATGATGTTATGGAACTTTCCTTGTCACAGTCATGCTTAAAGAGAAAGGAGCCTTTCCCAAACTGTTGGCTCAAAGTTGGAATCATCCAAATGGTCCAACAATCGTCCAAATGGGATTAACAATGGGACAAAGTAAAACCCATTAAGTAAAGACTTTTTTTACTTTGTCCCATTGTTAATCTCATTTGGACGATTGTTGGACCATTTGGATGATTCCAACTTTGAGCCAACAGTTTGGGAAAGGGTAAACAGCAGTTGCCCGGTCTTGTGGTTTATTAGTTATGTAGACAGCTTTAAATGATGGAGAATTGGCACGTTACAGATTTTCTTGCACCTTGATTTATTTATTAAGACAACAAAAGCATAAAAATGCGCTCAGACTGTTGTCTTTACTTAATAAAGGTGTCGGGCAGTTCTTTCTTACTTTTCCTCTCTCCTTTTCGTCTGCTGTGGTTGTTATTTTTGTGGATGGACCATCACTGAAGATGACAGGAGAACAAATCTTCCTTGCTTTTCATCCGGTGGTTTTGTTTTATTACAGTGATGGAGGAAGGCATCACACGTTTGTCTCTTTTTTTTGCTTCCTGTCTTTCCTTTTTATTTAGATTGAATGTTTAAAATGTTTGGAGGCGAGAAAACATTTCCAGCGTCGCCTCTCTTTCCCTTTAGTAAATTCAGATGAACTATTTAAGATGATGGGGGTGGACAAGGTTTACTGGTGGATTTCTGTGTTTGCATTCTGTCATTTTTTGGCATCTTTGAGCTTGAGATGAAAACAAAAAACAAAAAGCCAAACGTCATGCTGCTGTCTTTATTTTCTTTAATGTGTAGCATGGTGGTGACCTGGTTCAAACCTCTGCCTCACAGCAGGAAGGTGGGTTTGATTTTGTTTTCTGTGTGGACATGTCCTCCCTGTGCCAAATCAGAGACACTAAATTGTTCTAGCCATTAAGGGAGTAGATTTTACTGCGCACATAGTGCCCCCTAAGGGGTGAGAGTGGAGCTGTTCAAGCCAGCAGGGAGCAAGCGTCACAGATTATCCTATTCACCTTATTCAGATCAATTCAGATCAATCAATTCACTTTGAATCTGTGTTTTGGGACTGGAAACACCAACCAGATCGGGATCAGAAGCGCCGAGCGCCGAGATTAAAATTAGATGAGCTTCTAAAGATGATGAGTAAAGACCGAAGTCTTTTCTAATTAGACACAGAGCTGAGGATGATGTAGAATGATATGGCTGTCTGTCTTTCCTCCTTATTTACTTATTTATTTATCTAGACGATTTAAAATGATGGAAAAACAAATTTCATTGTGGTTTTCATTTTTCTTCCTGTCTCTTTCAATTACTGAGTACAATTTTAGGATGCTGAAGAACAACGTCACACTATTTTTCCCACTTTTGTTTTCCATTAAGACCAATTAAGCTGACGGGAAGAGACACGACTCACTAGTGGAGATCTTCCGCTTCTGTCTTTTTTAATTCCGCAAACCACTTTAAATACCGGTGGATGGTGTGGAACGCCGCACCGAACATGTCTTACTGTTTCAGCGCCTCGGTTTTATTTCCCTTAAGATCGTGGGATAAATAATGCTAAAGTCATTGCATTACGTCATTTTGCAGATGCTTTCATCCTGAGTGACTTACAGGATCCCAACCAGACAGTTGCAATGGGACTGCAGGGTCAGCCGTGATGCAGCAGGCTGCTGGTAATGAGGGTTACAAGCCTTGCATAAGGGCTCACACGGAAAACTCAGGGATTAAACCCCCAGCCTTTAGATTAATAGCCCACCACCCTAAACACTGAGCTGCCACGTCCACATACAGCTTTCTGTTTTAATAGCTTTAATAATTTCACAAATCCACCAGAGCTGTCAGTGCGGGCCCTTGAGCAAGGCCCCTAACCCTCATTACTCCAGGGGTGCTGTACAGTCAACCCTGTGTTCTGACCCCAGCCATCAAGTTGGGATGCTTTGGATAAAAGCATCTGCTAAATGACCTCATGCCTCATGACCTCAACATCCTCATGCTCCTGCAGTTCCAGTTTTCTACTACAATCAAATTTTGGAATAATCTCATTAACATAGGAGTTTCTGTATTTTCTGTTTGTCCTCTCCTGCCGTAATTCAACACTCCACTTCATATTTTACTTCCTCTTTCAAATTCTTTATCTTCAAAACTTTATCTTCTTTTTTTAATCTTCACATGTTTTTAATCTCTTCGTTCTGATTAAGTGTCTCTCTCTCTCTCTCTCTTTCTGTCGGGGTGTAATCTCTAAAAGCAGGGCCATAGGCTGCAGTAATCAACTGGCCATCTGAATAAGATGATTTGTGCCCCAGCACAGGGTCATTAAAGGGTAATGAGGACAAACCGGGCTTCGACGAGTTTTCCACCAGTCTGAATCACGCATTAAATACGAGTTTAAATAACACAGTCATTTCAGAAGAACTATTTTATTTATAAACTCCAGCAATATGCATGTGTTTTAAAAAAAAGAAAATCTAAAATCTCTTTTTTTTTCTTTTACTCTAAAAATGTCTGGCTTTTTCAGCTGTCTGTGTGTTTCCATCATTTCGGACCTCTCGCCATTGAAACTGTGGCATTCAGTGAAATAAGCTGTAACCCTGGTTAACCCTTTATAACCCTGGTGTTTTACCTCTGCCCCTTTCTTTTAGTGAATAAACACAAGCCATGGATTGAAGCATCCTACCACGGCGTCGTCACAGAGAACATGGATACCGTCCTGCTTGATCCTCCACTGGTTGCTTTGGACAAAGATGCTCCTGTTCCTTATGCAGGTAGAGACATCTGATGTCAGAATCTTACATATAATAACATTAAGCAGCATGTGTAATATATATATATATATATATATATATATATATATATATATATATATAGAGTGGTTCAGCGGTAAGTGCATGTCTCAAGGCAATAAGGTTTTCATGATAAAGAATACTTTCTAGGCAGGACAGACAAGGTCCATTCCATGTGAAGTTTGTATGTTCTCTCAATTTAGCTGTGGGTTATATTTTAGCCTTTTGATGTTCTCCATAATCCAGAAGAGTGTTTTTATTTGAACCTTTCCTGGGGCAGAGCCCATCTCATCTCATTACTTTTGCTTAATAGATTGGCGCCCTTTCCTGGGTGTATATGCCCAAACCCTGAAACATTCTTCCCTGGATGGGCATCGGATCAGTAAATATTTTCAAGGAAGCAAATCTTTTGCACAAAAACAAAAGTTGGGCCGTTGAATCAATATTAGTTACTAAAGTCAGCGTTAAACTAACACAGCACTTTGGTAGTTTTGGAACAGATGGGAAGGAAATGGGCACTACGTGATGTTGCGCCAGGTGCAGGATAATTAAAGAAAGTGACTCTTTGAACACAAAAAGGCAAATGAGAAGGCACAGTGACAGGTAGCACTTTACAGCTCATTAAACAACAATGACTGGAATTAATCTTTTTTGCGACAGACTCAGGAACTGATGTCCCTCACAATATTTCCATTAAGCTCTCCAAACGCCCTCCCAAACGGACCGTGGCATTCAGAACTGGTGCCATTATAGAGTGAATTAAATCAATGTTAGGTTTTTTAATTCAACTTCTTAAACAGCAAACCTCGACTTCACATGAATTGATTTCGAGCTGCTTTGTATTTAATACATTGTATTGAAAGTACCACCCATAACTTTGGAAACACTTTCCGTTGTAAATTCTCAGACGTAATAAACTCATTTGGCCTTCAACGATTTGTTAGGCACGTCAAGAATTTTCAATAAGAACGGCCCATTCAGGAGTGTAATCACTTCTCAGACGTCGCCGCTTGCGGTTCCCCCGGTTTATTATGTTTTTGAGGCAGAAATGTAAAAGTCGAGGCAGGATCTTTAAATCCACAAAATTCCCAAACGAACAGGAACCCCATGGAATCAAAAGAAATCTCATCAACAAGCAGACAAACAGACAAACAGACAAACTCAGAACATCAAAATTTAAAGTACAAAAATGTACTTTAAAAAAAACAAAAAAAACCCAAATATATATATATATATATTTATTTTTTTTATTTTTTTTAATGCTCTATATCTTTATAGGGCGGCACTGTGGCTTAGTTAGCACATTTGCCCGTCAGTACTGGGGATCCAGGTTCAAATTCCGATCTGGTTGGAGTTGCCCAGCGCCTAAAACGTTCTCCCTAGAAGAGGATTAAGTATTTAAGATGATGAGATGAGATGCATCTTTATAACACCACAAATTATTCATTGTTCATGATTCATCATTTGTATTAAATGTAACCATTTTTGTTAGAAAAAGTAAAAGTAAGGTTCTAATACAGTAAAGCCAATGTTTTTAGGCCAAACCATGAGATTTATGGGGGTCATCTTGAGCGTTTCATCGTTACATACATACATCTTTCCGTGAAATCCAATTCAATGGCTCCAATATAGAGTTACCAATTCTCTCAAATCGTTCATGCCTTTAAAATTTTTTGATTTAGCCGTTCTTGGTTTGGTCTTCATTCACTGTAACCCTTCTTGAGTCATGTCCCGCCTCATGCTTGCTGTAACCTGGTGCCACTCCTCCCAAAATATTTACAGTGGATGAAAATAAGTCTGACACCTCCTGCTGTGTGCTCCATGTGTGAAAGGGCAGCTCCGGAAAAACGGGCTGGAGATCACAAGCTGTTTAAAAGCCTGCAGGAGAAACGATTGGCTTTATCGCATTGGACTTTACTGGCAGTAAATAGAAAAATGGACAGGATCCACATTGTTTGTGGTTTTTAGATGTGACGCTCAGATGGTTGGTGTTTACAGCTACACACTACTTTTTCCATGTTATCAAAAAACTAAAGCAAAGAAAATTCCTTTACCGAACAGAAAGAATCAAGGACAGCAGACTGAATGGGCTTCATCTGTACTCTGTCATTTAGCAAATATCTCTCTGTTCCCTCGCTCGCACTTTTCCATTCTTCTTCTATCAGGAAGCCCCTTAGTTTTTCTGTGGGAAGGCCTAGTCATCAATTCTGCTTTGTCTCTGGAGAAAAGACTGAGGCGTCCTCTTGGCAGCATAGTAATTTGTATGTAGGAACGAACACAGCCCAAGATTGTGTTTTTATTCTCCTGTTCTACACTGAGGGTAAAAAAGTAGTCAAACAATAGTTGTTTTTGTCCCCAGGGTTAAATGTATGCACATCAAGCCTCCTCAGGACTTGAAGAAAGTGAAGGTATAAGTAAAAGTCTTTTACAAACTAATATGGAAAATATCTATTCATTATAAATTATAAAGTGAAGATCTGAGAAGAAAGTAGCAATCATTCAGAGGGAAAAGTCATCTTAACGGGGCCGTGCTGTAGCTTGGGTTAGTACTTTCACCTCGCCTGAACGGACAGACTCCAAAATCTGGTGAAAAGACTCCACAGCAGACAACTTCTCTAGCTGCTATGAAGGCTGCTTAGAATAGAATTTAATTAAAGCTCCTATAGTTCCTGTAACAATGAAGACGCCAATTAGATGAGCCAGCCATGATGCATGGCAGAGATGCTACTATGTTACATGGGAAACCTGAATAAAGCATTTCTGAGAAGAGGCAGCATTAAATATCAACCGGAAAGAAACTGAATCTGAAATCATCACCGGACGTTTGAACAACACTGCAGCCCTTCCTTAGTGGAGGTGAAGGGAAGGTGAAACTGCTTGTATGACCAAACCAATCCCTCGACTTGAATCACATTGAAATTTAATGGATTTTGAAATTGCCAGTCCATCAAAGGGTAACCCCTCATGACCTTGGGGAACTGAAGATGCTTTGCCAGGAGGAATAAAACCAAATGGAAACACGTCTGTGCAAAAAGCCAATTATTTCCTTCTGCTGCTCAAAATGTTGACAGTTGAGTTCTTATAGCCAATAATGGTACATAAGTGGGATTATAATATTGTGAAAATCCATTACTGTGTTTATTACAGAACCAATAGTAACCCTTTATACCCTGGTCAGAAGTCTTACACAACAAGGAATTCCATTGAAGTTCACTGACGTGATCATAGTGGGTCCATGAACAAGACCCATTACCCTCATTGGTCCAGGAGACTTTATGGCCAGCCATGTGTTCTGAACATTAAGTTAATAATACAAAAAAAAGATTACCATCAAGCTCCTGTTCAAAGTTGCACCTTTTTAATGTTAATACAGGTTTGGGAAAAAATATAGTCGTATATTTCTGTTTCTGTAATCACGGTCATACCTTTTTCTTCTTTCGGGCTTAGGGAGTAACAATGACAGCTTGGCAGAGATTTAGATTCTACTCCACAGCATCTCAAAAGCATCCCAAAGCCCTAACCACTGTGCCCTCCCTTATCCTCATAAGAAAACAAACCCTTTTTTCAATAAATAATGAGTGGATTCAGTGTCAGCTGCGGATAGAAACCGCTCAGTGGACGACTAAACAAATCTGTTAGGAAATCTTTTTTGACTTTAAAATTCATCACCATTTATGAAGTTCATAAATAATATAAGACATGTCACAATCTTCCTAATTGAGCGTCACGTTTATCGGGTTTGACTCGAAAAAAGCTAATGTGGTGGAACAAACCTGAGAGGGGTTTTCATGTGTAGAAAGCGATGTGGGGTGGCATGTAATTTACAGAGCAGACTGAGACGCTCGGAGAACGACATTGCCGTGATGAAGGTTGAAACTGGCATGACGCTTCTGATAATGAAATATTTAAAATACGCCCAGCGAATCCGAGAGCCTTGTACCCCCCCCCCCCTTCGCTGGCTCCGTCTGACCGGGGTGAGTTGTGCTTCTGACAGGGCAATTAAATCCTCATTTACATTTCCTCCTCCAGCGTGTTTGCCTGATTCAATAAGCATACAAGGGACTCATACATACGGCAGTGTAAAATAGGGTTGGCTTGATTGGTTCATTAAACTGATAAACTGCGACATGATCGGTTCTTCATTTTTATCCCTGACTGAGCCTGATAAGAAACTCTTCATGGGATTATAAAATTAAACAGAAATTCTCAAAAAACCTTCTCTCAACATTGTGTAAGTAAAACGAAGGTCCTGTCCCTGTACTCACAGCCATGCCACTTTAGTTCTGTGCAGAGGATTTAAAGTTAATACTATGGTTTCATTTGCATTTTTCAAAATGGTTCCAGTGAGCTCGATGTATAATATAAGCCTTCATCAGTCCACAAACTTTTAAAGGCAAATACCCCTGTTACACCCATTCCTACACCATGTAACATCTATGGCGTGGTAGCTCAGTGGTCAGGGTGTTGGGCTATCAATCTGAAGGTTGGGGGTTCAAAGCCCAGGTCCACTGAAGTTACCAATGTGGGTCCTTGAGCCAGACCCTTAACCCTCATTGCTCCAGGGATGTTGTGATGAACCCTGTGCTCACCTTGTAAGTCGATTTGGATAAAAGCGTCTGCTAAATGACCAAATGTAAATGTAAAATGTATTAGCACACAGAAACCACACACTTTACAACCCATCACCACCTTAATCACACCATGTTTCACCTACAGGTATTACAATTCAACAGAACACTCCTCTGCTATAACTGGTTCATGGTTAGATCCTTCAGCAGGCCAATGGGCCAGATTCTTATGACATTCCGCGAATACTAGACTCATGGTAGGTTCTTTCACGCGTGGTCCTCATCCACGTACAGACAGTACAACAGTTCACTGCCTTTAAGTGTGCTCTTTAAAGAAACCATGAAATTGTCTTTTTATTTTTGTCAGTAGCAGATGAACAGCAGAGCAGTGTTGTGACAGAGTCACTGATTAGGAATGGCTGAAAGAGCAATGCTGTGGGGTGCCATCAATCAAGATGCACGTCAAATCAAACGTATATTTACGTACGCTCTACCGTAACACCAGCAAATGGCTCAATTTCTCTACAAGCTTCTCCTGACAGGAACGGCTTTCCAGTCTTACTGACTCGTGCAACGAAGCACATTTTGACATTGTGGAAAATGTCTGATGTGGTAACACCTTCTTTTCCAGCCCTAATGGGTGGAACGGACTATATGCCACCTAATGAACACGTCACACTTTGTTTTGACATACAAGGACATTTGTGTGTTGGGGATAGAAGCTGGAAAACAAAGCAGGGCCTGAACTGCAGAAAGAAGAAATGAAAAGAATACTTTATTACTTAAAAAAAGATCAGCTGTTACAGTAGTGCATTAATACTATGGTATAAATACCAATAAGACAGACTTATATTACATTCTGCAATATTATCCAGTTATGGTACCAGCTGAAATTGTTCCAGTACCTTAAGTACCAGATCCATTCTCATTCACAAAGGAAAGAAGGCATTTTCAGAGCGCATGTGGTTTCAGAACCAGATATAACTAAGAACCAGAACTAAGATTTAGTATCATGGCTTCCTATTCTAACAGTGGAATAAACAATCTCACTAACGTACTGACTCAACTGGCGCTGTTCTGTCCACAAGACTAAATTTTATGTAAAACTGGGAATTAAACTGCCACACAAGTAAATGCCTTTCTTCTCGCCCACACCATGTGTGTGTACAATTTGTGATATGATGTTAAATGGGAACACCATTAGTAATGGTATTTAACTCCTTGGATTTGGCATTGGAACCTGTACTCTGTACTAGAACCTGAGGAAACTGTTTCTGGACTTTGTGAACTTTTTGTTACTGAAAGCCTTATAAAATATGCAACAAGAAAAAAAAGGCTCATCAGCAGTGAATGTGTGTGAAAAGTTTTCTGTACAGTAAACACATATAAATCTTCCAGTACAGTCAGGACCACCCGTGACCGCTGCCGATGTGGAACCCCTGGTGTAACTCCCTGGCCCCTCATCACCATGTAAAAGAATGTGGCTCGGTAAATGCCGACAATGCTATAAATTCAGGCCCAGACATTTCATATTGTTTGCCAAATGCACTAAACCTCTTTATTTAATACCAAGAGAAATCCAAGAACCAAATCCAGTAGGTATCTTTCTTTCCTCTGCCCCCCGCTTCTTTGAGGAGAATCTCCAAAAGCTCCTTCTGTCTCTTCTCTTATATTAAAGCCAGTTCTTTCTCTATCCTCTGAGATTCCTGTCATTCACTCACAAAAAAAAAAAAAAAAAAAAGCTTCCCAATCCTGAAAGCTGGTTGCTCAGTGTCTCGGATGGAAGGACGATTCTATCAGATCTGCAGCAAAAATAGCCGCGTTTCATTTTTCATGCAGAAAATTTTTAAAGTTAAATGCAAGAAGCATACGCTTTCAATACGATAAAAATTCAATCCGCCCATTTCCTAAAACAAATACAAGACAGCAACAGGAAGACACAACTAAATTTAAAAACGTGTCAAGTATACATTACATGGACAAAAGTATTAGAACATACCTTTTTATTTAAAACATTCAAACCCATTATGTACAAAATCTGCAAAATGACTGCAGTTCCAGTGCAGATAGAGTGGGGAAGGTTCAAAAGTCACCCACTGAACTACCACGCCCACCCCAAAAAGTAAAGGAACTACAAAGTAATGCGGGGGAAACTTTAAATGGCCACCAATTTAGAAAAAAAGCCCACTGGGCATTTTTTGTTTATCTGTCTAACTGATTCTGATTCTGTGTGTGTGTGTGTGTGTGTGTGTGTGTGTGTGTGTGTGTTTCTTCATGCAGGAGAGATCTGTGAATTTAGGATCCGTGGGAATGAGGATCTGTTTGAGGCTGAGGTGTTAAACAGGACATCAGGTGAGGGAGTGCTCAGAGCTCGTGGTCTGATCGACTGCGAACAACAAAAGGAGTTCAGATTCATCATTCAGGCTTACGACTGCGGAGCGGATCACACCGGCGCCGGCAGGAAAAAAAGCCACAAGTATGTACATGCTTTGTGTTTTTAGATTAACGTTTCAGTTTTTGAACAGCTGCCAGTGATGTTTAGAAACATGTCTCTCAAGCAAACAACTACGACACAAAGGCCAACGCCAGCAAAAAAAAGAATCTACTACTATTCCTATTACTCCCTCTTCCCCGCTCTTACTGCCACCACTACCCCTCCTCCTACTCTTTACTGCACTCCAAATCTTCATTAACACTTTATTTTTAGAAAGAGATGTTATCCAATTAAAAAACACTTGCTATTGTAGCCTATCTGCCTTAAGTGTTGGCATAAAGGAGATTTTAAAAAGTGTTTTCTTTTCTCCACTGTTGCCTAAAATATTTAGTAGTCAGCTTTTCTCTTCCTTTTTTTGCTTTTCACACAACTTTTAAAATTAAAACAGGTTTCCAAATCAGGCATTCCACCTCGACATCAACAACCAGCCTGACACTCGATGTAAACCTCACTACGGCTGTTTGTGCTTAACACACATCACACATCTGCTAGCTGATTGACTGATGGAATAATCGCAAGCCTCCTCACACGAGAAAGTGTATTTAAGCTTAAAATATCCTCCAACAAGTTTGATGAAGCTTAATTCCTCTAAATGATTAGAAAGGTTTTCTACATTAATCGCTTGGTTCGTGATTTTGTATAACGCAATACAAACTGTAAATGTGCCTGTATGCAGTTTAATGTATTAATTACCGTCATTAATCATCCCTTATGAGGTACAAACAGCTTTTTTTTTTAATCCAGAGCTGTGTATTCTGAGTGTAGCACAACAGTGGGTGATGAAGGGGAACAAATAATGCAGCCGTAAAGATTCTCCGTATCATCCTGCAACACTGCAGACAGTGTGAACACACATACACACACACACACACACACACACACACACACACACACACACTGGGTCATGCATCTTAATCATATTTTTATGTTTGGTATTTTGTCACACTTGTATAAAGTCAAACACAGAAGTGTGAATTGTGCACAATTGTTATGCTTCCTGTTTTGCGCCAACAATTTTGGGGAAAAGGCCCTTTTCTGTGCAAGAATGGTTTTGTCCAATGCGCAAAGCAAATGCATGGCTGGGTGAGTTATGTGTTAATAAACTGGCTTGCACAGCACCCTGCTTTCAACCCCATCGAACGCCTTTGGCATAAACTAGAATGTAATCCAGGGAAAATGTAAGCCAGACCCATGTTGTCCTCACAAATACTCTTCTTAAAATTCTGTAAAAAAAAAAAAATTCACATTGTTCCAAAATGTTGTAGAATCTTGCCTTCTTAAAACAAAGAACGCCATTAAAATTGCAAAAAGAAGAACAGCTTGTAATAGTGTCATAAAAAGCGCATATACACGTCCCAATGCTATAATATCTATTTAGTCCACTTAGTGTAATATATGCGTGTGTGTGTGTGTGTGTGTGTACAATCTATATGTGTGCATGACTAACACTTCATCCACTTAGCTACACTTAATCTAATTATACAGAACTAATTGTGCTCTTTATTTACCCACTTATGAAGTTGGTCTCTATTTTTTATGCTGCTGATATCAATAATCTGATTTAGAGACACATTGTGACATTTGTTCTCAGGATAATAAAAATAAAATCTAGATCAATAGCTCGGGACTTACTCCAGTCTATAATGGCAGGGCAGTGGTTCACATTCTTGTGGACGATGTGAACGAGTTCTCCCCGGTTTTCCACGAGCCTGCGTACCAGGTGACCGTGACGGAGGGCAAGATCTACGACAGCATCGTGCAGGTGGAGGCCTGGGATCAGGACTGTTCAGCACAGTACAGTCAGATCTGCAACTACGAGATCCTCACTGACAACACGCCATTCGCCATCGACCGCACCGGTGAGAAAACGTTCACTTCACGCCGACTAAACCGTCAGGTGACGAGTTGTCAGCACGGGCTCTGACTTCCAGAAACCCGATGAGGCAGATGTTTTTTCTTTGCTGTTGTATTTCAGATCATTTCTTGTTGGCCACTTGGGTATTTCTTTATCCTGAGTTTGGTTTATGTCCCAGTTTAAACTTGTTGAAGGTTGTTTCTGGGTTGTGCTTATGGATTTTCCTGTGTTAACTCTTGTCTGGTTGTGTCCTGAACCCTGCTATGGGCAATGACAATGATTTATGATACCAAGTGGCTGCTAAAATTAGAATATCTGGCTAGAAATCTTTTTTTTTTCTATTCAGAGTTGTCACATAAAAAAGCTAGCCGAATATGAAACCTAGTATTGTTAGTATACAAGTCGGTAATTAAGACAGGAGATCAGAGTCGAATGAAATGATAAACATTTAGTGAACAGTTCCTCAACAATATGAATGTGGCTGACTATTTCTTATTTCTTACGTCATTTCACTTGATCTCACTTGAGATGTTGATCTACTAAAGATACGTGCCTCTCAACAATGTGTGCTTTTAGATTCTTGTGTTTACGATTTTTCTGCTTTATTTTAGGAAACATCCGAAATACCGAGCGTTTGAGCTACGACAAGCAGCAGCAGTACACCATCATGGTTAGCGCCTACGACTGCGGGCAAAACAGGGCGAAGGACAGCGTACCCGTCCACATTCATGTGCAGCCCATGTGCAAACCCGGCTGGCAAGGTCAGTTTTACATTTGTGCGTTTTTTAAAATGAAAAGAAAATCTGTAGATGGGATAGATAGATCAAGACTTTGTACAAAGACCATCAAAAACT
The DNA here is from genome assembly GCA_019802505.1 of Corydoras sp. C115. Lineage (NCBI taxonomy): Eukaryota > Metazoa > Chordata > Actinopteri > Siluriformes > Callichthyidae > Corydoras > Corydoras sp. C115. Next base: position 1,115,377 of record JAFMOC010000014.1, read on the forward strand.
GAAGTACTGTTCAAATAATCTGTTTAATACTCACAGTTTTTGATTCCTGTAGACGTAGCTCTTTAACTGAACTCTGAAGCTCTTATTTTCAATCTTTTTTAATTAGGTTGGAATAAGCAAGTAGACTACAAGCCAGGGACAGGCAGCAAACAGCTCTTTTCCAGAATGCACCTGGAGACCTGTGATGGTCTGTTGTCATCAGTTCAAGTTGCAGTGGAACTAGAGAGCAGCGACACGGGGAAAAGCTGCAAGAGGGAGATGCATTCGGAAAAATCTCTGCAGAAACCCTGCGGTGAGTTCGACCAACGCTGCCTCACAAAACCGGAATAACGCAAAGATTGTCCCGTGGATTTAAATGTTAGAACCAACAGAAGTCTGAACCACGATGCCAGGTTTCCACATAAAGTATAATGTTCAATACTACATATACTCACTTACCTTAATAGGTCTCAAACCCGTCTCCTCTGCAGGTGCTTCTTCAGGCAGTATAAATCTTCTTCCCGCCCCCAGCACGTCCACTAACTGGACAGAATCCCTATTGATGGACAGCGGCCCAGACCAAGACCTCATTTTCCACTTTGACGGACGGCAGGCGGCAAAAATCCCCAAGTGGGTAGTTCCTCAGAACCTGACCGAGCAGTTTACAATCGCCACATGGATGAAGCACGGTCCGAGTCCTGCACCTAGAGCCGAGAAAGAGACACTGCTGTGTAACTCCGACAAGATTGGTATGATCATTGATTTGGGAATGAAAATACTGTTGACTACAAAATGACGACATGGTCTATAATAAAACAAAACCAACAAAAGAAACAAAGGTTTCTATTAAAATACACTACATTTTAGGATAATGTTGTAACTTTAAAAAAAAGGCAGTGTAAACTGAGCTGTTTTATTATGTTGTTTAAAAAATTTATATAAAATCATATGCAAGTCTCTCTAAGTCAACATTTATTCATTATATTACACTTAATTCTATAATTGGGGCAGGGGGACAGGGTGCTGGGTTTTTAAATTGTGGTAGGAAACTGGAGAACCCGGGGGAAAACACAGACACAGGGAGAACATGAATACTCTACCCAGAGAGGGATTCCAAATCTGGATCCCCAGCGCTGAGAGGCGAATATAAAAACGTGCTGGTTGTTTTGTACAGGACACATTTACACTAATACTCATTAATATTCAGTTAATAAATAATAACCGTGCACTAAAATAAGCACAGCGGCACGGTGGCTTAGTGGTTAGCACGTTCGCCTCTCAGCGCTAGGGATTCCCGGTTCGAATCCCCATCTGGGTGGAGTTTCCATGTTCTCCCCGTGTCTGCGTGGCTTTCCTCCGGGTTCTCCGGTTTCCTCCCACAGTCCAAAAACATGGCCCAAGTCAATTGAATTCTCCAAATCGCCCCATATAGAGTGTGTTTGTGTGAGTGAGTGTGTGCCCAGCGATGGATTGGCGTCCTGTCCTGGGTCTATCTGCCCAGCGCCCGAGACGTTCTCCCCTGGATGGGCATGGGGAACCCCACCGCGACCCTAATAGAGGATAAAGCGGGAGATAATGAATGAATGAATAAAATAAGCACAAGTTTGTTTTTACTATAGTACGTGTTAACTTTTTTTTATTTTTAAAGGCGTTATGCAAACTGATAGAGACGAATGCTGAAGCCAGTGAGCGATCATAATTAAGCACCATGGACAGGGCTCCAGTCCTTCGTAGGGCAGACCAACAAACATGTCTATATCAAGAGACAATTTAGTGTTTATTCTTCCATGTCGCTGGACTGTGGTTAGAAACTGAACCTTCTACCGAGACATAGTGAGAACATGCAAATGCCATGCAGCGGACAGCTGTAGCCACTAAGCCATGATTGATCTTACGCTTACTAAATCAGTAAAAGACGGAATTTAACCAGAGTAAAGGAATTTAACCAGAGTAAAGGAATTTAACCAGAGGTCCATACATTTCTGCTTAACACTGTGTTTGCTAATGTGTTTGAAAAGAGATGAACAGGCACCATTACTCGCTCTATGTGCACAACTGCCGTCTGGTTTTCCTGCTGAGAAGCGACTTTACACAGACGGACACCTTCAGGCCAGCTGAGTTCCACTGGAAGCTGGAGCAGGTGAATAGACTCCATTATCACACACTACTGGGAGTTAATTCCATGTTCTTGTGTTGCATATGTTTAGGTTATACACCCTCGTTTTATAATATGCCAGGTTTTAAGAACACATCCAAGTGTTTTTATTGCTACCTATAAAAGCTACTCATTGCATCAGACATAAAAAAGGTTATAATACTGTTTTAAGAAACAGCAGCAGGCTGGACCTGACCAGGGTAGACAAACTGCACAGGGGCATCAGAGTCTGCAGTTTGTCTTCAGCTGGTACTGCTTTTAAATAGCACACATCAAATCCCAAATGCATACAGAATAAAAAAAAATAATAATAACTAAATGTATTTCATTCACATTTCCCTCTTAAAACAAACTGAATAATGATGTCACGACTGATGGATGAGAGTCAACTGGCTGCAATGCTTGAATTCAAGTTGTGATCTATAAATATTGTTTTTAATTTATTTTCTCCTTTTTAAGTTTATTTATTTATTCATATAGTACTTTTTTACATTAGTACATTGTCTTAAGGCAGATTTACAGTGTTCTGTGTCTGAACCCACAAAGAAAAAGCTGAAATGATAACAGCAGGAAGAAAACCATTTTTAGTGGAAATACCTCGTGAGGTCTGAGGCTCAGGTTTTAGCGTGCAGGTAACGTTTACAGTGCAGGACACTAATGTACGGATTGTGTATATGAATCAAATTTCATTAAAAAAAATTAATAAATAACTTCAGTTCAGTAAAAATCCCTCTCCAATAAAACATTATTCTGATAAAAATCAGGGTTCTGTCAGTCAGTCCCGAGAGTGTGGTGTCAAAAACTTCAATCATCCAATTCCCGTTAATCCTCTGTAGAGATGAAAGATCCTGATACCGAACTTTAAACTATTACCAAGAGCAGAGAAAATGTCCTCCATTTACACATCTTGGTGATTTCAAACTAATAAACATGTTTAAATAAAATACCTCATTTAATAAGTTAGATTTATTAATTAAATTCATTATATGCTGTTTTATCTTTTTCAATACAGATCTGTGATAAGGAGTGGCACTACTATGTGATTAATGTGGACTTTCCTTCTGTGAGCCTTTTTGTGGACGGGGTGATCTATGAGCCCTACCTAGTGACCAATGACTGGCCTATTCAGCCCTCCCAGATTGATGTTCAGCTGACAGTGGGAGCCTGTTGGCAAGGTCTGGAATCTAATGGGATTAATGACTATAGAACATGTCTTAATATGTTTATGAAATGTTCATATATAGAGATAACCATCATAAATATCAGATTTGTACTAATGGGTGAATATATTTTTAGCTGTACGGAGACAGATATTGTTGGTTTTGTGTCTTGGTGTGACGTTCTGATGAAATGCAGGAGGAGAGGTGAAGACCCAGCGCTTTAAGCAGTACTTCCGTGGAAGCCTATCTGGACTTATTGTTCATCCAGGAAAGATGGAAATGCAGAAACTCATCTCCTGTCTGCAGCTCTGCAAGGAGGGTCTGGATATCACCTCACTGCAAAGCCTAGAGAAAGGAATCAAGGTATGTTCTCATGAAAAATGGGCCAAACCCCCGAAATTGCAAAAGAACAACAACATTTACTATTCATTAGCTGCCATTTCAAAACCATCGGTTCTATTTTCAACATTAAGTCTCTTTATTTATTAGAATAGACATTTGGCATTCCACAAGGTTAACTATGGGGCCATTTCAGGTTTAGGATTTGCGTAGTTTATTCTGACATCAAGATTTTTTTTTTATATTCTTGCCAGTTCCACTTTAATCCAGCTCAGACTGCGCTCGTGATGGAGGGGGATGATGTTGATAGCATGAACTCTGCCGTGTCGAAGGTCTCCTACATCAATATGATGCAGTTCCCAACAGCAGGCCTGCGGAAACTTCGTATAACCACTAAAGTTCAGTAAGTGTACCTACATACGTCACCGCCGAGAGACGTTCAGATACAGAAACCATTGAAGACAAATTTGGATTGATATTAGCAATTTTTAGCAAATGTTAAAAGGTTACTGGGGTGGTCTTTAACAGTGCAGCACTGTGGAGGCACCTCTGAAGATAAACCACCTTACAGACTTGTTGATACTGTTTTCTGTCATGTAATCCCACTGTATAGATGTTTTGGTGAAGACTCCTGTATCTCAATCCCTGACATAAAGATGATGGTGCTGGTGCTAGAACCCGGTGAGCCACGGATCAGCATTGTGGGTGCACCGCTGCTAAAGGTGCCTACTGCCGATCTCCAAAATCAAGCTGGAGTGCCATTGTTCAAACAGATCCACATCAGCAGCGCTGGAACCAATAACGAGAACATGTTCAGCTCAGGTACCACAGGACATGTACAGAACTGTGATTCTAATCATGTTCAGGCAAGTCAATGATTATTAGAATGGAGAATGTGGACTAATTGCTTTGTATTGTATTTGTGTGTGTGTGTGTGTGTGTGTGTGTACAGGCCTCAGACCCAACACTCTGGGGGACATGTATAACCTTGATTACTGTGATGTGTTAGTGATTGGGGAGGAGCTGAACCCAGAACAGGAGAGTCTACAGATCCTGCACAGCTCTCTTTTGGGAAAACATCTCTCAGCTACCAACTCCACCTCTGGGATCTCCATCTATGGTGGGCATCACCTGAGCTCAGCCTAAAAACAAGAAGTGAACCTTTATGTTCTTATACCCTTTAACTTAAAAGTATGTAGACACCTTACTATCTCAAGTTTGTGCCCTTATGGACTACAAATCCCCAAACCAGCATGCAAAATCTGTTACGTCAACAAAAGTATTGGGACAAATGGTTTCCATAAGCTTTTAGCTATATGAACGCCTGGCCTTCACACTGCTTCAAATTTAAGCATTTGAATGACAGACTTCTGGAAGATTTTGTCATTTGCTATTTTAAGGCATTTTTCACTGTTTTTTCATGCAATTTTTTAAATGCTATTTAAAAATGAAAACGTATGCGTGGTTGGTTGTAGCTTCAGTTCGATTTACATATCTATGCAGATAAGGCTCGCTCAGTGGTTTCCTCTTCATTATAAGTATGGTACGTGTCTCAACATTGACAGATGGCCTGCATGTGTTCGTGTGCATTCTCAGGTGTGGACTCCATGGCGAATTATGAGCAGGCCGTCAGGCAGGTGAGGTATCGGAACTGGCACCCAGCCGGCCTCTCGGACAGAAAGTTCCGCCTCAGTTGCTCCGAACTCAACGGCCGATACACCAGCAATGACTTTGACCTGCAGGTCGGAGCAAACGCTGGCACACCAGCTGAGCCTTTTTACGTCTCTTACTTCGTTTACTGTTTCTTCTCCTCTCGCTTCTCCAGTCCATCTCAATTGGTAACAACAGTGCGACTGTAAAAGCTCCCAGACAGATGGTTCAAATTTGCGTTCTGTCAAATGTCTACCTCGCACAGCTTTCGGCAACTGTCAGTGCCATCTGTTGGGTAAAACCGTTTGCCCTGTGTTCCATTCTCTCAGGTCGAGATACTGCACAGCTCGGAGGTAGTGAATCATGTCAATCACATGGCGGCGCCATCCCACTACGTGAGACCTGTGCATCAGCCGCTGGTGGTGTACTCCAGCTCAGATCACATCTCAGGTGCAACTGGCAATACAGCAGCAAAAATATGTAGACAACCTTCCTAATTTTTAAACGTATTAGTATCAGTAAAGGCGAATACTATAGCATACAGTGCCTTAAAGAGAGTTTAATGCTTCTAACTTTATAATGTAAACTGAGGTGTAGTGTTTCATAAGTCTGGTATGGCGGAGCTTCAGAGTCCTGCACTGAAGCACTGACCTTCACTACATCGAGGACTTCTGCTGTAAACTGAAATGCCAATGGCATCTGACTAAATAAGGAAGAAGAAAAAAAAAAACTAATTTAGACATGCTTACACACCTCAAAATCTACTCTAATGACAAATTCATATTTAAATGATAATTTAAATATGAAGCTCTAGATACTTCTTCAATAAGAAGCTCTAGATACATCAGCAGCAACATATTGTATTCATACGATATATATTCTTAGTATAATTGCTTTGTTTGTTTTCCATCAGGATCTGATATCCCATTAAGCCATTCACACAGACATAGGTTTCTGTTCTACTGTACACCCGAATGACACAAAAATAGACCTTCAGCATAAACACAACCACAGCTGAGACACTCCTGATCTGATCTTCAAGGGCATAAAGAACTCTGCTTGATGCCAACGTGTACCAAGACGGGAATGTTATTTTAGCGTCACCGTCTTCACGGATGTTTGGATAATTTGCATTCATCAGGTTACTTTGCTTTTAAATGCTATACTTATCACCGTTCTCATCATCACTTGGTGTCTATGGAATGATTATGATTTCAGGTGCACCCCCAGCAGCCACAGCGGTGATTGCGATCTGCATCGCCGCTCTGGTGGCCATCGTGGTGCTGGGCATCTACCGCATTTATACCACCCACCAAGAAGAGTCTAGAGGAGAAGAGGATGTACAGATGGACCCAGAAATAGAAAAGTCCACCCTGACCATAACTATTAACCCTATGGAGGTAAGACTATTTTTTTTTTGCTAACGTTGCTATTTTTTATTCTATACGAGGTGCTAGGATTGCCACTGGTGCTGATGCAGCACGTCAGTTGTCTGTAATTTCTGATTGTGAGAAGTCTTTTGACTGAATCCAGAAATGTGTACTTCGCGTCAGCCAGTCTAATACAGTCTTCTCCAAACTAATCACATGATATCTGCCCATTAATGTCTGTTTTGATGTTTAAAACAGAACGTGGACGTGCCTCAGAGTGTGAGAGACAGCAGGGAGGAAGACCTCGATGATGAGGAGGACAAATGCGAAGAGGCGGATGAAGAATTAGAGGACGTTCTGTCCTGCACAGAATCAGAGTACAGTGAGGATGAGGAGCCAGCAGAGGATGTGCAGGGGGGCAGAGTGAGGGGCATCCTGCACTGGGACCCTGCTTTGTCTTATTAACACTGACATGTAAGACGAGGTGTCCCTCTGCTGTTCGTCAGTGGAATTACGTCACGCTGGCTTTTTCTTAAATTGTCTAAAATCGTTTGGTTCTTTCTATAATTAAATAGATCATTTATTCTTTAGTTTTGGCCTTAAATTAAGAGGTTTTTATTTAAATATAATTAAAGAAAAAAATGAAATATAAATATAATTTTAACATAAACATTAGTCTAAATATTGTGTTATGTTAAACCTTATAAAACCAGTCAATATTATTTTTATTCTCAATACACAAATGTTAACTAATAACCAACCAACTAACAGAAGCTGAAACGGGTTGCAAGTAATGAACAATGATTTATAATCAGTGGAACAGCTGATTTTCATGACCCACCAAATGTAGAAGTCCTTAATAGAAGATACTAAAAACTAATTTTCTTAAAAAAAAAAAAAAGTAGTACTTTACTAAAAACATAAATGTACTTAAAACAGCCTTAATAATAAGTGGTGTTGAAAAATCCAACTCAATATGAACTGTTCGCTAAATTTGGGTAAATTCTCCTGTAAGAGTGCGAAGATGTTCCCTGCAAATGCAAATCAACAATCTGAGACACAGTCGCAGAGACTTTTTAGCTTCTACCTTCATTAATATTAAAAGTTAGTTCTTCCAGAAGTTATGCTTAGCCTACTGATTAGCGGAAATGCTAGCAATTTGACTTCTTCGACTTCTCAGAGTAATTGTTTTAAAATTGACAGAAATTTCTGTTCTTCTTTTACACTCAGTTCACACACGTACAACAACAAACCGATGGTGAATGCTATCCTAGTGAGTCGCTGTTAGTCAGATACAAAAGCGTAACTTAATAAAAAGTTTTAAAGGTGAAATGGTAATAAGCTCAGATACCATTTTTTTGTCAATTGTTTCTGGTTTTTCTTACACTATATATTTTGAGACGCTTATCTAAAAAACAACGTCATAAAACAGTGTCCCGTTTCGATCATTAAAACAGGATGAGACGTCATGTAAAAAGTTTAGCTCATTAGAATTTTTTACAAGTCTGTCGATTTACATGAGAAAGTGAATATCGTTACCAGTCTCTGTTGTCTGTTGTATAATTACATGTAATAATAATTATTTTTAATAATCATCAGTGTAATGTACACATTAAAGCTACAATATGCAAGTTTGGTTGACTAAGATTAGTGACATGTCTGCTATAAATATGTATTTTTGTTTTCCTCTCAGTGCGCAAGAAAACATGTTCTAAAGCAGTGAACATAAAAATACACAAATATTAAATTAAATTTATAGTCAGCGGCCACTTTTGAAGGTTCACCTCTTTGTTACTACATGTGCTGTCTATTTTATCAGTTCCACTGACTATATAGTAGGACTTAAGTCCATACTTGCTTAGTACCCTTTACTCTGTTCTCTGATGTTTGATGACTTATGTACCTCAACCCAGTCAAGCTCACCACCCCTGTTAGTGTTACTGCAGCACTGAAATCCACCACCCAGAAAACACCTGGGTTAGTGACATTCAAAAAACAGAGTGAAGGAGACTGACAGCATGCAGCAAAACTGACAGACGTTAGGACGAATAGGTGAACTTAATAAAATGTCTGGTGAGTGTGAATTATAATATTTTATTATCATTAAGATAATAATGTTGAAGTTTTGTGGGCTTAAAAACATACCACAGCTCTAAGAAAACTAAAAAGCTGTAGGTTGAGTTAGTTTAACAGCACTTCAGTCTCACTCCGGCTATAGTTCTTATTTTACCAGCTTTATTTTCACATTAGCTTGGCATCTTGCCACTTTTAGACATGCGCCAGCGTGTTATGTGATGTTTTGGGGGGGCGTTACACATTTTAATATGAAACAATCTCCACATGCCTCCAATTTAAGATCAAGTGGGGTTTATAATGAAGCATCAGGGTCTGTGCAGATAAGACGCTGAACAGCAGTTGGCGATTCTGGACTGTTTTTAGTTTGACTTCTAAAAGAAAGTTGTAGAAAGACCAACAAAAGAGAAACTTTAATAGAATGTTGCTGCATGAGGTTGATTATATCATTCTGTGCTCACCTAACTAAATGGTCCTGCCCTTTATACCTCAGACTCCTTACCACATGAACGTTGGGTTCCTGTTCATCATAGTTGGCATGACAATTTAGTACTGATAAATAATTAGAATATGTTGAGGCTATTTAATTTCACAGCCTTTTATTATTTATTTTTATATCATACTCTTAACCTTAATCTGTACCGTCTTTAACAATAAAATCCTTAATTTACATTTACAAAACTATTTATTGTTTAAATATAAAGATTATTAAAAACAATGTGATTTCTAGTTTCTAAAAAAAACGTTAACCCTTTGTGCCCTCATTCTCCCCCCGTTATATAGTATTTTATATAAAGACAAAATCGTTTATTTGAATCTTTTATTCTGATTATATAGATTTTAATTAGTTTAATTAGTTCAATGCAAATGCGACTTTCACCCACGTACACCTTTTTAAACAATGAATTTACAAACAGAATGACAACTTGGTATGTCTTAAACTTTTACCACATTAATAAACCCGTCTGCATCACTCCCTTTAAGCCAACAGACCGCTGAGACGGGTCATCATTTTGTAGTAGTCACCATATTTATACTCATTTATGGGTCTAAGCAGAACATAATTGAGGTGATTTTTGCAAAACCTTATTAACCTTATGAGCATAAAAAAAACTACAAAAATGGTTCATTTGTGCAATAATTAATGCACCTAACGATCAGTTATTGTCATTAATCATTAGGTTAGTTATCTCGCTTCCTTTAGGATGTTCAGTGTGAAAATTTGGATACATGTGGCCAAATGATGAAAGTTGTTTTCAGTGATTAAAAAATCATGAGCACAGACTTTATAGCTAATTGAACATGAAACACAGTTTGGGCAAATCCTTATACATATTTAATGTAAAAGGAAATTAGTCTTACTCAATAGTGTCTGATAGTCTTAGGAAATTAGACACCTTCGGGTCAAAAGTACTGGGACACATCCCTTAGTCATTAAAATCAGATGTTTGTTTAGTCCCATTGCCAAAGCTGGTTAAAATCAAGCACATAGCCATGCATTGTGGACAACTGGATGTCTTTGTAGGAACAGTTTAGGTAAATACCAGAGAAAGGAAGGATCTTTGTCCTTCTGAAGCATTAGGCATGCAGAGATTTGCATTTTGTTATAAAAGAAACAGTTCATTAAGAAAAAATATTGTCCTGCATGTTTAATTAACCACAAAATCAGTTTTACGACTTCTCAGCTGAAACAAAAAGGTCGTCTAAGATTTTGCAAAAGATGTCTTTTTAAAAATATCAGTTACAAAAGTTTTTTTTTTTTATGTAAAGGCAATCTTTTAACAATTGTGACTTTAATACTTGTGTTGTAAGAGGTCGCACCCTGCATGCTTATAAACACGTTTGATTCGACTGTATAAAAATGCAAAAAAGATATGAAATCAACCTTAAAATATTCTGTAAGACTGTCATTGTATATAAATTCACTCCTTTTTCATTATTTTGTAAAGATTTGTATTTTTTCCTTCTTTGCTGGTCACTGCAGCACTTTCTATACACTGGCCAATAAAGACATTCCTTACAAAAACTTTTTTTTTTCTATGAATTTTGTGTCTTGTTTTATCTGTTGACCTGGCGAAGTACATCAGACTTTTGTACACTACAGTGTTTTAAATATAAATATTCATAGAATAAAATCTCTGATTTAATAAGCACTTATTTATCACCAGTCCATCACAGAGCAGACAAACAAATTTACACAATTCAGTATCTCCAATTTACTCCTATTACATGCCTGTGGAATTTGGGGAAAAAAAAATCTAAGTTATAGGATAAAACAGAGTGACTGGGAGAACATACAAATTCCATACATACAGGAACAAGGCTGTCTACCAGGAAATTAAGCATTGGTATAGGCTCTAGCACTTGCCATATTAAGGATATAAGTTGGATGCATAAATATAAAAAGGTAACATATTCTCTAAAAACTTAATGTTGAAGTTTATAAAGTTGAAGTTTTTTTTTTACAGTGATTTACAGACATACAAAAGCCACGACTCCAATAATTTAATACACAGCATTTGCTAAATGATCAAAATCAGCAAAAATGTGTTTCATACTTATAACAGTAACGTACTCAAATGTATGGATTCAGCTTTTTAAGCATGATGTTTACTCGCAGTGATGTCATTTTCTTAATTAAGTGAATGAACCGAGATGCTGAGCTTGTATGGACCCATACATTCCATCTGGGGGCAGCAGAGAGTCATAGGAGCTTCTTAAAAACAATAGTGCTGTCTGTTCACACAAATGTTAAGCAGTCAGTCATTTCTGACCTTCGTTTAGTTGATGTATGGTACATTTTTTGATTTGTAAGCTGAAAGAATGCCGATTTGCTGAATGTATTTGACTGAAAGTGGCTGCTGAGCTGCTAGCATCTGTTTAACAGCTAAAGTAATAGAGCTATTAAACCTGAATTACCTGTTGTTTTTTGGGGCGACAAAAACTCATTACATGAGCAAAATTATGCTTCGCTATTATCATCAGTGTTGGATCTCACTGAACTGCACGCTGCGGTGGAATACTTAAGAGATTTACCACTAAATGCCTGTTTTGCCCGAAGCAGGAGAGGAGACCAGCTGTGCAGAGATAAAGATAAACATAAAACCCACCATCTGATACAGAATGAGCGTTTAAAAGAGAAAAGAAATGATTAGGTTTAAGTAGTTAATGAAACGAAGTTGATTTAAAATAAGGAGTTATGTTACATCCCTATATTTTATTTGCATGAACGAAGGTGCAGATATGTGGAAGGCAATAAAGCAAGTTCATTTACAATGCAAATTTTCAACCGTGCTTTACAACACAGCAACACTAATGAAGGAAACAGCTAAGACAAAAACATGCCCTCTTTAAATGCAAATATTTTTGAATTACTTGCCCAAAAGGCTACTAACACCACAGAAAGCCATGACCTAGAGTACAACCTTGAGGAACCTCACATATACATCGACCAAGCATAACATTATGACCACTGATATCTTTTTATCATGCCAGTAAGCTATAGATCATATTGGGCAGCAAGTAAACATTTTATCCTCAATGGTGATATTAGCATCAGGGAAAATGAATGAGCGCAAGGATTTGTGTGAGTTGGACAAATATCACATCGTGAATGCTAAACGGCTGGGTCAGAGCATCTCCAAAACTGAAGCTCTCCTGAGGTGTACCAGTCCCAAAATCAAAAGTGGCCGAGGTCACAGTCACGGGAGGCCAAGAATCAGTGATACAAAAATGGTTATATAAAAAAAAATTAAAGTACAATGATCGAAATGATTATACAGATTATATAGACTTGCCCTCCAAATTGTCCTGATCTCAATCCAATAGAACATCTGAGTCTGAGTAATGTGAACTCTGTGAACTTACAGGAGTTTAAAGGATATGCTGCCAAAAATTTGGTGACGGATACCATAGCACACCTTCAGGTGTTTAGTGGAGTTTATGACTCAATGGCTCAAGGCTGTTTTGGCATTAAAAGGCAAACCTACGGAATATTAGGAAGGTGGTCACAGTGTTATAGCTAGGCGGTGTAGCTTATGATCTGTTCGACGATCTGTTCCTGGAAAATTCTTTGTGTAAATTTTCAAATTTGTGTAAATTTGCATGTTTCTCATTCACTAGTGGACGCGTTTTGCATACAGTAAATGAAAGACAAAATCATACACAACTACTTGCTTTCGACATGGTTCTCCTCTGAGAACACTCATTTGATATACTCTGGTATAAATGTTAGGTTCTTATAAACGTAGTTTAGTAAGTTTCTAGGTTACTTTCAATAAAGCAAATCTACTGTATATACTTATACAGTGTTCTTATTTGTTTAAAGGTTGTCTCGCAAAAGGCATTGAACTAAATTTAGTTGTTTTTAACTAGCTAACAAACAGCTATTAACAGTTTAGCAGAATTGCTAAAGAAAAAAAAAAAAAAAAGAGGCACAATCGACACCTTGAAACCTTAACTAATGTAATCAGTCAGCTGATCAATAAATGCTCATTTACATAAGAATTGCATCTATTGCATCTTCGGTAACGCAGCTGCCGCTCTGCACAGTGATGAGGTCGTCTTTTACGTGATTGCTCTTTCCTTTCTGTTTTTTACGCATACAGTTAGGGTTTTGATCAAAGTTAGTTTGTTTGACCAAAAAGACTGACTCACACACTATGAGGATTTCGTTGGGTCAGTGTATGAACATGTTTCCTAATTTATTTAAACATTGGACATTCAGTGGTGACTTCTTTCTGTATTAGTTGTGAATATAAGACCCATTGACTTCATATAAAGACTTTGGACTCATTCCTCCTGACAGAAGCGCTGTAACGGAGTCAGGTTTGTAGGCCTCCGAGCGTACACATGCTTTTTCCAGATCTGCTTATACATTTCCAATAGAATTAGGGTGTTGGCTTTTATAACCTAATGTGTTTTATGCAACAAAATCTACAAATGTCAGGTGGAGGCATGAGAAGATTACAGATTTTAAATGGTTCGATTATTGTTTTAGAAATAATCACGATTATATAATTATTATGCAATTATCAAAAACCACAACGCAGGGCTTTGGTTGTATATGAACAATATTCAATTGTTTTGTGAAAATCAAAGCAAAAAACCCTGATGCACTTGTTCTCAAAACTATGAATATGTAAAATACATACAGCTAAATTGAATAAAAATCCTACAGATTATAAAGATTATATAGAAATTGACAGGTGTGTTACACATTAAACATTACAGTTCATTTTAACCCTGTTATCGTCACTCATTATAAGATGGCTGGAAGTTTGTCTTTGTACTTATTGTTCCCTGTCATTTTTGCCCTTCTCGTCTCTTCTGCTTGTTTGCCTGTCCATCCAAAGGCCATCAAAATGCAAATGGCGCCCTTGCCAGGAGCAAATGAGTTTGGAAGTGGTGTCTCGTCTTCCCGCTTACTTTTCTTTCCTTTGCCAAATCATTCTGGCCCCCTTTTCATTTATGTGAATTAATCATGCCTGCAGGAAGAAGATCCTGCCTGTTTCTATTACCTACACTTGATCTTCTAAAGGATTTTTTTTAAACTGACCTTGTTATTTGAGGTTCTGTACAGACTGAAACAAGGGCCAGTCTGCTTTATTAATCCAGTCATTAAGGTCAGGCTACGATTCACATCGTGAGTAAGCCCAGAAAATTGTGTCCCGGCTGCGTGAGTCATATCTCCTCTGACTTCAATAGCTTTTCTAACTCCATATTCATAGAAACTGTGTCAGTGGAATTAAAGTGCTCCGGTCCTTGAAGAAATACAATTTAAAATTTTAAATCAATAATGGCTCCAAAGCTATTGGGGTTTTCTAGGGTCATTTTAGAATATACAATGTGGACAAAAGGGTTGGTTAAATGTTTCAATAAAAATAACAGACAAAGGAATGTCCAGCAGACACAACACACTCTTGATGCCATTTGTATAGCTTCTATTGTAAATGTCGATTTTGTGGAATTGCCTTCAGAGTAGCAGACGAGTATCTGAATCAATGAAATGTCCATAAACATTTATTCCTTTCCAATCAAGTTGAGAAAACAAAACAAACAAAAAAGACCGGTGTAAGATCAGAGGAGGTCGGTTGTGACCTTGTTTGTGCTTCTCTTATAAAACCATAGGTTTAGTTTGGTGGCAAAATGAAGATCTTGGATAATCTAGTTTCATCAAAAGAGTAATGTTAATGCAGCTTTGACTATCAAATACCCTACATTTAAGTCCTGTTCTATGCAAAGCCCCGTCTGTATTACTAAGATCTAAGGCACTTTATATAAATCTTGCAGCATGAACCAGAAGGAATGACCTCTCTTCTAACTGCAAATATCCATAAAACACGACTTGATTAAATGTGGAATTAGGAATTATTTAACCAATTTAAAACTCTGTCTTGGAGACGACATTAAAACAGGACCATCTGTGGCCTGAGGTGGCTTTATGTCTGGCTCTTTTTGAGCTCAGCTGGCCAGGGTATAATACAGTTCCCCTGAGATGGGGCAGGTGCCAGTATTAGCTTATATTAATTGGGATCATTTGTTGGGATGCTGTGTAGGGGTGATAAATCTCCTGCCCCAGGGAGGAAGGGAGAACACACCAGGCTGATGGATGTCATCTTTTGGTCCTTAGGCCATGTGAAGCTCAGCTTCCTAAAGAGCTTTTTTTCACCCTTTTCATAATTATTGGTGATTTTTTTATTATTAATCAAACTCTAGATGTGTATATAGAGTGCCGATGGAACACCTCATGACACAATGTCATAAACAGATGTATATTTTGTGGGAAACCATATGCACCAAAATAGATCATCTGTGGTTCTCGAACATCCTCACACTCAGCATTACATGTGTATCAAGTGAACACAGCTCAGCTGTCATGCAGACCTCAGGGAAAAGCCCACAGTCCGCCCTCCCTCTGTAGAACACATGCAGCAGTCTCATCTCCATGCGTTCACAAACACGGTCGCTCAGCGTGTAACAATTCATCTACAACATTCATCAGTAAAACATGAAACTAAAATAACTTATATGTTAAAGATAATTTTTTTAAAATAAAAAAAATCCTTAATTTAACAATAATATTACCAAGAATTATGCACCTTATAAACAAAATACACCGTTAAAGCCTTTCATTCATCCATTATCTTCCGCTTTATCCTATATTAGGGTCGTGGTGGGGTTCCCCATGACCTTCCAGGGGAGAACATCTCGGGCGCTGGGCAGATACACCCAGGACAGGGCGCCAACCTATCGCTGGGCACACACTTACTCACACAGTGATTTGGAGAACTCAATTGACTTGTTCCATGTTTTTGGACTGTGCGAGGAAACCGGAGAACCCGGAGGAAACCCACACAGACACGGGGAGAACATGGAAACTCCACCCAGATGGGGATTCGGAACGGGAATCCCTAGTGCTGAGAGGCGAACGTGCTAACCACCAAGCCACCGTGCCGCCCACATTAAAGCCTTGTTTAGCATAAATGTGAATGTGCAAAGTAAATTTAAGGTGTTTAAGGAATTTAACAATATAAACTTTTTAAAATAAAACACTATTATAATGTGTTTTATGTAATTTCACTGTTTACTTAACGGAGTAGAAATGACGACGACATTAGCGTTCTGTTCAGTGAGCAAGAAAATTGATATCAGCGAGTCTGTTTGCATGCTGGGCTGCTACGCAAGTTCCCATGACGCCATTCTCTCCTCGCTCACCGCTCTCGTAGTCTGACGTGTTTGTGTGTTGGATAGTGTTTTGACTCATTGCTTGAGAGTATTGGGGTGATATCACCTTTCACAGAGGAAGTAGCTGTGTGCATTAATCATTCAAGTCGCTCCGAGCAGTCTGACACACACACACACACACACAAACACGAACGAATAAATGTGGTCCCATTAGAACCGGAGTTTATCCTCTAAAGAGAATCGACTGACTGCCCATCAGTCCATACAAAAATGCTAACATCGTTCTGATCTGATGTTGAGAATAAACTGAATGTTCACAGGTATGTGGACGTCTTATACGTCATCTTCAAAAATCAACTTTGTGTGTGTGTAAGGAATTGAGCTGAAGGAAAAAGCAACCTCATAATCAATACTCTAATCCATCCTAATCTAATGTGTTATTGGAGTTAAGGTTTGTGCTGAGCGCAGTTATCACATCAAACTTAAAATGTCTCTTTATGGATCCGAGACGTACAGGAATGGACCATTCCCAAAAGAATTTCCTAAATTATCTATGCAGGATCCTAATATTACATCACACAGTTTGTAGCTTTTATTAAATTATTTGTGCTCATCAGCTAACAGTTCTTAAACATCAAATATTAAGTATTCATAACCATAACGTTCACAATTGGTACACTTACAAGATCCACCCCAGCTAGCAGGCAGTTCTGAGGCAGAACTGACCGAATGAAGGTGGAAAAAGTCTGCAAATTGGCTACGGGACTCTCCAACACCCATCTACCTAATCCTTTATTCATTCATTCGGTCTTCCTCGCCGTTTTGTTGAAAATGAAGTAGGTCAGGGCGTAACAGAGCAAGTACCCACTGGTCTCAATAGAACATCAGGATGATGAAACGTCTTTCAGAATTGAAGTGGGTTATAAAAAGGTACACAGCAGCCGCTTTGGCCTGATTTCTTCATGACCTGATGGAGGTGAACAGATTCCACTTCTCAGTGTTGCGTGCCCTCTAAATGTAGGTTGGATTAGGTGGCGGAGGAAATAAAAACTCTGACCGGAGGGAGAGGATCAGATTCTGAGCATCATTTTAAACATCATGCTTCCGGCTGCATCGGACTTTAAATGTCCATAAACTTTACTTTTCAAAACGATCCTCAGAATTCCTCGTTCCTACAACAAGCTTTAAAAAATGAGCATTAATTGTGGATAGTATGTACAGTATGCCATGTCTATCAGGCTGGTTATCAGCAAAACAAGCACAACAGAACAGCGTACTAAGGTTTCGGTTCCCCGAGGCTGGTGGAGTCATGTAGTTTAAAAAGGTTTAAATTTTTTGAGGAAAAATGCATTTTAATCTTTTTAAACTTGACATTTAAAAATGTTAAGTTTAACATTGGGCGCGGTAGCTCAGCGGTAGCTCAGTGGTCAGGGCTATCAATCTGAAGGTTGTGGGTTCAAATCCCACTGAAGTTACCAGTGTGGGTCCTTGAGCGAGACCCTTAACCCTCATTGCTCTAGGGATGTTGTGATTAACCCTGTGCTCACCTTGTAAGTCGCTTTGGATAAAAGCGTCCAATAAATGACCAAAATGCAAATGTAACATTTCGGGCACTGGGCAGACACTCAGTACAGGACACCAATCAATCACTAGGAGAACACTCACACAGACCGACACTATATATGTAATTTAGGGCTGCCAATTCACCCTGAATCCATGTTCATATTTATATATATATATATATATATATATATATATATATATATATATATATATATATATATATATATATATATATATATATATATATATATATATATATATATACACACACACACACAAACATATATGCGCCCATACACAGTCCTACCTGTTTTCATGCAGTTCTACTAGTGTACATTTACATACATTACATTCTTATTATCCCTCCACATTAACTGATGTTATTAGCTCATTAAGTCTCACACAGGTCGGCTGTACAAAAGCTTTTTATCCTAATGCTTGGCTCGGTATGAATATTTTGAGTGTCTGACGTCCAGATGTCTAGACGTGCACTTTGTCCAACTAGCTCCCTCCATCCTATAGTGCCATCAAACCTTCTCTTTCATCAGTTTCTCCTTGTGAAGGTCATGTTGTCAGGAAGTGTGGATAATCAGTAAACACCTCACTTTTCCTGGTCCTCCAGCTAATTGTATGGGGATTTTTCACCAATCCAGAGCGGGAACAGCTGCCTGACTGTGACCCTGGCTACACTGGAACACTACAAAAAAAGACTGTTTCTTTGCTAAAACACTTGGCTTGTCTCCAGCACCAGAAGCTTGGAGGTAATCGGTACTACACTTGTGAACAAGCTATTAGCAGGAGATGTTCACCATCAGTTGATTAATGGTGTGATTAATCTGCAAGTAAAGACTCAATTTACATAGAGCCCCTGCACTGTGAACATCACCATTTGGTAAAATAAACCTTCACAGCAGATCAATCCGATTAATCAGTGATGTCTTTTGCAAAGCAATCGCTTATTTTTTAATCTGTTCATCCTATTTATGGGGTGCTGGAGCCAAATATTTACACATAGGGGAGATCAATTTAGAATTAAATGTCTTTAAAATGTAGAAAGAAACCAGATGCTCCATTTTACGCCCAAAGACATGGGGAGAACATGTAAACTCCAAAAAAATGACCCACACCAACCACTTTGGAAAAACCTGTGACCGTGCCACTGTTCTGTTGTGTAGTTAATTGTTCCATGTAGCACCTTGGTTCTGGGGGAACTTTGTTTTGTTTCACTGTATGCTGTACACGACTGTATTTGGTTACTAGAACCACTTGAAACACAAAGAGAAAGTCGAAAAAACATCTAAAGAAAAAATATATTTATTTAAACACTATAAACTGAATCAGGACTACAGGCTCAAGTGCTGGACCGGTCCACTTCACACAGCCTGGAGCTGTCGAGTGGGAAACCTGATTAACTGGAGCGTAGTGCAATATGAAGTTTTATAAATAATAAGACATCTGAAATCCATGGTGTTCTTCCCTGACCTTTTATGAAAGTTGGTATCTGCATTAAAACTGTGTTTTTATTAGACCACACTAAAACTCTGCAACTCTTCAAAATAGGTTCCAGTGGGTATAAAACTATAAAGTTCAAAAGTAATGCACTATAAAATAAAAATGTGTTTGTGATCATGTAGCTTTATAATAACTCCATACCTAAAAAAAATAAAAAAAGAAATCGCAAACCCAGCAGCAAACCAACGTGCTTTATTCTTCTTTCGGGTAAGAACTGCCCACGTTCTGTCATGTAGCAGCTTGGCTTTTGTTCTTGGTGTGATGCTGGTTGTCTCGTGGAAAAGGCCTTTCAAAAGACCCTGAACTAAACTGGTCTCTGTCCAATGACAGTCTGTTCTTCCCAAACCATTTATAAAAAAATCTATTTAAATAAAGACCAGTTTCACAATAGCATAATTGGCTGTGTCTAATGGGTGAAGGGGCATTTCTCAGCTCCAATTGCCTTTGGCTGTTCCAAGGAGCCAGCACTTAAATGGGATGCTGCAGTGCGGATTCCTCCTGTGTGTGTTTCTATAAAACTGTCTCTGGCGCTTCAGTTTAGACAGAGATAGCATGTGACAGCTGTGGCCCCTCCAATAGACCTTAGTGAATAAAAATAAAGAATGTGGAAGGGGGTTCTGTTACAGCAAAAAAATAAAAAATAAATAATAAATAAAGGTCCAGGGTTCAATTTCAGACAGTTCTTTTTGTGTGGAGTTTGCATGTTCTTCTCATGAACACTTTCCATCCACAGACCAAAGTAATATAAATCAGGTGGACTGGAGATACCAAACAGAAAACATTGGAGTGAATGCATTGTGCTGTTGTGATACACTATAAAACATTGCACATGTGTATGTTTTATTGTAAACTGGAAGTCTGTATATTTTTTGTATATAATACTGTGTGTAATGTATATGCCTAGCACATTATATTCCTTGTATGTATAACATACAGATTCTGATCAATCTGTCCAGGGTACTGGGCCCTGAATCGCAACAACAATTATTAGAGGCTAGCTGCTTCTACTAACGCTTACGATTTAATGTCTTAAATGTCAGAAGATACAAGATTAAAATTTGGATTTCCAGCATAAATAATAAAAAAAAATGTTTCAGACGTCGTTAATGAAATAAAGCTGATAAATGTGAAAAAGATAAAAATATCAAGCCATGTTCACTAGAGTAATCACCCGCACTTCTGTTTGATGAAGACAAATAGAAACTACTGATGCACTAAAGCTGTTACGAACATAATGAATTGTATGTGATCTTGAGTCTCGAGAATGTCATTACGAGCAAAAGAAACGAGTCAAGTGGAAAATCTTTTATACCCGTTTGATTCCATTAATATCTCACTGAAGGAGTTTGATTTTTAAATATTCATGGTGTTGATTACACGTTTATCGGAGAAATGAATGCCAGAAAGTCTTTATATTCATGTAATCTTCTAATCTCATACTACAAAAAGAACGTGTGTGTATTGGAAACAGATCATTCGCTGCCTTCATGTTCACAGATGGACAGACGTGATTCCATTTTACGGTACCAACAAAAATAAAGATCTTTTTGGACTTAATGTTATTAGTGTAAAGGAATTCCAGTGGCCTGCTCCGAACCTCTCCCTCAACTTTACAGAAAGAATATCGAGTTTCAACCAATCCTTCTAATACAGCAGTGTTAGGACTAAAAAAAAAAAACATTCAAATAGAACAAGTAAAGATGAATGAAACTGTCTGTAGTGTGTGGGATTTAGAGCTAATATTAGGGAAGCTATGCGTCCTGGTCCTAAACTTAAAAAGGAATACGGGAGTGTATATAATTTTGGATAATAATACCCCATATAGCCAATCATTCAAATTGATTTAGTTATTTATTGTTGCTCTTCAACAACTGCAGGATGTTTTGTATGAAAAAGAATAAGAACAGACAGACAGGTAATCAGACAGACAGGTAATCAGACAGACAGAGCATTTGTTTGAGTCGAGGCTCCACTTACCTCCTCATCTCTTATGTCACTGACTAATTCAGGATGCACCTATTGATTTCAGCCCAGGTCACCTTTATCAGATAGATGGGGAGACAGAAAGAGAACGAGAACTTCAATTCTCAAGCTCAAACATTTTACAAAACTAAAACATTTTAATGTTAGGTTAAGGTCACTGGCTTTTACTGCATTTCCTTCCACTTTTCTGATCACGTCTCTGACATTTGGTGCCTTTAATTGGAGTCGTGTTTACAGCATTCACAGGACAAGTCCAAATAAACAACCCATCTTGTGATCATTCACAGCTTCAGAGGTGGCGGTTCTTAAATTACTTTAAAGTGGTCAGTTCCTGAAACCATGGACGTTCATTTTCCAATATGTTGATATATAGTTTGTCGTTGTAAGCTTATAAATAAGGGCGAAAGTCCTGTGTGTGTGTGTGTGTGTGTGTGTGTGTGTGTGTGTGTGTGTGTTTGCATTTTCTACACAACTCCAGACCGTGGCTTCAATTACCACAACATTTAACAAATGTGTGGGACCCTGTGGAGTTTTATAGACTCTTAACAACCAACACGAAGCTACCAATTACACATAATTTTAACTTTTACACCATTTGCAGGAAATGTCATCACAAGCCCTAGCTGAGAAGCGGTTGGTTACACAATAGGTTGGTGATGGTTGAGGAAAATGTTTGTGAAGGTCTAATTTTTCATCTTTTTGTATTTCCTACATTACATAACCTTTCGTTAGCTTTATAAACCAAACATCTGAGGACTAAAAAGATGAAGACTAGTGTGGTTCTTTACATCATACGCTTGTGGTGTGACACCCCCCCCCCCAACACACACACTTGACACCCCACCACTCTTATTTAATTTCTTTGATTTCCGTCTTTATTTCTTTCCAAAAACACAACATCTGTTTGTTATCATATTCTATGAATCCTTCTTTCATCTAATAAAAAAAAAACTCTTAGCAGAGTGAAGATCAACACCGGTCCCTGCGACAAAAGACTTTGCACATCATGTTTGATGGAGTAAACCACCACCGCTGAGTCACCGTTGAGCCGAGTTTCATCCCTGATCCTGTGGCCTTTTGTCATTTTGATCAAGCGCAATCCAGATGAAAGAGATGAACAGAACCGTCTACAAAGAGTCTTTTGTCCTTTACACTCACAGTTGATCTGTTGCTGCAGCATTGTGGATTCACTTTCTATTCTTCATACTAATCTAGGAGTCTCATTCTGCATCATTTTTTACTGTATTAGAAACCGTTTCCACTACAAAGGAACATTAACTTCAAATCCAAATCATAATTAATCAATATCAAACAGTTACAAATGTTGTACCAAAACAGTAAATTGCCGAAAATGACATTTACAGTTTTATCTTGTGTGTTTTCAGCACTATAACTTTTAGTTCAAGTAGGAAAATATTTTGTTACAGAAGTTCTCATTCTGATCACAGTTCAACATGATGAGTTTCAGTTTCAGTTACGATATCAAAGCTTTTGTTCCACAACAAACATTTCCTGTTCCAGCAGTTACAGCCAAGACATGGTGCCAATCCATCACTGGGCAAACATTCACTCACCTAGATGCACACGCAGACTATATTCCCCTTGAATCCATGTTTTTGGATAGTGGAAGGAAACCGGAGAACCCGGAGGAAACCCAAGGAGAGAACATGGAAACTCCACCCAGATCGGATTCGAACCTGGATCCCCAGCACTGAGAGGCAAACATGCCAACCACTACATCACCATGCCGCCCGTATTCCTATTTTCAGTATAAAAACTTCAGCCACAATGTCCTTCTTTTACAGAATCAAAACCTTCAGTTTCAAATGGTTTGATTCAGAACTATAACTTCAGTATTAGAAACGTTCCCGTTCTAATAAATATTCCACTCATCACATCTATCATCAGCAAAAATGTTTAATTACACCAACAGTCCTGGTTCCAAAGGTTTAGTACCAGTTTTAGCACTTTGAATATTTTAACATAAATAAATAGCTTATTCAAAGTGCTTGTGTCAGCAGAAAGCTGTGTACAGTACTGTGTCCGCTGGACTCTCATTAGTACGGTTCTTTATTTCTACTCCTCTCATCCGTACATCTCTTTTTGTTCAAAGCCACCTGCCCATCTTATCAATTTTCCCAGTCGTCATGGAAACCTATGGATTCTATCATACTGGGGTTTCAGGGTCATGATGGAAGATGTGTATTGTTCATTTCCCCTTCCCCCTCATAAAATTTCATATCCTCTTTCTTTCATGAAGGCATGTAAAGATTTTTATGATGACATCCTGCAGCACCTTCTGGTTAGAGCAACATTCAGCAGGCGACGTCTGCTATTAGATTCTTTAGGTCCTCCAAAACATGGCCAAATGTGGACGCACATACTGCTGAGCTATTTTTTTTCAAGTAGCTTAATATCGCAGAACATAAATATACAACTTAGCATTTCATTAAATGCAATTAAAAAAAATATTTGGAAAATCTTTACTTCTCCTTAACCTTGTTAAACTGGCAAAGGGACAAGAAATGGTTTCCATATATATTTAAAGATATATAGTTAAAATTTAGACGTCATGCCACTGTAATGAATAAAGCAACATGGGCTTGTGGAGCACTTTAAAAAACTAAATTTAACTGCTGCCTCAGCTTTAAGCTAAAGCTCTTATTATTTCAAATAATAAACATTTCTGAGCATAAAAAACAAACAAACAAAAGGATAAATATTAAGTTGATATAAAATAAAATATCAGGCTGTTTAAAAGTTTTGTATTAAATGCAATATAGATGCAGCTTTTGCGATCTGACCTCTAAAAAAGCCTTTAGTTCAGTTCCACGGTAGAGTGCACAGTTCTCCTGACTCACTCACACGTCATCAATCCAAACATGCAGATTCAGGTTTACTGCCAGTTCAAGTTCTGTTTATTCAGACCGGGTTAAGAGCCATCTTTAGAGGTGATGCTTGTGGTGTTCTAGCCATCATTTGATCAAACCATCGAGCTTCGATTAGATGGGATGCTAACATTCTGTGAAGTAAATTCAGTGTGATGCTGAGAATGAGAGGGGGTGCTGCTGCTGCTGACTCAGGGCAAAGTGACCCGGAGAGGGGTGGTAAATAATGCAGTGCTCGGAGCATGTCCGGTGGTGATTGTGATGTATGCAGTTGTGCGCACGCACGCACGAGCACACACACACACACACACACACACACACACACACACACACTCAAATGATTAAACCAAGCATCTTATTTTGTTCTTATGTCCTTAGTCTTGGCCAGTATATATAATACAGTTCATACAACATTTTTTGAAAATTTGCATAAGTATTATTGAGTATTATTGCTTTTAATTTTCTTTCTTTTTAAGCCACATTTTGTACCTTCCGCTTGACATATGCTAGTACAGGGTTTAAACAGGGTCTGCTGTAGGAAAGAGTAAATATTTGACACAGAGTATCTGTGCTCACTGTATAAAGCACTTCGAGGGGATGAGAGTGAATGTGATGGAGGTCATTGGGACTAATACGGTGGTTCTTTTATATTTTACATGAGTGGTATATTTTACTCGAGCTACACAGGCTTTCTGTACGGGTACAGAAATTCCATCCAGGAAACACACACACACACACTCATACACACACAGAGAGACTAAACATGTATAGTAACTTTAGAAAATGGAAGTTGGGTCTGAGGTCACTGCTGTCCTTTGAAGTAATTGCAGACTAAACATCTGAATATTTTAAAAACTAGTGTTCAAGTGTGTGTTTAAGAGGAAAACAGACTGGGGTAATAGTAACGGACCAACTCACCGATTTAATACAGGTAACCCTCCAGAAATTCAATGACCTGTTTTTAGAACTTACCGCATTTTTCTATCATCCAAGTTAATCTCTCATCTAATCCCATTATCTTTGTTTTAATCCACTATGGTCGCTCAATAAAGATACAAAATCCTGCTTTTTTTTCAATACTGTCATATAAACGTCTTAAGAAAAGATAGATACATCCCTTTGGCCATACAGATGCCCATACATGAATATTATTTTAATTGAGTATTTGTACAACCCTTCCCTGCCCACCCCACCCCACCCCACCCCATATTAAATCAGCTTTGCATGTACTTTAGCACCTTCTGATAATGAATGTGTGACTAGAAAGTATTTAACCACCAAAGGTCAAGTTGTATACACGTGTCTGCATGTGTGTATGTGTGTGTGGGAAAGTGTATGGTGGTGCTGATAGAATTCATGTGGTGTAGGTGGGCATCCTGTGTGGTGGAGGTCAGATTCAGTCCAACAGCTGCTGTAGAACTGCTGGGTTAAAGGGTCACATGTTTGTGTATTGGGATGAATAAAGGGAAGGGGGTGGTGCAATTAAGATAGAAGGTAAAGATGGATGAGCAAATGCCCATCAATCTAATTAAACCCCTGACCTTCTACAGACCATGTTTGGTTTCAGATTAACATTTGGTGATGAGTGAGGAAATTGTATAATGTATATTAATGTAAAAGGACAGAACATAGAACATTGCGTGTGTTTAACCTGCAGTGGTCAGTGGCAGCTCAGAGGTGAGAACGGTCAGCCAGGTTAACACTGTAAATAAACTAGGTTTGGATTTTATGATGGATAACTGAGAAACCCAAATATGAATATAATAAGAATATATACTTTGTTTTGAACAAATAACAATGAGTTTTTGATAATTTTATGAGTTGCACAGACAGCACCTCATTGCTTTGCGTCTTGTGAACTGATGACATGCAAACATTCAGATTTCTTCCCCACTTCCTGGCTGATGGACTTTCAACGATCTGACATGAAACAGAATGAAAATGATTCAACATTACAGACTAACTTGTAATGTTGAGACTTTCCGTACTGTTATTTGCACAAGTGTTGTTGCTTCTGATGGCTTGTGTCTGATCCATACTGATGTCAACGGTTTGTGTTGGTTTTGCGTTTGCGTGAAGCCTGATAATGTTTGTCATGTCTGGGTTTGTTCAGTGTGGTCTCGAAGTTTAGAATACATTCGGAGGTCAGTGATACATTTGTGTTAAACTACATCTGGTTTGTGTTTGTCTGTCTGTACCTTCATGGGCTTCCAGTCAGGTCATGCGTGTGTGGGTATGGACACTCTGGGGGGGATTATTTTAAAATAAGCATCAATACTGCTTTTTATATAATATATAATATTTAAAAAATGTCTATTGGTTTGTAATAGAAGGTCCAGCCAGGTGGGGTCTGTGACGGGAAGCTGTGATGGTGCATGTGTCTGTAACGTAATAGTCTGATGACAACAAACACAACTCCCATTCTCTGTGTCAGTGTGGCCGACTGGGTCATTTCAGTTGTTTGTGTCAAGATGACCTCAAGCTGAAAAGGCCCATTTAAAACCAGAACTAAGCAAACTCTGCATGCAGTTACACAGACACACGTGTTTTTTTTTTTTTTTTTTTTTTAAATAATAAACACTGAGCTCACACGAGACACACAAAACGACAGTGTCAGCAGGATTACAGCCCAAGTGAGAACACAGAAATACTGTGTTGTGGTTTCACATCTCTGAAAGGTATAAAGATGGAATGAGGCAGCTGTTAGTCTGTAGTGGTCACAAAGTCAAATCGATATTTTTGTAATAGCTTTGTAAAAATGCTTTGTTTTAGCCAAACACCCCAAAACACCCCATGATTGTGTTGCTCTGGCTGATGCGTCTTTATACCATTCTTGTAGACTCTCTATGTAAGAGAGAATTTATCATGGTCTTTAAAAATAGGAGTTGGTGTATAATCTTGAACCTAATGTACAAAAAAATAAATCAAAAAGTACTTTATAGAAAGGAAAGAATTTGGTACAAATGGTAGATGACCCAATTTTAATTCCATGTTTTATTTAACAGTAAAAACTGAAAACACTTCAAGAAGAATCCTTTCCTTTTTTTTTCTTTAAAAAAAAAGGCCTTTTCATCCAAAATCTTAAACCCTTTAACAGCCAGTTCAAGGTGAGAATAAAGTGCCTTCATTTCACCTCACAGTCATGTGAAAAAGGTACAAAGGCTGACTAGGGAAGTCATTGTTCTGCCATTATAATGTTGTCTCCTGCCTCCCTGCACCCTAAAATCTTCAGATTACAAATGATTCAATTAAATTAGATACTGAAACGCAATAGAAATAAAGCATGCTCTCTGTTTTGATCAGTGTAGAATGGAAACGGCAGCAGAAATAGGTGGGTTCTTTATACTTCCACTCTACATTGTATTAAATGCACATAGTTATGTATTGTATAATATCCAACAAGCTTAAATACAGTAAGTTAGACAACTAGGCCATCAAATGTTGTCTATATAATACACATAAAAGGGGTAAAAGGTTTTGTGATAATGAAGGTAATGCATCATTAATCTTCATCATGAGGGTTTAGGTCCCGACCCCGTCTTACAGCCGCTGAGCGTGTTCACTCTTCTTACTGCATCATGTCTCTGTTGTAAACGGCTGTGGGTAAAATTATCTGCTAAATACTGTAATTGGATAAAATACAGCTTCTGCATGAATCTGCTGTTTATCTGCGAGTTATACTGCGCGTCATTAATCAGGACGCCCTACGTAGTCTGACTATGTTTTCTTCCATAAGGTACTGCCATACAGGAGGCTATACGAGATGTGAACGGGGGTGGATTTAAATGACATGCATGAAAA
Organism: Corydoras sp. C115; assembly: GCA_019802505.1. NCBI lineage: Eukaryota > Metazoa > Chordata > Actinopteri > Siluriformes > Callichthyidae > Corydoras > Corydoras sp. C115. The sequence goes on from JAFMOC010000014.1 coordinate 1,143,536, forward strand.
TGAATGCCTCCAAAGATGGGCTTAGTCCCCGTTTGATGCACAGCTCAAAAATGGGAAGTTAGAAAGCAGATTTATTAACCAATCATCCGTCTGCATACCACTCAACAATCTGTTCATGTGAGTTTGCCATCTGTGTCACTGGGTTTGATGGTACCCCAATGAGAACCCCCTCCCCCCCTCTTTTTTTTGTCTTTCTACCTTCCTCGTTTTGCTCTACCTCGGTGTCCCCTCTTCACCCACCATGTCCCTCCCCCCATCTCCATCATGGACAATTGGCTGACTTTATCTATGACACGTGCTTTGCCTGAAGGTCTTTGTCCTCCGTAAGGATTGCCTAGCACCCATTATCCTCAAGAGTGTGTGTGTGGGTGTCTGACTGGGTGTTGGGGAAACTCCTTTTGTCCCATGGATTAATCAACCCCCATCAGCTCCTACCTACCACCACCACCACCACCACAATCTCTTCTTATCCCCCACCACATGCTGGTGCTAAAGTGTTAAAATACCTTCAAGCAGTAAACAAAGGCGCAATTTACAGCCTGCCAAGTCAAAGATAGATAACAACTGAAAGCCATCTGATTAAAGAATGAAAAAAACAACTTTAAATAATAAAAGCTAAGACTGTCACCAATGCAACTAATTCAAATTCAAATAAAATTCAACCCAAAACAAAATATATAAATGATTAAACATTCAGTGCAGTAAAACTATATGCAAATGTATTTAGGCTTAAGAGATACTTAAATAAAACACACAAAAACACAATTTGAATTCCTTTAAGTGTCCGAAATGTACCAGAGATCAAATGTAAATGTATGAAAAATGTATGAATGACTTCAGCTCATGCATTAAAATTAATAACATACACAAAGTACAATTTTGTACTCAAAAATACTCAAAAACTACAAGTTCTATCAAGTTACAAATCATCTTATGAATCGTGCCAGGGAGCTTTAGGTCACAAGGCTGGTTCCTTACCCACAAGCAAGTATCCCAACTTGGTGGTTGGGGTCGAAGTACCTGGTCAGCCGATAAATGGCACCCTCAGGCAACGGGGTTAAAAGCCGTGTTATTTACAAATTAAAAGCTGTACATTGTTTATAACAGGTTTATTTAGCTTGTGAACTCAGTGTATTTCATCTGGGGTAAATTTGACATGGTCTAATTTCAGATTTCACAGTAAAAAAAAATGTTAAAAAAAAAAAAAAAAAAAAAATTAAGCTCAGTTAATCAGTCGATAAATATGGGGTTTTGACAACCTTTCATGTTGGTTTGTACAGTGTGGTGTTTATGATAAAGCAGACAAATAATAAATCAAATGATAATGAACTAAAATAAATTAATATAGAGATATTTTAATGGTTTACAACCTACTTTTTTTTTACACAAATAAGCCATTCAGTCAGAGAGCAGTGCATGTTAAACTGCTGAAGCTGTGCAGTGCTGTGTGTGTTCTCCTGTTCCCCATTCTTGTGGCTGATTGGCTTAAGAAGGCGGGGTTTGAGTCAGGGGTGGGGTGAGGGACGTCCTTTCGCTCAGTGTCTCTTTCTCTTTTGCTGTCCCCTCTCTCACTGTCTCTAGTGGAGGAGAACAGAGGATTACCTTTCACTATGAGGCAGCTCCTGCACTACTGCTCCTCATGCTACGTTTCGTTTCTCGTCTTCCCGTTGACTCTGCCTTCATCAGTGGGCTGAGTGAACAGGAGTTTGGATCTGGGAGCTTGGAAGGGACGGAATAGCCCTGAGAAGGGGGTTGTGACCAGAGGGTAAGGGTAAGGGGAGGGTGGGTTGACATCCCTTGGGAGAAGCCTCTTTTCTCTCAGCTAAAGCAAGAAGAGGAACGGCAGCGTGTTGGGTTCATCCACTCTCATCATTCCTGGTTCTTCTGCTGTCTGCTGCTGTGCTTTGCTCTTTTTCTACCTGGGACAAAAGTGGACTACTGCAAACAGGACTTCCTCAACTGTAAGCAATGTGCATGTGTGTGTTTGTAAATTTAGAAATAACATTGTCAGTTAGTTTTTTTTTCTGCCACATACACTCCTGTCACCTCATATCAACACACTTCGGCATTCAGTACTCAGATTATCATGAATTAATTATAAATGCATGCAGACATTGCTGATTCTCGGCCCTTGTGGGCACTCAAAGGCATTTCCGAGAGCCCCCCACCTCACCTCACCGGTGTTATGATAAATTATATTTAATGTGTGGACTGACCTTCTGTTACCACCAATCATGAAAATGGTAACAGGAAACACTCATTGTGATGTCATAATATTTTACATCCATGTATGCATGTTCTAAAACTAATATCAATCACTGACACACAAATACACACAAACACACACCCCACTGAATGACAAGTTTCAAACCTCTGTGTTCATGGTACATGTAGCTGAAAGACATGGCAGCCTCCATGACAGCTTATTGTTAGCCATAAGCTACCCAGTAAACATTGGTGCCGGCATGATGATGGACATAGTGTTTATGAATGTCGGTGTAATTTGCTGTCGGTGTATTTACAAATATTTATGTCAATGTATCAAAACAGGTTTGATGTTTAAGGATTTATTTATTAAGGTTTTTAAAAAAAAAACAAAAAAAAAAAACACTTTTTATATAATAACTTTATAATAACAAATAACTTGTTAGTCATTTAGTTATGAAATTCTAATTTTGCCGAATTTAAATTGAAGTGCAGCGTATATAATGACATTAAAAATGAACCTTAACATGTTGGACATTATTCAAAATGAAATTCATTAATTATATAATAAACTCAGCACACAATGAGTATTCAGTTTACTGACGTGAGTAAATGAACCAGTACTGTTCTATTACACTTCTTGTTCATGGTTTGTAGCACAGCTGGGAGGAAGTACCCCTTTATTGTGTGTTCACACCACAGGAACACGGGACAATTACAGTCTGCAGAACCCCCTTTGAGAGACTTCTTTAGCTCTTACTGCAGGGAAATTTCTCTCAACACAGCATTCATAAGTAAAGTAAGAGTGAAGGGACTGGTTCATAAGCAAGTACTCATGGGTACAGTATAGTGCTCCTAGGTGCAATCATCTGCATAACGATTTAGTTTGTGTAAAGAAACTTCTTGGTGTTGAAACATGGCTGGATAGTGGAAATAGTCATTTAATCGCATTTAAGAACAAAACACAAAACCGTACTTGCACTAAAATTAAAATTTCAACATAAAGCATTCAGTGCAGAGTGAAGCAACACACTGAAAACCACAGTCACCATCTGAGTCAAAGTCCATCTGATCACTTGGGTGGCTTTCTGTCATTCGTCAGCGTTTTTACTCCGGTTCAAATGCAAAAAGGGAAAAAGCTCCTTTAAAACCACAGTTCCTTGAGTGCATCCATAAAATCAGCCACAGATCTTTACACCTATATGAAATGAATAAATAACATTTAACGACTAAGTATAAAGTTGTAATATGGAATTACACCGAACTGGTTCTGTGCAGGTTCGTAAGGTTTTATTGCTTGCATAGGGCCACAGGGCTAAACCGGATCTTCCCTAAACTCATTCATTCATTTATTATCTCCCGCTTTATCCTCTATTAGGGTCGCGGTGGGGTTCCCCATGCCCATCCAGGGGAGAACGTCTCGGGCGCTGGGCAGATAGACCCAATACAGGGCGCCAATCCATCGCTGGGCACTCACACTCACTCACACAGACACACTCTACATGGGGCAATTTTGAGAATTCAATTGACTTGATCCATGTTTTTGGACTGTGGGAGGAAACCGGAGAACCCGGAGGAAACCCACGCAGACACGGGGAGAACATGGAAACTCCACCCAGATGGGGATTCGAACCGGGAATCCCTAGCGCTGAGAGGAGAACATGCTAAACCACTAAGCCACCGTGACGCCCCTTCCCCAAACTGTTCAGCCAAATATATATTATTAGCTTTATGTAAAAATCTCCAATGCCCCAGTTTTCTTTACAGCTCAGGGTGAGAAACTCACAACAGTATATGTTTCAGACAGACCTGTGTGTGAGAGAGAGAGTGTGTGTGTGTGTGTGTGTTTTCTCAGCTGCTTTGGCTTGATCAGATAAGGCGATTAGGAAAGAAGTATGTGACCTGCTGCGTCACCACCCCCGCTGTCTGTTACGTCTTTATTCCATCGTTTTGGTCTCTCTCTGGTGTTTACAGACTCGGCTGCTGAAATGAGGTTTAATTGATGGTTGTTTTGTCTGCGGACGTTTCCACCTGCACGACGGAGCTGGTTCAATAAGGTGCCACAGAATCGGCTAATCTGTTTTAGTATTTTGTGGTTAATCTTTGCATTTATTGCACTTCAGAACATTTCACATAAAAAACCTGCGCGACATGACTTGATACCTTTTTCCAAAGTGGTTTCATGGCATAATATTTATCTTTTTTGGCTATGAACAGGGAAACCACACACACACACACACACCACACTTTATTACTGGCTTTTAAATCTGATTCCAGTTATTTTCTGCGGTCCTAAACTGGATTTCCAACTGTGGCCATGCGACTTCAAAGCGAACCGTCGGATCAGAATCCGTGCGACTCGTTGCCCGTGTACATGTGTTCAGCATTTTTCTTTTTACATGAGCTAGAATCACCAGAGTGGGGATAAAAAAACCAGCATGAACTTGCAGTTCCACAGAGCAAGTCTGCCATTCATCTCCATAATCATGCACAGCTGACAAATTTCACAAACCAGCACGGGGATTTGTCCGGTTTTGACACAAGTCTCATATTTTATTGTGACACGGTCGTCTCATGCTGGAATCTGGCAATGAATGCAGAAAATGCGATGAAGAGGGTGGAAACATTTGCAGTAGAGAAAGATACAGGACACAAGCATATATGAAATGTAAACCGTGAAGCAAATCTTTTTCCAAAAAAAAAAAAATCAGAACTGAGACCTGTAGACTGAACATTGTTTCAAAAGTGAGCCAGACGGAGTCCTGACCTCAACCTCACTGAGCATCTTTAGGAAGAATCTGTAATTCAAGGGCTAGACCTTAAAAACAAGCACAAGATCCTAATAACCCATCTGACCTCCATAAGGACTAACAATGTTGTGATGTCACAGTGCATTATAGAAGCATTTAGAGTGGGAAAAAAAGGTGTTCCACTGAATTTTATTTCATATTTTTTACTTCAAATCTTCAGTAAATAAGCAACTCAATGTCAGTTTCTGATCCCAGCGTGAACGGCACATGTGTATATACTGGCCTCTCTCTCTTGAGAACTTGTAATACCCCAAGACTGTGACAGCAGAGTGCAATAAGTGCTTGACATTTTACACTTCATCTCCCTAAGCACTTAAAATATGTGGTTCTGAGATGGAGCTTTAGTTTCCTCGGCTCCTGTGTATGTGCGTGAGCGTGCGAGCTTGTGGTTGCCAGAGCTGGAATGTGTTTATGTGAGGCGAGAGTCAGTGTGGTGCACCAGATGGAGCACCAGTAGTTAAGTGTGGGTGTATCAGTCGATTTGGCTGCGAGGAATCTCTTTATTTAATCCCACTACTCGCAGATGAGAATGTTTGCGTGCGAGTTTGGCAGCGGCAGGGTAAGTGGTCGAGAATGAGCTGGATATAGGGACCTCTTTATGCAGCCGGTGTAATTTGTAAATTAGTTAGTGTGAGTGTGAGTGTTGGACTGAACATCAGCTGTGCTCCTCGGAGACACGTCGGGTCTCAACACAGCAGTTTAAGGAGCATGCACAGAGAGGCTTGCTTCCGAATTAGCTCAAGTGGTGGTTCAATACGCGTGGGTGTTTTTCCACTGCATGCTGGAAACTGAGATCCAAAGTGGAAATGCGAGGACCAGATCTAAAATATGGAAAATGTATTTGGAAAGATGGAAAGACTTGCATCTAAAGCTGTGTGTTAACTTTGGCTGCATCTTTTAAAACAGTAATCATACAGTAGGTGATGCACCTTCAGTACTTGTACTTAAGTTAGATTATGTGATGCAAGATCTGGAACACTTGGTGCAGAAATTGGTAGCTTTTTTAAACATATCTGATATATTTGGAGCCCAGCGATAGGTTGGCGCCCTGTCCTGGGTGCATCTGCCCAGCGCCCGAAACGTTCTCCCCTGGATGGGCATGGGGAACCCCACCGCGACCCAATAGAGCATAAAAGCGGAAGATAATGAATGAATGAATGAATGAATTAATGATATATTTGGTACTGAATGTGAGGTCTGTGGTACTGGATGCTTTGTACCCAGAGCATTTGGATCTTGAGTATATGCTGAGGTTCCCTCTGGGAAATCTTGGTAGCTTTGAAATATTTAAAGTTCAGTTCTGGAATAATCACAATGATGCTAGAACGTTGGCTCCGACACAGTTCCAGCCTTTACACCTGCAGTCTGAATTACTACAACATTTGATACTGAAACTAATGCATAGTTTAACCATTTCACTGGAACAGTATTACGTAGGTTATATTGGTCTTAAAATTATTAGTTATGGTCCTACAGTAAGAACGGTCCTGAAATCTAAAGCTTCAGTAATGGACAGGCGACCTATTCTGCACTTACACAGAAATGTATAAATATTCATTCATTCATTATCTTCCGCTTTATCCTATATTAGGGTCGCAGGGGGGGTTCCCCATGCCCATCCAGGGGAGAACGTTTTGGGCGCTGGGCAGATACACCCAGGACAGGGTGCCAATCTATCTCTGGGTATTGTATAAATATTGAGTTAAATAATAGTAACACAATAGAGGACTTTCAGAGTTCATCTAGTTGGTATAAATAATAATGCACAATCTCTTACTATCTGTCTTTAAAGATCATTTGCACAATACATTTATAACTTTGTAAGTCCAACAGAACACCTTAATTTCCCACAATTTCATCATGGTGGTGTTGACAGATTAATAGAATTAGTCTGAGAGGCTCCTCATTGAATCAAAACCTCAAGACAGTCGAATGTCTGTCATCTCAGTCAAAGCAAAGCCCACTGGTGAAATATCCACTACCATCACGTATGTATGCAAAGTCAAACTTCTCCCGGGCTCAAATAAATTATCACCCTTCATAACCCCAGGTGATTAAATAACAGCAAGAGATGGAGGCTGTCCCTCCTCTTACAGAACCTTTCAAGTGGAGAAAAACAACCACGGTCTCACAGAACGTACGCTCCCTGCCGGGGTTCATCTGGGTCTATGTTTGTGAGAGATGGCAACAATGTGGGTGTTCTTCTAATCAGGGGCAGGACAGACAAGATGAGAAGGTACATGGCTGTTCAATAGTCAGCGTGGCACAAAAATACGGAGGAAAAAGACATGGTGGTAAAGAGAGAAAGTGCTAATGCACGAGAAGGTGAAGAGGGGAGTGTTTAAATCAAATGAAGTCAATAAGTTGAGAGTAAACAACAGATGGTAAGCCCCCAGTGGTGGGAGCCAGTAGCATTTAATCCCTCATTTGCGGCCTCAATTTGACACCGATTACACCGTGAAATATTCAGGACATTGACTGTTTCTCTGGTTAGTGTCTTTGTAGAGTTTGGTATGTTCTCTCCCTGTCTAGGTTTGCCAGTTTCCTCTCTTTCCAAAATGGCAGTAAAAGGACTGATTACCAATAAATCCCATACTCACTGACAAACTAGGGGCAGTTGTAGGCTTGTGGTTATGGAACCAGCCTTGCGAACTGAAAGTCCACAGTTCGATTCCCGGTCCCACCAAGTACTCTTCAGCAAGGCACCTAACCCCAATTGCTCCCCGGGCGCCGTGTACAGAGCTGCCTACAGCGCTGGGCACGTGTACTCACTTCACTCAGTGTGTGTATTTCACTGCACGGATGGGTTAAATGTGGAGGAGAAATTCCTCTGTATGCAAGTACAGTCAGCAAATTAGACCGTTACCAGTTCTACTTAAACGGTTTACCAAGCTAAGATCACAAAACATCAGGTACGAAACTAAGAACAACCGAAGAAAGTAACCTCCTAAAGATCATCTTAAATCATCTTACACTCATCTTAAATAATCTACAACTTAAATAAGAACAATTCAAATATTACGCATGAAAACACACCAAGGAAGTAATTTTTAGGGGTGTCTTCAACTAAGGATTTTCATAGTCTAATCTGATTCGTCAGATTTTCCCTATAGTCGACTCAGTTAAAATTTCGCCACAAGATGGCGCTATAAGCGTGGTTTTTAAAAAAGATTAAAAAAAAATATATTTTACTTGTTTTTCTAGAGCACCGTAAATGGGTTCCCATTCTGGACTTTTTTCCACTTCAAAGGAGAAACCTAAAACACTCAGATCAATGAGTTTTAGGATGATTAGGATGATTTTATTTGACAAAAGGCTATATATATAACGAAAACAAAGACATTTCATGTAAAAACTAATGCTTAGCAGCAGCCATTGGCACCCCACGTGGTCAAAATGGTACATTCGACTATGAGGTTCATAGTCGACTACGGTTCTCCGAATCGAATCGTTGAATCAGCGAATATTGCAACTCACCCCTAGTAATTTTACACAATCCAGGTATCTAAGTTATTGGCGACCCTGCTTTTAATACTTTTATACAATTCCACACTGGCAGTGAGTTCAGGGTTGGAACATCCACGTTCAGTTTGATAGCCCAACACTACAGCATGCCCTCATGCAGAACTGAAACAATAACAAAGTCCAATTAGCATCATTGCTGGTTTTATATGCATCGGTTCCATTTGGTGTTTCAGATGAGGATCATTCTTGTGGTCCACTCTGACACTGTTCTTGCCGACGCATTACCTCCTGACGGTTTTGTTTTGTTAACCCTAATGTGACGAATCATCACAGTGTGTAACGGGCTCAGCGGGACTCCCGCTGCACACGTTCTGTAAATGACTCCATTCCTTTCGCACATAGACAGACAGCACTGGTGCTCGTTCAAGAAATTAGCAAAGAAACAAGTCCAGAGTCTTTTGGAACTCTTAATCTTGTGTGAATATATTAACTGGGAAACAGTTTTATTATTGTACACGCAGCTAAATAAATCATATGTTAAGTACAGTTAGGGATCTAGAATCCCTGGTTTATTAATGTGCTTTCCTTAGAGTAGTTTTTTTTCCCACTTTAGTCTAATTATATCCACTTTCCAGCCGTCAGCACTCCCACTCTTACTCCTACTTCCATGTCGAAAGAAAGATGTGCATTGCTGACCGCTTCTTTATTGCCAACCCAGTGGTAAGGTTCTGCAGTAAGCTGTAAAATATGCTGTCATCATCCCCACAGACTGAAACTACATTCACACACATTCAATTTAAATGATCTGCATGTAGATGAGTGTTCTGGGAGAAAATGCAGATTTCTGGGGAAGGGGTAAAAAAAGAAAGAAAGAAAGAAAAAATCTCTGAAAGGCTAAACCAATCTGTGTGTTTTTGTAAAACAGGGTAATTTTTAGAAGCTTAACAACTCTGGAGTAGTTTAGAACCTGGGTGTTAAACATAAAACTGATTATTATTGTTAATGTAAGCGCAGTAATGGCACTCGACTCGAAAAGAATGGAAATGAATATTTACAGCACATGTGTGTGTGTTGTGAAATCGATTGAGTCCTGTGACTGATACAAAACGGGAAGAAACAAAGATCTGAGCTTTATAACAAGACACTGGAGAAAGAGATTCAGATATTGATTTTTTTCAAAAATACACATGTGGTTTTCTACATACATGACTAATGAATTATTAGAAAACACCTTAAAGTTTTTCATAGTCCTGATTCCAAGTGCATGTGTGAAGGTATTAGATCATTCAGGTGTGCATCTGGTTAATATGAACCCCAAAAAGTCTATTATTTAACTGTCCACCATCACCAAGAACCAGTCAGTAAAATCACTGTTTCTTTTTAGAACACCAACGCAAATTAGGCTTATTGATCATAGTTGGTCACCTAAGTCAATATGAAAATCAGCATCATCAGCATCAGTGGTAAACACAAAAACAGAGGTGGTTCCAGATTCAGCATCAGCACCACATTATGGTAAATGACTAAACAATAATGGCTTAGCTGGCCAGAGACGTCTACAGAGTTCAGAAGTGCAGCGAAGCATTTTGATGCATGACTTTGTCTTAATGGCAAATTCAGAAACACTAACCGCCCAGAAGAAAAATGGAAAGATGTCCATTTGTGCACTTTGGCATTAAGCTAGAGTGGAGGAATTAATCCCGAAAAAGACATCGGTTTTCCAGCTGCCTGACGTCTTTCCCTTCCTCTGGAAATTGTCTTTTTATTTCCTCTTGTATGAAGCGGGGTTCCCAAAACACTCCACCTCTAAAGTATGTGAACGTCTGTCCCTGATGGTGTGAATTTCCTTAAAATACAGAATTAGGAGGTCGTGTAAATCTAAATAAGGGAGAAAGTGTGTGTGAACATGCGAACCCCTACGCCCCCATGTCGCCCACCTGGATGATTATGATATTTTAATTAGTGCCTTTGGTTTGGTCCCTGAGCTCAGGATCTCTGATTTGTCGGCGGATGCTCGTTGAGGTTTATTAATGCAGTACAGATCTTAAGTCTCGGTCTTTCAGAGTCTCTTCTTTCATGACCTTGTTTCCTCTTAATTGCTGGTAATGTTTATCCAGGAAGGCTGTGTATGTGTCTGCATGTCTAGCCACGGTCCTTCCTGTTGTCTGAATTCAGCGTTTTCGTATTGTTCTTCCTCTTCCTGTCTCCTCTCCTCACCTCGGGCCGTGTGACTTCATGTACGCGTCTCTACATGTGAACTCTAAGCTTTTTATTTGTTGCTGTTAGACATGTGCAGGAGCTGCCAGATCATCGTCTGAGTGCGTGTGTTGCTCTAATCGTTGTCATCTGTTCCCGTCTCAGTGCGGACCCGCAGTGTCACAATGTCCTGCAGAGAGTTTATACGTCTGTGCCAGCTGGGGCTTTTGGCAGCGGTTCATTTTTCCGCCGAATGGAACGACTCGACTCGGATTCCTGGAAAATGACGATGCAGGACTGACTGTAGAGGAAAGTCTGTCGCACGCCTGCATGCCGAACTGATCAAGAAAACATCTCAATTTTTATCTTCATCTCAGAGATGATTATACACCATCAGTATACAACAAACGAGAACCGACAGACAACCGAACAAACAAACACTGTGAGCCACTGTGATTACTCAGAAATACTGACTGATGACAACCCTGCTCAGTCCACCCATCCATCAGCTAGTCAGTCCATCCAAATGCCAGCCTGCATCCACCTATTCATCGATTTTGTCAGTCCGTCCAGCTGTCCAATGGCTGAGTCCAACTGTCCACTGGACTGTTTGTCCATCCATCAGTCGATCCATCCAAATGCTTGCTCACCTCTCAGCCAATCCAACCGTCCGTCCGTCAGTTCATCCATTCGTTTATCAGTCCGTCCATTCATCTGTCTGTCTATCCATTCAAAGTCTTCTATATTGTTTTATATATATATATATCCTATATATCCATTAGTTAGATCAGTCTGCCGGTTCATAATTCAGCTCATAAAAGAAAGTTTTTATAGTTCATTTTACGTTTTTCAGAATCATCTGTATTGTGTATAGGCTCACTGAACCATCAGAGACTCGTGGACCCAAAGTCATGATTAACCAAACACCAGGACAACTCGTTCTGCCACATAATGACTTTAATTATGACATTTAATGTTTATGTATGCAGTACTAACTTCAGAGCGTAATTTGGTATTTGAGTTCAAAGCTCAAATTCACCATTTACCCGAAACGCGTTCTGCTTCCTGACTGACAGTAAAATGAAGGAATTGTTGCAGCAGCTCTCCGTTTTGTGGACGCTGCACTGAGATGTTATCTTCCACTCCGACCTTTCTCTCTCCTTTATGCATTTGTGTCTGAAAGCCAGGGGGTGGATGAAATAAATTATTACTCACTTTGTTTCCCCTCAGCTTTGTTTTGCATGTCATGCATTTCTGAAAAGATCCTCATTAAATATGGATCTGCGTAATGACTGTTCGTTCCAGAAGATTCCATCAAAGGGTAGGGCTCTCCCATACAGCGTCCAGTGTTTGCAGCATCGGGTTTGAGTGTTATCCCGGTTAATGCCGTGTTGAGTGCTGACCCATCAGCTACACATTGCTTTCTTATTTGGATCAGGTTTACATTTGACCAAAAATTCATTCATTCATTATCTTCCGCTTTATCCTCTATTAGGGTCGCGGGGGGGTTCCCCAATCCCCATCCAGGGGAGAACGTTTCGGGCGTTGGGCAGATACACCCAGGACAGGGCGCCAATCTATCGCTGGGCACACAGTCATTCACAAACACACTCTATATGGGGCAATTGGAGAATTCAATTGACCTTGTTCCATGTTTTTGGACCGTGGGAGGAAACCGGAGAACCCGGAGGAAACCCACACGGGCACGAGGAGAACATGGAAACTCCACCCAGATGGGGATGCGACCCGGGGATCTCTAGCGCGGAGAGGCGAACGTGCTAACCACTAAGCCACCGTGCCGCCCTGACCAAAAATTAATTTATATTTTTACACCCGGCGGCTAAACGTTTTAGAGATAAGAAACATTATTGCTCATAATGATGTCCTGGAATGGGATTTGGAACTTTACAGCAGCTCGTGATATGAAACACGTCAATTCTGAACGTCCCTCTTCCACACAGCTCATTAAGATGACATGTAGATACAACTGAACCTGATCGTTTCACTGTGTATACATGATATACATGAATTAACATGCACATGTTTTCCCATAGTGCCGCCCGCGCAGAGACTCCTTGGACGTTCACTGGTCAGCTGCCCGACCCTACATGCTTGATGAGGTAGCAGCAGGCAAAAGACGACCGACTCAGCTGACAGCCCGCTGAGGAATCATGGGCCAGAAGATCTCGGGAAGCATCAAGTCGGTGGATGCACGAGGTGAGCCCTCGTATCGCCCCCTACGCAGGGAGCTCCGAGGCCCAGACTTCTTTAAGCCAGCCAGACTAGACCTGCTACTGGACATGCCACCAGCGTCTGGAGATCTTCAGCTGCAGCATGCGTGGAACCCGGATGATCGCTCGCTCAACATCTTCATCAAGGACGACGACAAGCTGACGTTCCACCGGCACCCAGTGGCCCAGAGCACGGACTGCATCCGCGGGCGAATCGGCTACACGCGGGGCCTTCACGTTTGGCGCATCCACTGGCCTGTCCGTCAGCGGGGTACACATGCTGTAGTGGGGGTGGCCACGTCTGAAGCACCGCTCCACTCGGTAGGATATACCTCTTTGGTGGGCAGTGACGGTGAGTCCTGGGGCTGGGACCTGGGCCGCAACAAGCTCTACCACAACAGCAAAAACCGTCCCGCTGCATCAGCGCCGACCTACCCCAGTTTCCTGGAGCCTGAGGAAGCCTTCGTGCTCCCAGACACCCTGGTGGTGGTGCTGGACATGGACGAAGGCACGCTCAGCTTCATGGTGGATGGACAGTATCTGGGCGTGGCTTTCCGAGGGCTCAAGGGGAAAAAGCTGTATCCCATCGTCAGCGCCGTTTGGGGTCACTGCGAGATCACGATACGGTACATCAATGGCCTGGATCGTAAGTACTTGTTTCCTTTGCTTGCTGCATCACATCCAATTGGAAAATGGAAATCCTTTTATTTTGCCAACCTCCTTTATTTTCCCGGCACTCCTTTACCACCCAGAGAACACGTTTTAGAGCCAGTCACTGAAAAGTGGTCACGCTTCATTCTACAGGAAGTCGTGCAAATCGCAATGTCAGCGTGCAGCCTAAGAAATTTAAACTCTCCTCAAAGAGCCGGGGTTTTGAAGACTGAAGTGGGGAAAACACGGTTCATCTTTAGAAGCCAGAAAGGAAAAAGATATTTCTGCCTTTTATAGAAGCCCTTTTCTCCCGACACAATCTGCTTTCCTTTATGTGAACACTGATTTGTCACACAGAGAGAGAGAGAGAGAGAGAGCGAGAGAGCGATGTAGAGCTTTGAATCAGAATGTACTGAGCTCTCACCATGAAGAAGGTGGATGTTTGCCAAAAGGATTTTGCATGAAATATATTTTAGTGCGTGAAGGTCCGTAATGGAGGTGACGGTTATCAGAAATTTTCTGCTTTAAGCCAAAAAAAACTTCAAGAATCCTTAAAGTTCTGAGTTTGGTTTGTTCTTTAAGAATCATGTAGGTGGATCCATCATTTGACGTCATGAAAATGAGTTTGGAGCTAAAATAACTAGATCCCTTTATTAATTACTTTATCAGTTACTACAAATAAAAGTCATTTGCTGCTATAACAAGAAGCTCCTGTATTAAATAGCAAATACATCCATATATTTTGGGGGACACCAGTAATTATCTAAATTTATGCTAAAACATTTGTCCGTTATGGGCAGTACAGTAGTGTAGTGGTTAACACATGCGCCTCTCAGCGCTGGATATTTCAGGTTCTCTCCATGTCCTCGTGGGTTTTCTGGGTTCTCCAGTTTCCTCCCACAATCCAAAAACATGCATTCAAGGTAAAATGGCTGTTCTAAGATGTCTTAAAACAATTACTATGTAATTACAGAATAATTTCCAGATTAAGCAGATGATGTGATAAGTCATTGAGATCTACATTCCAAACTGAAGGACCAAATTTGATCTCATCTTCGTTTAAAACATAAAAAGAATTCTTCAATCCCTAAACTAAAGCTGTAGGCTCATTTTCACAGCACTAGTTTTTGTGCTCCTCATTAAGGTTTTGTTAAGTGTTTCTGTTTTTCTGACTTAATTAACTGCTATCAAGTTGCTTTCGACTCCTGGCGGACATATGGATTGCATTTCTCCAGCACAATCTGTCTTCTGTTTGGGTTTTTAGGCGTCTTAATGGTGTTTTTGTGATGCCTCTAATTGTATTCATCCATCTTATTGTTGATCGTTCTCGTCTACTTCTTTTACCTTCAACCTCTCAGAACGTTTTCTGGATTTTTCAGAGCACGTTCCCCCTCGTTTTAGTTAATATGTCCAAAACAACAGAGCTTTAGTTTGAAAGCAGGGCATTGATCTGGTTAAAGAGGCACAGGCAACAGTCTTTATCAGCACAATTTTAAAGAAAAAAATCCTTTAGATCGACAGCCGTCAATTTCAGACCATAGTCCATCTGTTTGTGGACTACAGTACATACTGTGTGCGCCGTTCTCCAAAAGTCAGGACCCCCAATAGTACCCCCACAGAGCAGATATTACTGCATCACAACAGTGTCAATAACCAGTCCACCACCCAAATGATGCCTGTTCATTGATGATCCTGAACAATAGAGAACAGAGAACCAACAGGGGACTAACAAAAAAAAGATCTATATGGTAAGTGGAGGATATAGACAATGGATCAAGAAGATGGTGTGTTCAAACATTTGACAGGTACTGTACTGTAAGGTGGAGGTGTCTGAACAATGAGGATACACAACAGCATGGATGACTCGTCATCACTGGTTTGATGCAGTTTGACAAGAGTGCCAAAAATCCAATGAAAACTCTGAAGACTATATCGTCCCCAAAAAGTGACAATGAGGAAACGAAATGGAGCATGAAAGTGGAATCACAGTGGATGCACTATTTTACAAAGTCTGATGTTATTTATACAAACTGCCCGGGTTAATGTTCATTACCTCAGCATATTAATAATCATTTTAAAATCCTAAACTTTTCCATTATTCATTCATTCGCGCCGTGCATGTGCAAAGATCTTAACTAAAGAAGCCGCTTCAGTGGAGCAGGATTAAGAGCTCTTTTTAGATTTGATCCCTTAGAATTCAAACAAACTACCAATAATACGGCTAATATTTTAAGCCACTGACCAAACTGCCACTTTGGCTCGGCATTGTTACTCTGTGCTGCAGGACGTCAGAAAATGGAAACTAGACGATGCTTTAAAGTCCAATATGAACACGCACTTCATGAATACATACTTCATATCAGATTAGATGAGATTGGATGAAAACCTTCTGATAAGAAGCACTGGTTGGTTGATGCTGGCTGGGCACAGACAGTGTGTATGAGAGAACAATTGTCAGGAAACAGTGTGTATATTAATAGTGTGTGTGTGTTTTATAAGGAGCAATGCAACAGTGCAAGCACGTTAACTACTACAGCTGAAATGGTTAGAAATTAATTGCAGCATCTACAACTTTTCTTCCGTTTAAAGCTGCATCCCAGTGGCTCTTATAAACTTCTATGATTTACCAGAACCCTTGGTTTCATGGCGTCCATCACTCCGGGTGACGGGTAGTAAAACAGAGCTGTAAACGATGAAAGCAATTTAAAATGCTATGTATGCAGTTGCTTAAAGAGGCTTTAAGACTGAACCAACAACCTCCACGTGGGCTTCTGAGGTCCATCCATCAATCAATTTCCACTTAATCCTCTACTAGGGTCGCAGGGGGTTTCCCATGCCCATCCAGGAAAGAGCATTTTGGGCACAGTGCAGACACACCCAGAACAGGACGCCAATTAGTGGGCACACCATAACTCAAAGACACACACTATAAGGGCAATTCAGAGCAGCCAATTTACACTGAATCCATGTTTTTGGACTGTGGGAGTAAACCCACACGGACACAGGGAGAACATGGAAACTCCAGTGCAACCAAATTAATGAGTAAATGAATGTTCAAAACATCCAGTTTAAAATAATCCGCCTGCCAGATCCCATCCCACACTCCACCCTGACAGTTTCACTACAGCAAATAGAAGGTAAACTGTTGAACTGCTTGGTTTTATATGGTGGTGCATGTTGTTATTTCCTGATGATGGATTACACATGACACAGAAGGCCACACGATGCAAAATATTAACTACAGGTACCCAACGTCCTGTTAGTGGAGGTCACAGAATGTCGTGCATCACAGACAGGCGCATCCCATAGCTGAAGAGGTCGTAAAAAGGGCACGAAGGGCAAAACAATCACTGTACACCACGGTGTTCCCGTCTGTCGAAAAACCGCTGCATGTATGAACAATTTCAGTACTCTGCCTGAAAACTAATCTGCCTGCGTTATCGCTGATCATCTGCAGAACTGAATGGTTTGATTTAAGGTTGTGCAGAACACCATGTACCTTTTACACGGCTTGTCTGCAAGCAATTCGGCGACGGGGAGGCCAATTGGTTCTGTGTCAGGAATCATAAAGTGTGGCAACCTGACCTCATGGTTGTTTTTCACTCTGGCATCAGATTTCTACAAAGGAAGTCATGCCATGCCTGCCATCATCCACACCTGCAGGATGCATGCACATATCCAACATTCATTATTAGGAAACGGGTAGTTCCAGTCCTTAAATCTGATTGGCTGAGGTGTTTATCCAGGTGTAAATGGTCACATTAGGGAACAAGACCGATTAGGAAATCGGCATCCCAATGTGTGCAGTTATTCTGCATAGACTCCAGAATACGTAAGCTTCACCTGCTCTACAGTCTTTTAAAGATCTCATCTCTCGTTCATTATCTTCAGTTAAATCCTCTACTAGGGTCGCGCAGGGTTCCTCACGCTCATCCCGGGTGAACCTTTTAGGCGCTGGGCAGTTATACCCAGGACGGGCCGCCAATCCATCACTGGGCACAGACTTATTCCCACACTATATAGGTGCCAATCCACCCTAAATCTATGTTTTTAGACTGTGGGAGAAAAACCCACGCTGACGGGGAGAACATGGAAACTCTGAGCAGATACTTTAATTCTCATTACTTGCAAATGAGTTCCTGCGAAAAACTCAGCTTCCTTATTTTATTTATTCCTTCATTTTTATCAAACACATATTTTCCTGTGAACACAGACTGTGTGCTTTACAATCTCCCTTAGTTTAACCTGCTTTCCTCTTTAATCCAATGCAGTCCAACCTGTCTCTCTCTCTCTCTGTCTGTCTGTCTGTTCTGGCAGAAGGCCGTGCTGGGTCTGATTTTAAGTACAATTAACCCACTTTTAATCCTGAACCCTCAGCACTTGACTCAGCAGCACACATGTTTCCATAGCCTCTATGTATGAGAGAGCGTGAGGTGCACCAACTTCATTAAAAATAACGAGCTACTAATATGGAAGCCTGTAATGACTTAAACATGATTGTTTGCTGAACTCATAATTTTAAATCATTAATTAGACAATTAATTATTTGGGTCGTTTGCTTAAATAAACACATGTCTTCTACGCAGACAAGACCATCTGCTGTGTCATCATTTAAAGATCCTCTGAGGAATTAATTTCATTAGTCCATATTTTCTCTGTGGTTTTTTTGGACATCAACACAAGAACACAACATGCTCTTTACTCTGCATCAGCCGCAGCTTGGTGATTCATTTATTTATTTTTTTGATTACCTGGTTTCTCGATATTTTTGCGATCTGCTAAGTGAAGAGGTAATGATGCCACCTGCATCACAGATGGACAAATGAACTAAAAGCCCAGTGGACAGAAGGAAGGAACCGAGGGTTGATCTGCTCAGGAACGTCTGGCGTTTAAGTGAAGGCGGTTTGGCTCAGAGGATAATTAAAGTCTCGTTAGAAACTAAGCTGTTAACACAGCTGCACTGGGAATTTAACACGCACAGCTGTTGAATAAGTGGGAAAATGTGCTGAACTTCAAAAATCAGGCAATCACAATAAAGGTGAGTGACAGGAAGATGGTTTGATTCCCGTGTGGACCACAAGGGTATTTGGTGGGGTGAATCAGTTTCCTCCCTAAAAACAGCTCATGTTATTATTTTGACTGTTTAGTCTTCTATTAGGAGGGTGGTGGTGGGGGGGGGTCACCATGTCTATCCAAAGAGAGAACTTTTGGGAGAATGGACAGGGTGCCAATCCATCGCTGGGCACACTCACTCACAGGCAATGTATATTTGTATAAAAACTTATTATATAGAAAACCAAATCAATTTTTTACTGTTAACTACGGTGGAGGATTTGTGATATGATCTTTGATTTCTGGTTTGAGTTATTTGGACATCTTTTTGATGAACCTTTTTAAACCGGTGTTCGTTCTTTCATAGCTTGCTGTCGGTCATTTGAACTGTCAAAGTGGCATCAAACCATCAGATGTGTGGAATAAAATGTTTTCTTCTCAGTTTTGGTTAGTACTGAAATGTACATGCACTGCTGGGATGGCAGCCACTAATTAGTTTTTATTGTGCCATTATGTAAAAAAGAAAGGAATTGTCCCGGAGCAGCATGTCCGTGGTGGTGAGCCGAGCGCTTAGTCAGCTCGTAGGTTTGATTTCTACACAGACATAACTGTGGAAACAATGAGAACGCTGAAGTGCTTTATTCAAAGTGTGTGCAGTGTGTTTTGGTACATGCTGTGCCGCAGCTTTGTTGGAACACAGCATGTACGTTCTCACTGCCATAAAGGATTATTGATGAGCTTAAGTGAATTTTAGTGCTTTGACTCTTTGTGTTAATAGTACAAGCTGTATTACTATAAATAAGAACAGCTGCATTTTAAAGGTTCTAAAGAATCGTTTGGAGCACAAGATGACATTTTAAGAACATAGTATTCATTCCTCCCGGCCAGAGGGGGCAGTCTGTAACAGTGCAGTTCTGGATTGGCTTTATGAGTGTAGTTTAAACATGCATGCTTGAATAGATAATGAATAAAGTAGTTGTTAATTAATTAATTAATTAATTAATTAATTAATAAACACCCCCCTTTCTTGTTTCTCCATCATTTTCTCTCCACTTACAATACAGATAGACTTTGTAGTTTTCCAATTACAGACTGTAGTTCTGTGTTCTTTCTTGTTGTTAGTCCCCTGTTGGTTCTCTGTTATCTGTTGGTCAGGAGCATCACAGAACAGGCATCATTTGGGTGGTGGATTGTTTGTCAGTTCTGTAATGATAATGATGTTGTGCGGGGGTGTTGGTGCAGCAGAGGGGGTTTTAACACACCAGAGACACTGCTGGGATAGGAATAATTCACCAACCAAATAATCTCTGCTCTGTGGTGGTACTAACCATTAGAGAGCAGAGTACACAGTATGTACTGCAGTCCACAAACAGATGGACTACAGTCTGGAATTGTAGAACCAAAGTCCAACTTTACAGAAAGTGGAACTGAGAACATGAACAATAAGTTGAGCAAAAAGTGGGTGTGTCCAAACTTTTGACTGATACTGTATGTGTGTGTGTGTGTGTGAGAGAGAGAGAGAGAGAGAGAGAGAGAGAGAAAGAGAGAGAGAGAGATGCATATTCAAAACATTTACAAAGCAACATGCGTTCTTTAAATACAGAGAAGAGGAAAGCTCATGTCCTGTACACGGTGCTCAGATAACGGAGACTCATTAACCACATGGACATTACTGAAATGTCTTTCTGGACTGGCTTTGCTAAAGAAGAAATCTATCTGCTTTGTCGACTGAAATGACACTGTAATGCATCTTGAATAATGGAGATGCTCAGCAGGGTGCTATTATTCAATTATTAAGAACAGATCTTTAATTACAGTAATTGATTGTGGTTTTGGGGGCGGCACGGTGGCTTAGTGGTCGGCACGTTCTCCTCTCAGCGCTAGCGATTCCCGGTTCGAATCCCCATCTGGGTGGAGTTTCCATGTTCTCCCCGTGTCTGCGTGGGTTTCCTCCGGGTTCTCCGGTTTCCTCCCACAATCCAAAAACATGGATCAAGTCAATTGAATTCTCAAAATTGCCCCATATAGAGTGTGTCTGTGTGAGTGAGTGTGTGCCCAGCGATGGATTGGCGCCCTGTCCTGGGTCTATCTGCCCAGCGCCCGAGACGTTCTCCCCTGGATGGGCATGGGGAACCCCACCGCGACTCTAATAGAGGATAAAGTGGGAGATAATGAATGAATGATTGTGGTTTTGAGGAGTGAATGTAAAACAGCAGCACGTTCAGTTAGAGCTACAGATTTACATCGACCACCTTAATAACCTAAAAAATCTAAAACTTGCTCTGGACCTTCTCGCATGAACATCTGTTGTAATAAATAAAGTCTGCAACAACTCCAACAGTCCATTCAGTTAAGGTCAGCATGGCCTATCAAAACTGCACTGGGGTTGCTGCTCGAACCATGTAGAGGTGGTGGGGCATTCTGCGCCACGTCTTTAAGGTTATACAGAATATATAATCCTACATAAACTCATTATCTTCTGATTTAAACTTTTCTAGGGTCTCAGGGCAGGGGGGCATTCTCAATGCCCATCCAAGGGAAAATGTTTCGGGTGATGGGCAGATACACCCAGGACAGGGTGCCAATCCATTGCTGGGCACACAAAATCACTCACATTATATAGGGGCAATTTAAAGCAGACAGTTCACACTCAATCCATGTTTTTGGACTGTGTGAGGAAACCCGAAAACATAGAGGAATCCCATGCAGACACTGGGAGAACATGGAAACTCCACCCAGATCAGGATACTAACCACTACACCACCATGCCGGCCCACACACAGACATCCATCCTTATTTAAGAAGATAAGAAGCTGTAGGGCTGTAACTCAGATGATAACTTATACAGACAGTATGTGGGAGGTGTATAAGGTGTTCTAGCTCCTAACGGGTCATTTTTTATCCGCCAAACGATCCATTAGGAACGCAGCGATGCAGAACCTGGCAGAACATGCTCACCCGGTCATGCATGGGAATTTCATCTCGGCGGCGGAGCAATAGAAATGACCATTTAACGACCGGAGTGAGGAGTGTTTCCCGCTGCATGTTACTGCCACTGGGTTTCACTCCGCTAACAATAGTGGCGGCTTTATTTAGACATCCTTCCCCGTGGAGGCAGGAACGAACGAGAAGAGGCGCTGGAGAGATCATTCTGATGACATCTCAATCTAAATGAGTCATGGCTGAAAAAATAGGTTATTCATATAGAGGAGGCGATGAGGAGGAAGGAGTTTTAAGAACAGAGGAGAAGCGAGGAGAAAAGGCTCAGGGCTGAGAAAGAAAAGAAAATGGGAAAAAAAAAAAAAAAAAAAATACACTGATGTTTTCAGATCAAAGTCCTCTCTCGCGCTGAGCTCGGCTTGCTGCGCCTCTCGCTGCGTTCTCACTTCGCAGAGTGCGCGCAGCTTCCAGCCCCTTCCCCGAAACCGTGATCTCCCCCCGGCAATCCCGGTTCGTCCATGTGTGAAGTACCTGCATGTGTTTTGGCATCGTTCATTACAACAGAAACTTATAAGACCTTTGGGTTTCTGAGCAAGAAGCAAGGAGATGAAAACTTCTTCACCCACACACACACACACACACACACACACACACACACACACACACACACACGTGTATCTGTATTCCGGCGCCACATACGGGCACCGTGAGCGTGATGGTAAAGTTTCTAGGAGGTTCTAAGGATGGACAAGGGCTGAGAATTACATCATTAGTAATGTATTAGGATTCTTGTTGGAGGCACGGTGCTGTAGTGGTTTGCACATTCACCTTTTAGAATCAGAATCCGGTTTATTTGTCACATGCGTAGTTATACATTGTACAGCCAGCAGTGAAATTCTTTCCTGACCTCTCCACAGAAAATTTAATTTGTTTAAAAGGATAAGAAAAATAGAATAAAAAAAAAATGAAATTAAATTTAACTGTGTATTTACTAGGGGTGAGCTGCAATATTCGCTGATTCGACGATTCGATTCGGAGAACCGTAGTCGACTATGAACCTCATAGTCGAATGTACCATTTTGACCACATGGGGGCGTCCATGGCTGCTGCTAAGCATTAGCTTTTACATGAAATGTCTTTGTTTTCGTTATATATATAGCCTTTTGTCAAATAAAATCATCCTAATTTCTAGAAAAAAAAAGAAAAACAAAAAAAAAAGGTTTTCTTTTGTTAGAAAAACAAGTAAAATATATTTTTAAAAAATCTTTTTTTAAAAACTATGCTTATAGCGCCATCTTGTGGTGAAACTTTAACTGATTCGACTATCAGTCGACTAATCAGACGAATCAGATTCGACTACGAAAATCTGTAGTTGAATACAGCCCTAGTATTTACACTGTGCAAATGGAATTATAAAAGTGGGTTGTGCTTTTTTTGTGCAAATATTGCAGTGCAGGGTTTTAGCGCCAGGGATCCAGGTTCCAATTCTGATCAGGGTGGAGTCTCCATGTTCTCTCTGCTGTCTGAGTGGGTGCGGGTTCTCCAGCTTTCTCCCACAGTCCAAAAACATGGATTTAAGGTAAACTGGCTGCTCTAAAACATTCTCCCCGGGATGGATCAGGATTATGGGATAGATGAGTTTAGGAGCTCCCCAAATTTTATGCAAATGGAACCTACAGTGTGCTATGTACACACACACACACACACCACCTGCCGGAGGTGCATCATTAGTGCCACGTTACCCGTCTCACCTCTCCCTCCTCACCGCTTGTTCAGCTGAAGTGCAAATAAATAAAAGTCCTCAGTCAAGGTCAGCCGGAGCTCTGGAGCTGTGCACCTGCTATTTAACTGCAAAGCTGAAGGTCAACGTGTTCTGAACCTGTAAACCATTCGTCTTCTGAAATCTACCACCGACTCACAGAACATGTACGGAGAGCAGCATCTCGCACGAGTGAAATCTGTACATCACGCAGTCAGGCCACGCACAGAGAACCGACATCCGGGAAACGACATCCGTCACGAACACAACGTTTTCAGGATTTTGGAAATCAGAGAAGCACCATCTAAGCGCAAGGCCACATAAAAAAATAAATAAAAAAAAATCTACAGATACATTTAGCATTATGTATATTTCCTAACCCTCTTTCACAAGAAAAAATACTTTAGTAAAAGCACAAATGAGAACATGAAAGCAGGTTCCATCATCAGATTAGTCAGAGCGTTCTGGCAACAAATACGTGAAGTCGGTCTGGCATCAAAAGAAAACACCACCCACTGGTTAATGTGCTGTTGTTCTGAGGCTTTAACGTTCCTATTAAAGGCCCAGATGAATTGATACCTTCAGTTGTTGATTAGAATTGTTTATTATTTTAATAAAAAGGTTCTGTGACGGGTTCCGAAAGCCTCTTCCAATTACATTTGGTTCTGGAACAGAAATCTTGGATTTCTGTGCTTTCCATCGACATTTGATCCTTTAAGTCATTAAGAATTCAGCTGAGCCATGCAGGATACTTTGGCATGTTCTCTCAAGCAACCAATTCACCTTGCCACAGAGCTTGAAGGAGGAGGGGAAAAAATAATTAAAAAATTATATATATATAATTAAAGTTGGCGGCACGGTGGCTTAGTGGTTTAGCACGTTCGCCTCTCAGCACTAGGGATTACTGGTTCGAATCCCCATCTGGGTGGAGTTTCCATGTTCTCCCTGTGTCTGCATGGGTTTCCTCCGGGTTCTCCGGTTTCCTCCCACAGTCCAAAAACATGGATCAAGTCAATTGAGTTCTCCAAATTGCCCCATATAGAGTGTGTCTGTGAGTGAGTGTGTGCCCAGCGATGGATTGGCGCCCTGTCCTGGGTCTATCTGCCCAGCGCCCGAGATGTTCTCCCCTGGATGGGCATGGGGAACCCCCCCATGACCCTAATAGAGGATAAAGCCGGAGATAATGAATGAATGAATAATTAAAGTTAATTATATATATAATTAAAATAAAAGTTGCTATTGAAGACCCAGACTACCACATCCATGTGCTGAGCCTAGCCCATTCTATTGAATTTGGCAGAGGTGCTGAGTCAGGGCAGGTTTAATGAAAGGGTTACAGAGAGTGAATCCACTTCAGGGTGATGGCACACTCATGAATTATTCACTTCTCTGAGTCAGGTATAAAATCTCCTCTAATTATGCTCATGATGACAAACGCTGACTTAAAGTGCTTCGTTCTTGTAGTTAAGTG
Source organism: Corydoras sp. C115 (assembly GCA_019802505.1). Lineage (NCBI taxonomy): Eukaryota > Metazoa > Chordata > Actinopteri > Siluriformes > Callichthyidae > Corydoras > Corydoras sp. C115. The sequence continues at coordinate 1,168,316 of JAFMOC010000014.1, forward strand.
CTAAACAGAGGCAGCAGGTGGAGCGAAGACTACAAACATGCGAGGTACATACTGCATACACTTTAATATAAAACAAGACGAAAGCATTCAGATGATCATTAAACTGATGCGTCATCAAGCACCAAGCTAAAGTCTCCTTATATTTCAGCATCATTTAATAGAAGTTAGGCATTTTGGTACAGATTTCATTGTGTCCTATCCCATCCCTTCTACTGATCCGTTTCTAGTGCCATTATCGGGTGTGATGGTCGGGTGTCCACATAATTATGGCCACCATTTCAGAACCAAATATTGACCCTCAATGAATAAAATACACATTCAAATGTTCATTCATTCATTATCTCCCGCTTTATCCTCTATTAGGGTCGCGGTGGGGTTCCCCATGCCCATCCAGGGGAGAACGTTTCGGGCGCTGGGCAGATAGACCCAGGACAGGGCGCCAATCCATCGCTGGGCACACACTCACTCACACAGACACACTCTGTATGGGGCAATTTTGAGAATTCAATTAACTTGATCCATGTTTTTGGACTGTGGGAGGAAACCGGAGAGCCCGGAGGAAACCCACGCAGACACGGGGAGAACATGGAAACTCCACCCAGATGGGGATTCGAACCGGGAATCCCTAGTGCTGAGAGGAGAACGTGCTAATCACTAAGCCACCGTGCCGCCCACATTCAAATGTTTCCGGTGTTAATACCTACAACACTAACGTTTTAGGGCATTATGATGGTGTAATGTTTAGCATGTTCTCCTCTCAGCACTGGGGATCATGGTTAGATTTCCGATTTGAAATCTTCTTCCACAGTCCAAAAACATGTATTCAAGGTGAATCGGCTACTCTAAATTGCCCTGTGTGTGTGTGTTCAGTCATGTTGCAATAAATATGTTGTTTTTGTGTGTAAACCGTGTAAATGTTTCGTGCTCTGGTTTCGTCCATGCTGTTCAGTTCGTCATGTTCAGACGCCCGCCAGAACGACTTCCCGCTGCTGTGTGAGGCGCGGGAGCCCGATCAGCGTTACTGTTTACACCAGCAGCGCTATTTTTAGCTTTCCAGTGATTTATAGATTCTCCTGAACTTGCCTCACACTGATGCTGATATAAGTGCTGTGTGAGCGCACGAGGAACACTTGTGCAAGAGAAAGCATTCGAGCCGCCTAATAACTCACATGGTGAGAAACTGATCATGAAGGTTCACACACAGACAGGAACCGAAGGGACTACAACCCTGGGAGGGAAGTTGGAGAACGCTGTATGGCTGTGAGCAGACGTCAGGAGAACGTGCTCATGTAAACAGGCAACATGTGATCGGAATAACAGAATTCTATTCCGAACTCGCAGCGTTAATAAGGAGTCGACCCTCGTCGCAGACAGACGGAGCACGATGGCAGGTTCATCAGTCATGAACCCTCGCTTAGAACAGAACACTGCAGCTTAACTGCTGAAATAAATGCCTCTGCAGCATCATGGTGTGAATGGAACTAGAAGTCGTTCTAGTAAGGTTCATTCATTCATTATCTTCTGCTTTATCTTCTATTAGGGTCGCGGTGGGGTTCCCCATGCCCAACAAGGGGAGAACGTTTCGGGCGCTGGGCAGATACACCCAGGACATGGCGCCAATCTATCGCTGGGCACACACTCACACTCTATATGGGGCAATTTGGAGAATTGACTTGATCCATGTTTTTGGACTGTGGGAGGAAACCGGAGAACACGGAGGAAACCCACGCAGACACGGGGAGAACATGGAAACTCCACCCAGATGGGGATTCGAACCGGGAATCCCTAGTGCTGAGAGGCGAACGTGCTAAACCACTAAGCCACCTTAGTGCCGCCTTAGTAAGATTCATACTGAATAATAACTGGATGCTCGTGTCAGGAAACCCCCAACCTCACCAGTGCCTCAAGATCAGCCACCTAAAAATATAACCCCCACACAATGATGAACTGAGAATGGGTGGTTCTCCTTCCTAACTGATTGGCTGAGCCGTTTGTCCATCCGTTACATCACTGACAATAACCTTAATATATTCATTCATTCATTCATTATCTCCCGCTTTATCCTCTATTAGGGTCGCGGTGGGGTTCCCCATGCCCATCCAAGGGAGAACGTTTCGGGCGCTGGGCAGATACACCCAGGACAGGGCGCCAATCCATCGCTGGGCACACACTCACTCACACAGACACACTCTATATGGGGCAATTTTGAGAATTCAATTAGCTTGATCCATGTTTTTGGACTGTGGGAGGAAACCGGAGAACCCGGAGGAAACCCACGCAGACATGGGGAGAACATGGAAACTCCACCCAGATGGGAATTCGAACCGGGAATCCCTAGCGCTGAGGCGAACGTGCTAAACCACTAAGCCACCGTGCCGCCACCTTAATATATATATTTACAATATATTTCTTGTAAATAATTTTTTTCTTTCTTTCAAAATTTTTTGTACATTGTAAATTATAGTTTTCTCTTTTAAATCTCTTTATCTGCGTAAATTTAAGTATGTGACACCAAAAAGTATGGCACATCAATTTCGTTATACCTGGTATAATGACAATGAAGATATTCTGATTCTGATTCTAAAACATCTCTGAACTTTCGTTTTCTGATGTTGTAATCAGAGTGAAGGACATGACACGGTAATTCCAAGCAATATTTCAGTCATTGATGAGCAAGTGTAGTAATGACTGGTTGCTAGACGAAGGCATGCCCTGCGTTAATGCCTTTATATCTAATCTTCCTGCTCGGTTATTTTTCAGCGGAGCCCCTGCCTCTGATGGACCTCTGCCGGAGGGCGGCGAGACTCGCCTTGGGAAGGGAGCGCCTGCAGCAGATCGAGGCCTTGCCGCTGCCCCAGTCTCTAAAAAATTACCTCCAGTACCAGTAAGCCGGGCTCAGCGGACATGACGTTTACTTCTGAAGTGCAGACCTCGTGGTGCAGCTACTGTAGCGCCGACAGCAACACCGAAGCCGACACCGGGTCACCAACAGCAAATGTTTACACTGTGGCAATCTGTGGGTCCTGGACTTGAAAGCAAAACTTCCCTTTATTCAGACTTCTCCTTTCTGGAGGAGTTTGTGAAATCAGTAGTGGACTGGGCTGCCGGCGCTGACCCCTGCTGGGAAGCAAAGGTTCAGTCTAGCTTGTATAATTAGGCAATGATACTTCTTTTCCACCGACACATCACTGGAGCCAGGGCTCATTCAGGGAATCGGTGGAACCATTATAGGAACCAATCTATTATTATAGGAACACAGTTCTATTAACAAACTCCATTCTGGTTGGATGCTTGATGTTCCCTCATGACTTGACATGACGCTCACCACAGGGTTTTTAAAATTCAAACTGATGCTAAAAACACGAGGCACCTCACATAATTTCAGTCCTTGATTGTCAGGGTTTAAAGTCCCCGGACTACATGATCGGCCCTGACTAAAATCACATACTTTCAGATTATGCGCATAGGAACGATGGCGCCAATCCACGGAACCTTGGATTTCTTGCCTGACAGGAGAACGGAGTCGCTAGGAAACGAGTTCTGCATCCAAAATCACAACTCTAGATGACCAGCTATAGATAATAATAAATAACGGTAGCACCCCAGTTATGTTTTATAGATCCATTTTTCAGCCATGTGTGGTTTTGAATGTAGCTGACGTTGGCGCTGTCAGTTACTGTAGCTGCTGTTAGCATTATCAATTGTGTAAAACCTTCTCAGAACATTTGTTCTGACGAATTTAAATAGGTTAAATTCTTATAACTCTGTACTTTAAAGAATAAAACAGTGCGAATGTTTTCAGTCATCCAGTTTATTGAGCTGATCTTCAGCTGAGCGGCACGTTGGCTTAGTGGTTGACACGTCCGCTGCAGAATTTAAAGAAGTTAAATTAAAGAAGAAACCGCACGGCTAGGTGCTTGACCGTGTACACATGCGATAATGGGACTGAAATCAAAGACGTGTCCTAATACTTTTGCCCATCGAGGGAACGGCAGGGAAACGTTTTCGACTGACGGTGTTCATCCGTGAAAAACTGTAGACTGAACGGTGTTGCTGGAAAAGGAGTATCAATGCTCACAGAAGCATGCTAGCGAATAGGAATGCCGGAGAAAACCTTAAAACGCTTTGACATTCCAGGAGGAAGTCAGACTCAGGTGTCAGAACGGCGCAGCGAGCAGAACCTGGAACACAAACAGGCTGCGGTTACCCAAACTCCAGGATTCTGATGCACCACCATGCACTAATACAACATACCGCAATGGGGGGGGGGGGGGGGGGGTTACACTCTGAGTTGGTGTGACCCTCCCCCCCTCCCCCGATCGGGTGCATCACGAATCTGAGTCACTTTCTTTTCCAGCGTGTGTTTTTTTTTTCCTTTTGAATTTGAATGTGAGCGATTTTTTTTTTTTTTATGCTTGATGACTTATTTATCTGGAACTCTCTCTTTTAGGAGTGTGCCGAGTTGCACATGGACCACCTGGATAAATTCATCCCAAATAGCTTTTAATTTTGAACCAGAATGCTGCTTTTATTATTATTATTATTATTATTATTATTATTATTGATCAGACGTTACAACTTTAAACCGAATGTAAAGCCGCTAATGTTAGAATATTTGAAATGTGAATAAAACCCAACTGAACGACATCACTGTCTTCAATCCAGCCATCGAGTGTGTGTTTGCAGACTGCATGGATTATTGCAGAAGGTACTGTAGTCCACAAACAGAGAACCAAATAATCCCTGCTCTGTGGTGGTACTATTGGGGTCCTGACCATTAGAACAGAGTACACAGTATGTACTGTAGAACACAAACAGATGGACTACAGTCTGGAATTGTAGAACTACAAAGTCCATCTTTACAGAAAGTGGAACTGAGAACATGGCGAAGAACATGGCGAAGCAAAAAGGGCGTTTCCAAACGTTGTGCATGTTGTTTGTGTATACTGTACATTAAGGACCATTGAGTGAGTTCAGTCCAAATTCAGGCATCACTAAGTACAAAAGTACGAAGTCCCCTGCACATCGGCGACGCCTCCGCCGCACCCGCGGGTCCCGGTGGGATGCGCTCTGTGATCTTTTGTTGCAGCTCATTCTTTTACAGATGGAAACCTGACAGATTCTGTATGTTTCATCAGGAACAGGGTTTGAGTGAAAACAGCTTACGGCTGTGAACACTACAAAGCCTAACCATCAGCCTCCCCCCCCCCCCCCCCCCGGTGAACCATGGGAATACGGAGCTGGGAAAAGCTTTCGGCGGCGCTGCTGTCTGAAAATGATTTACACACAACGCAGGTTCAATTACGAGAACAACATTACACAGCACGAGTCAAAAGTTTGGACACGCCCCATTTTGGCTCTTCATACTCTCCAATGTTCTCAGCTCCAATTCCTGCAAAGATGGACTTTGTAGTTCTTCAATTCCTGACTGTAGTCCATCTGTTTGTGTTCTACAGTACATACTGTGTACTAGGGGTGTATTCAACTACAGATATTCGTAGTCGAATCTGATTCGTCAGATTTTCCCTATAGTCGACTGATAGTCGAATCAGTTAAAATTTCACCACAAGATGGCGCTATAAGCATAGTTTTAGGGTTTTTTAAATATGTTTTACTTGTTTTTCTAACAAAAGAAAACCTTTTTTTTGTTTTTGTTTTTTCTTTTTTTTTTCCTAGAAATTAGGATGATTTTATTTGACAAAAGGCTATATATATATATAACGAAAACAAAGACATTTCATGTAAAAACTAATGCTTAGCAGCAGCCATGGGCGCCCCCATGTGGTCAAAATGGTACATCCGACTATGAGGTTCATAGTCGACTACGGTTCTCCGAATCGAATCGTCGAATCAGCGAATATTGCAGCTCACCCATACTGTGTACTCTGTCCTAATGGTCAGGACCCCAATAGTACCACCACAGAGCAGGGGTTATTGGGTGGGTGCATTAGTCCTATCCCAGCAGTGTCACCGAGGTGGAGAAATGAAACTCCAGCAGCACTGCTGCACTAAAACCCCCTCACCTCATCAGTGTCACTGCAGAACTGACAAACAATCCACCACCCAAATGACCCATCCCTTCACATGTTTAGCAAAATGAAAAGAAAACACCCTGGACATGTCTCTAGGTTTCCGTCACGGATAATCCTGACTAGTCTAAGAGAAGCAAAGCTTTAGTAAGACATCATAGGGCAAGGTAGCTCAGTGGTCAGGGCGTTGGGCTATCAATCTGAAGGTTGGAGGTTCAAATCCCATTTGATCCCCATCACAATTTTATTTTTGTCCACTGAAGTTACCAATGTGGGTCCTTGAGCGAGGCCCTTAACCCTCATTGCTCCAGGGATGTTGTGATTGACCCTGTGCTCACCTTGTAAGTCGCTTTGGATAAAAGCGTCCAATAAATGATCAAATGTAAATCCTACACAGACATGAGGAGAACATGCAAAACTCCAGAGACAGGAACCTGACCTACCGCTCAAAACCCAACCCCAGAACTTTTGTAGTCGTCCAGGTTTAAACACGGTACCGTATGGAATAAACATTCCTTTCGCACACTGTATACAAACAGAGACAGAGATTCTGCGAGGAACAATCATCCGACGCCGAGAGACGGAAACATCAAAGCAGCGGGACAGACTTCCTGTTCTCTGTTGGGACGCAGCATCGCGTGAGAGAACAGGAACAATGTGTAGCATGATGGTTGATTGGAAAGTTTGCCCCATGACCTCTCCTTCTATGCAGATGCATCCTGACCTGAGGCCCGGAGGGTTCTCGAAGAACATTCTCAAAATCTTTATACAACGGGAGACCAAAAAAAATATACAAAACAACAATCGTCTGTTTTAATACCACATGATGTCTGTCTCCTGATCCACAGCACATCACTGATCCGGATACGGAACAAACAGATGTGAGAACCAGAACCAAGAACTGAATGAAGTTATACATACATAATTCATTATACAGATTTATAAACAGGTAGTTCCCCATCCTTAAATCTGATTGGCTGAGCCGTTTGTCCAGCTGTGACATCATTAGCAATAACACACACCTGACGTGTGATTGATTTGTATCAATGTGTGATATACAATACATTTTTTAAAAATCATACAATACAGATTAGTATAAACATCGAGCCGATTCAGCACTATACTTGTTATGGATGTGGTTTATAAACTGTGTTCTGTAATTTGGCCACTAGGTGGCAGTTTTCGATCATTAGAAGACCTGCAATCCTGTTACTGTATCATGGTGCGATCAATGCTCACTAAAAACTGGACTAGATTACGAGGCAGAAGACCATTCATCATTCATTCATTATCTCCCGCTTTATCCTCTATTAGGGTCGCGGTGGGGTTCCCCATGCCCATCCAGGGGAGAACGTCTCGGGCGCTGGGCAGATAGACCCAGGACAGGGCACCAATCCATCACTGGGCACACACTCACTCACACAGAAACGCTCTATATGGGGCAATTTTTGAGAATTCAATTGATTTGATCCATGTTTTCCACTGTAGGAGGAAACCGGAGAACCCGGAGGAAACCCACGCAGACATGGGGAGAACATGGGGAGAACATGGAAACTCCACCCAGATGGGGATTCAAACCGGGAATCCCTAGCGCTGAGAGGCAAACGTGCTGACCACTAAGCCACCTGGCAGAAGACCAGATTATGAATATTTACGTTTTCAATAAACACATTTATGAATCAAACCATGTTTTTATAGTGTGTTTGATAAAAGCAATAAGACCCTCGAGGTTGTGTTTTATTGTGAATAAATCACAGGAAAGCGGTGGAACTGTACTCCGCTTCAGGCCGGGCCTAAGAACACCGGTTCCCGTGATTTATTCATAATAATGTTCAACCTCAAGCGTCTGAATAAAGCATTAAAAGATTCTTCACGTTGGTACAACGTAGCATCGCTACAACCTTCATTCTGACAGATGGTGAGGCAGTGATGAGTCCTGACCTCATTTTAACCCAGAAAAGCTCCTGATCAGCTCCTTCAGACCATTTTTTAAAAATGTGTCAATTACATTTTTTCCCCTTTAACAGTCAAGGTCTCGATGCCATAAACCGATCAGTTTCCTTTCACAGACTTGCTCGCTCGCTGGCAGGATTAATCCTCGCCGCCGCTGTCCTCACCACGTCAAGCGTGGAGTGATAAACACTCTGTTTATCTGCCGTCAAAACCGATGACACGCGCCAACCGGGCATCAGCTTCACCTTCACTCTTAGAACAAACACAAACCTCCAACACGTTCTAAAGCAAATGGAACGGGTTCCTTTCTTGTTGCCACTTTTGGACATAAAGTGTTTATGCAAGAAGGGAGGGCAGCACAGTGGCCTAGTGGTTAGCATGTTCTCCTCTCAGCACTGGGGATCCAGATTCGAATTCTGACTTGGGTGAAGTTTCCATGTTCTCCCCATGTCTAAACATGGGTTTCCTCCCACAGTCCAAAAACATGGATTCAATGTGAAGTGGCTGCCCCAACTTGCCCCTATATAGTGTGTGTACATGAGTGAGTGTGTACACAGTGATGGATTGGTGCCCTGTCCTGGGTGTGTCTGCCCAAAGCCCTAAACATTGTCTTCTGAATGGACATAGGGATTAAATGTAGGACAATGAGAAGTGTTTGAGCAAAATGTTTATTCAGTGTAATTGTTTTTAAAATCACATTTGTGTGAATATAGATTTTTGTGCACTGGGGGAAATAAAATAAAAAAAAGCTTAAATTCAGCCCTCGTTAGTTATTTGCAGAATAATGTTTGGGGTTCGGGTACAGTTCGGTCATAACAACCCCCTGGGGCAAAGAGGGCAAAGGAACTTGTTCACACTGATATCTTCGGTGATACAAACATATCAACACCGAGCGACAAAAATAAACTCTCTGAACCCGAGACCACAGAGACGTAAACACCATTTTCTGAAGTGTTACAGCGTGAACCTCACAGCGCAGAGCTGCCGGCGGCATCGCAGAGCACACACAGGCGGCGCTGTTGTACCATAAGCGCCCACAGTGAAGCCTAAAAAGTAGCGCTTTGCCTCCCTCTGGTGGACAGAGACTGAATTGCCCGTTTTATCCAACAACATCAGCGTCTGAGCAGAACCGTGATTTAAATAACTGATAAATAAACGTAAATTAAACACGTGACTCTTAAACCAACGTGGCTTTTCCAGCAACGATGAAGACATTCATTAATTCAAAAATATAATATAATATAATAATTAATTATAATTATTTTTATATATATATATATATATATATATATATATATATTAATTAATATGGGTGTGGTAGCTCAGTGGTTAGGGTGTTGGGTTATCAATCTGAAGGTTGGGGGTTCAAATCCCAGGTCCACTGAAGTTACCAGTGTGGGTCCTTGAACAAGACCTTTAACCCTCATTGCTCCAGGGATGTTCAATAAATGACCAAATGTAAATGTATATTAATTTTTATATTTTAATTAAAAAAAAAAAAAATAAAAAAAAAAAAATAAAATATATATATATATATATATATATATATATATATATATATATATATATATATATATATATATATTGAAGGGCGGTGGCACGATGTCTTAGTGGTTGGCATGTTCGCCTCTCAGCGCTAGGGATTCCCGGTTCGAATCCCCATCTGGGTGGAGTTTCCATGTTCTCCCCGTGTCTGCGTGGGTTTCCTCCGGTTTCCTCCCACAGTCCAAAAACATGGATCAAGTCAATTGAATTCTCAAAATTGCCCCATATAGAGTGTGTCTGTGTGAGTGAGTGTGTGCCCAGTGATGGATTGGCGCCCTGTCCTGGGTGTATCTGCCCAGCGCCCGAGACGTTCTCCCCTGGATGGGCATGTGGAACCCCACCGCGACCCTACTAGAGGATAAAGCGGGAGATAATGAATGAATATTGAAGGGATCCATGTTTTTGGACTGTGGGAGGAAACCGGAGAACCCAGAGGAAACCCACGCAGACACGGGGAGAACATGGAAACTCCACCCAGATGGGGATTCGAACCGGGAATCCCTAGCGCTGAGAGGAGAACGTGCTAAACCACTAAGCCACCGTGCCGCGTGAACATAATTAAAATACATTTTAAACAACCTACCGATTTGTTGATCTTCATGCATTAAAAGCCCACATGTCCAGAAAACATTTAAATCCAAAGTTTGCAGATTAACTCCGAAGTTTGATTAAAAGTTTCTCTTGAACTGAGTTAGAGGTTCTAACGCCTCCGTCCTCTGCAGAACATACCTGCGGGTTCCACCTTACACCTGCAGATTAGATCATCAATGGTTCTGGCTCGTGATTGGTGCGTCCTCTAGTGGGCGGGACTTGTCATTTAATTAGCGCTACCTAAGTGCATTCATTAAGGTGAGGACGGTGATTGGTTCATTTTATCACCACCTCACAGATGAAGCACCAATCACAGCGGACTGAGAGGCTGACACTCATTCCCTCGTTCACTACTCACTACATAGTGTTTACTACATAGTGTTTATTACATAGTGTTTACTACATAGTGTTTACTACATAGTGTTTATTACATAGTGTTTACTACATAGTGAGCTGATCAGTGAGGAGCATTCAAGATTCAGACATGTGAGAAGGAAACTCCGCCCAGATTGGGATTCGAACCTGGACCCCCAGCGCTGAAAGGACGAACATGCAAAAAACTATATTATTAAGTAATTCATTATCTCCCGCTTTGTCCTCTATTAGGGTCGCGGTGGGGTTCCCCATGCCCATCCAGGGAAGAACGTCTCGGGCGCTGGGCAGATAGACCCAGGACAGGGCGCCAATCCATCGCTGGGCACACACTCACTCACACAGACACACACTATATGGGGCAATTTTGAGAATTCAATTGATTTGATCCATGTTTTTGGACTGTGGGAGGAAACCGGAGAACCCGGAGGAAACCCACGCGGACACGGGGAGAACATGGAAACTCCACCCAGATGGGGATTTGACCTTGGAATCCCTAGTGCTGAGAGGAGAACATGCTAACCACTAAGCCACCGTGCCGCCCATGTACATATACAGTATAAATAGATATATAATGTGGACGTTCTGTTTAATGTTTTTATTTTTTCTCTTAATTACTTAATAGTGGGCGGCACGGTGGCTTAGTGGTTTAGCACGTTTGCCTCTCAGCACTAGGGATTCCCGGTTCTAATCCCCATCTGGGTGGAGTTTCCATGTTCTCCCCATGTCCGCATGGGTTTCCTCCGGGTTCTCCGGTTTCCTCCCACTGTCCAAAAACATGGATCAAGTCAATTGAGTTCTCAAAATAATTGCCCCATATAGTGTGTGTCTGTGTGAGTGAGTGTGTGCCCAGCGATGGATTGGCGCCCTGTCCTGGGTGTATCTGCCCAGTGCCCGAGACGTTCTCCCCTGGATGGGCATGGGGAACCCCACCGCGACCCTAATAGAGGATAAAGCGGGAGAATGAATGTATATGTACACACACACACACACACACACGTCCCCTCTGTGCACATTAGCACTAACAACTCTCTCCACCAATCAGTGGTGTTGCTGCTTGAACACATGGAGGTGGAGACATCCTGAGTCTGTTCTTGGTGGTTTGTAGAGAATATAAGATCCTAAAGTATGAGTGATGATGTGGTTTATAAAGGACACACTCACTTTTCATAAGAAGATTAAAACAGAGTTCATTTCTTACAGCTGACTTTTATTTTGTACAAAAAGATATATTACAGAACCAGAAAGAACCACGACCCACGATCGCTTTGTTTTTTTTTCGTCACCGAAAAGAAAAAGTGATTTTTAGTGTTGAACCATTAAATTATCAAATAATCCAGGATTAAGTTCTAAAAGCAAACAGAGTCTGGAACATCGTGCAGGACGTGAAGAAGCGAGAGACAAGACGGAGGATCGTCTGATCATCAGAGTTCTACTGACGGTGGACCGAAATACTGACACACTGAGATGATGCTGTTGGCTCATGGCGCTCAGCCCTAAATTAACACCCCTCTGACGGGTCACCCCTCTGACGGGTCGCCCCTCTGACGGGTCGCCCCTCTGACGGGTCGCCCCTCTGACGGGTCGCCCCTCTGACGGCACGCCCCTCTGACGGCTCGCCCCTCTGACGGGTCGCCCCTCTGACGGCTCGCCCCTCTGACGGGTGAAACCATCAACAAAAAATGGAATGAATCCCAGCTGAAGTGCAGACTGAATCTTGTGCGCAACACTTGGTTCTTCGAAAGTGTTAATGAGATTAATGATCATGAATCAATTCAAACATGTTAATATACAGATTAATTAAAACACTATTAACGAACTGATTGGGAATCAGATGTAGTGAAGCTCTGGACAGGTTTGTTGCTTACAGACGGAGATGATGGGACACAGCAGGCTGGTTCGGCGGCGCGTCGTAGGAGACGGTCCTCTGTCTCAAGCGCTCATTAATACTGACGACTGTTCACAGCTGAACCAATCAGGACAGAACAATTGGTTGGTGGTCGTGGGGAGTGGGGGGGTTGGTGGTCGTGGGGGGGGGGGGGGGGGGGGGGGGGGGGGGGGGGGGGGGGGGGGGGGGGTTGGTGGTCGTGGGGAGGGGGGGGGTTGGTGGTCCATAGCATCCATCTGTCATGGGGACGGATGGATGCTATGGATTTGGAATGAGTCGGGCAACTGACTACAGAAATGAGGAGTTGACATACTTTTGGTTGCATTGTAGCCTCACTGTTGAAATTTTGGGATACAACCCACTTGCTTTCATGGGTCTGTAAAGTGGGTGTGGTCAAGGTGGGCTGGGATGTCCGTACACAGAAGGGAATGATCTAATTAAACACGTTCTGAAATCTGAACTCGGTTCTATGAATTAAATGTGTTTCCTCAGCGATCGACCCTAAACCGACCAACTTTGCCTGAATTTCTCGCTGGAGACTGAATTATGGGATGTATAACTGAATCCGTTTAGAAAAAGAAAAAAACACGGCGATTTTCACAGCTCACTGAACAAACCATGTTTGCAGAACCAGTGCAAAAAAAAAACAAAAAAACAAAAAAACTTAAACCACCATCTAAATTCACTCGTGTTTCTCTTACTGCAACCTACTGCATCATCAAAGGAACACTGAATATCCGATATGTATATGTACATATACATACATAGTATACACTCACTCCCCATCATACACAAACACACACACACACACACACACACACACATATACAGGGATTTCCTTCACTAGAAGTTTAGCAGGCCGATCTGTACAACAGCATTGAAAGGAAAACTGTGGTGCAAAACACTGTCTTGCTTCTACAGTAAATACTAGATTTTTATATTACAGGTTGAATAAGAGACGCTCAGTAAACTGTCCAACACGACACACAAACGCCATGTGGTCTGGAAAGGCCACCAAGTGCATATATGTGGCCGGAGAAGCCACCGATTCGGGGAAGAAGAGGAGAGGCGGGGAGCCATGTTTACAGACGACTGCTTGTACGCAGACAGTGCGGTCATGACTGAAGCGGAACGTGGGGAACGTGGGGTTATTTTACAGAAACACCCTTATGAGACGTCTACTGCTTAAGATCAACACGTTCTGCAAATGAAACTGCAAACTGATAGGGCAGCATTTAACCTTCCACACAATATTGTTCAGGTTATTAATAAAGATTTTAAAGTTTCGGGACGTTTTCTGAGGAATGCATAAACACGAGCCGTAACGGGACGCCACAGCAGGAACATCCGCATGGACAAGAAGCCCAGTGTTTACACCAGACTCCCTTCCTGACACAACTCCCCTATTCACTCAGATTTGGGACCAGCAGAGTGTATTGACACACACCTCCAGCGGACAGGATGCTTTAGTGTCTTAATTTATTATCCTCAGGTGTTTGGAATGTTGAACCCTAGATTTAACCCCCACAGACACAGGGAGGACATGCACAGTGTCCAAAGAGGACGGTCATGTTGTCAGGTGGCTGCACTAACCGCCGCATCACAAATCACAAACCAACAGATAACATATAAAGCTTTTACAGCATCAACACAGAGTCCAACATAATCAGATTTATATTTAGCCACTAAAACTTATTTACTTCTATTACTAACAATTTAAGGGTCAATTAATACAGTTAGGTTTTTAATTTAGGATTAAATAGGTAGTTAAAGTTAGTAGAGTTGGACTGGAGTGATTTTAATGTATTGTTGTTATTAATATTGTTAAATAAATTAAATCATTATATTTGTGCAGGACATGTTTAGATTTCTTCAGCTGTTTGTTGATTCCTGGGTAGCAGGGGTGGCACTCTCAGGCCCTGGGGCCACATCCGGCCCTCTGGCCGAAACAGGACGATGGGAAGGTTTTCTTGTAAAGAATGAATTGTTGGAAGGATGTTTCTGTAAAACGCCCCCCCCCCCACCACACTGTCGCAGGTCACATGGTCACATAAAGCTGATGACTAATGGACACTCAGATCTAAATAATCAGATGAGGAGGACGTTAAAGGGAAAAAATAATAAAACGGAACCAATGACAATAAAGAAAACGAAAAAACCAAAAACACACTTCAGTTTGAAGTACGCAAAAGATCATCGATCAGATCGTTCGACCGTACGTGAAGCGCCAGACTCGTTATCAGCGCGGAGGCCGGACCTTCAGAGGGAAACGTCTGAAATATCAAATACCGGATTTATTTTCAAGCGTTTCCCTCGACGACGGTCCTGTAACGACCGACTGCTTCACATCATACGAGAAAGAACAGAACCCAGGCCTTAACGTTCCGTCGCTTTCCTGCTTTGCATGCATTAACCCGGCTTCCGTAATGAAAGCCATATTCTTCTGTGCGAGTAGCGCCTCCTGGAGGCCTGACCCTTTAATCTAGCACTTCAGTCCAGTCTCTCTGCTGCCTTTGGTCTCACTATGGGCTTCTCTCTCTCTCTCTCTCCATTACTTTCTCTGTCTTTCAGCCATCTCGACCTGCACCTCTTCCCTCGCTGTGGCGGTTAACCGCTGAGCAGGTAGACCACCAGCTCGTAGGTGCACATCATGATGGCCGTGTTGGGGATCTGACGTACCAGGTGGGTGGTGAGGCCGCGGTACAGCGCTCTGTAACCCTCCTCTCGCATCACCATGTTTAAAGTCTGGACAAATGAACGGTATTTGTTGCCCTCTTCACGTAGCCTGGTCCGGATCACCTCTGCGGGAAAGGAGAACATGCAAAGGGGAATTTAATACCTTGGTTAGACCTACCATCCATCCGTTGTATGTGACCAAAAGCCGAACGTACCGTGCGGGTACGCGATGGACGTGGCGCAGGTTTTGGACGTGGCGGCGGCCAGCATCATGCCCACAAAGTCGGACGCGTCCCTCACCGACTCGTCCTCGTCGTCCATGTTGGCGCTAGCCTTGGACTCGAGGAGCTTGCGTTTGATGCTCTCGTAGATAACGAAGTGAATGACCGTCTCTGAGATGCCGGCGTAGGAGGCCGACATGCCGCGGTAAAAGCCGCGCAGCCCGTCTGCTTTATACACGCGCCTCATGCATTCGAACGCGCTCATGCGCCTCTCGCCGCGGTTCCTACAGACAGAGACGTGTTTACAAAGTCAGCCCGTAGAACCTGCTGTGGTGAACGCAACGCAGATGTTACATTTATATTTCTGTACAACAGCTCACCTGGCATCCAGCTGCAGCCGGGTCTTTATAAGCCAGATTGGGTTGGTTGCCGTGATCGCCGTGAACCCTGGGGAAAAAAAATAAAGGGGTTAAACAAAGAAATGACACTGGTGAGCATTTCAGATCACTTAAGTAGGTTTACTGCTTTTAGGCTACATATATCTTTTTAAGCATATTATTAATGCTAATTATTATAATTAGAAAAAAGGCACCGTGTGCTCCTCTAAGATGTTTTATGGTCATCTTTATCTCCTGATTAAAGGCAACGCCCTTCTTTTATCAGATCAGATTTAGTACTGAATTCCTGACATGCAGCAGTATCTTTAATCGGGGAGGATATGTCGAGTCGGACTGAAGTTCTCTGATAAAACTAGATTTATTACAGAAAATACAGAGTCCTTGATCAACACCATAAACACATCTTGGAGCAGCAGCCACAGCCTCGACTAAAACAAGTTTTATTGGCACCATTGACACAAATGGGTAAAAAAAATAAATACAAATCTGTAGTAAGAGGAATTTAATTTATATCTGTATAATTCTCTCACTGTCAGGTTCCAATGAGTGACCATGGAGGCTTGATTCTCCTAAAGTCACTGATTTAAGTAAAAAGTATTACAAATAATATAACATGCTCTACCTAATGTCCTTCAAAGCGTGGTTTGGTGAGACTGTGAGTCAGGACAACATCAATGCCGTCCTCACAAAAGCTCAGTCAGTGTCCCAATACACTTAACATTAAGCGTCCTGTTTAAGGTCACTCAGTGTGATTGTATTCTGTAGTGAATATAGCAGCTTGTTTTTGGTTGAAGGATGATTTTAAAGTACTGAGCTACTGGGTCATGAATGGATCATTATATGGGTCGCAGAACCAGAACTGAGCCTTTATTACACGAGTTTTTATACGACTTCCAATTTAAGACACATTTTTCATAAACAGGGTTAAATTCACATTTCTGAGCATTGAGCTAACCTTTTTTAAACCTTTATTTTTACCCATCTTTGCCAAGGGCGCCGCTGACCCCGCAGCAGATATTTTCTTATGCTTTATAAGCGCTTTTCTATTTTATACAGCTGTTTGAATCTTGAGAGAGCAAGAGCACTTACAGATGAGCTCAACTCAAGAGGGCGCTGTCAACTAGAATTATTCCTGTTTGAGTTCACAGTTACGCAACTATCCATCTGGTCTGTCTACCTTAAGTAAGGTCAACATGCAACCGGGTCCGGATTCGATCGTTCCAATTAAATTTGGGATTAAATGTTATAAATGTTGTCGTTAATGATTAGTAATAAATACATTCACAGCAAAAACAGATGTGGCTACATGAATTTAAGACCATAGAAATTCAGACCTGCCAACGTTGCAAAATCTTGAATAACAAAACCAGAAAAAGGGGCGGGACTTCGGATGAAGAGCGGAACTACATTGTCAATTAAGTATTATGCAAATGATAACAAATCAATAATAAATAATAATTTAATAACTATATTAATGTGCTTTGTAAAAACAATACCAACTTTGTCTTGAATTACTTTTTAAATGATATGTAAACGGGTTTAGTGACGTGGTGGTTAGCACATCTGCGTGAATCCCGAGTGTCAACGTGGGTGTTCTCTGGTTTCCTCCCACAATCCAAAAACATGGATTTAAGGTGAATTGGCTGCTCTGAACTGCCCCTATATAATGTGTGTGTGTGTGTGTGAGTGAGTAAGCGAGCGTGTGCCCAGCTATAGATTGGGGTCCTGTCCTGGTTCTATTTGCCCGGCGCCTGAAACGTTCTCCCCTGGAAGGTGTAAGATGCTGACCCTACCATCACTATGGTAGTCCATTACACACGCTTAACAAAATTAAACCGATCTGAGCTTTAAGTAAAATTAAAAGGGTTTGTTTATCTAAAGTTCACACTGTTACATTTGAGTTCATGTACTTTTGTCTATGCAGTTTGGTAAAATGTACTAGATAAATTATTTTACCCCATTAATAATTTATTTAGTTAACACAAAGCAAATTCGATGGTCACAAAACTACAGTACAGATCTGAAAAACGTGGACGGACGTCACTGTGACATAAAAACGTTCGTTTTTGATAAATCAGAGACGGCTGAACTGGACTTGTGCATGTTGGCAGGTCTGAAGAGTGTGCAGATTCAAACCAAGCTGCTTTGCACACAGGTCTGATTGATGTACAACATTCTAAATGACCTCAGAAACTAGTTTTGAAGTCGTTTATGAGACCCCACCGTCAAATCAAATGTGAGGATAAAAAAAAAAAAAAAAAACGAGACAGATGAGTGTTTAAAATACTCCTAAGACATTTTGCTGTGCAACACTAAATGGAGAAACATTCTCAGAACCAAAAAAGAGGTCTACTGACCTAGAGTAGTGAATAGGGGAGAGGGGCTCTAGATAGGGGGAGAGACCTAGAGCAAGTGGGTGAAGGAGATGATAGAGAGATAGAGAGATGGTGTCTCTGACGAGTACTCACGGGGAGGGGCAAAGCGCCTCCTCACAGCTGCAGGACGGAGCCTGCAGATATGGGGGGGAGGTTGGAGCAGGCTGGCTCACAGAGTACAGGCCTAAAATAGACACAGGCTTTTCTGTACCACAGTCACAAGCAGCAGCAGCAGCAGCAGCAGCAGGGGGCGGAGCACTTCAATCAAGCCCCACCCACACACCTCTAATAAATCCCAAGCTCCACCCTTATAGTACATACGCCCTTCTACACTGACCCTTCCCCTCCTACACTTGTCATTGATCCCTTTCCGTAAAAAATAGACAGAAGGAGAAAGACAAGAGTAGAAAAGAAGATGGAGCAAAAGACAGAGGGGTCTTAAATTTGATGAGACGTCATTAAACCAGTGGCAAATATGTTCTGCAGGTTCTGTAGCGCAGTAAAACTATTACCAATAAAGTTAGCCCTCATGAACTCAATCAGTTTTAATTGGGATTGAAGAAAATGAAAACCATAGTAAGGAAGGTGCAAATGCTAACCTCGTCCACCCTGCAGAGTCATTAAACAATAAAGGGCCTGAATATGATCCCATTACCAAGGCTTATCATGGGCCAACGCCTCCTTCAGGAGAGAAGGGTGACCTACATTTCATGAAACAGGGACAGAACCAACCGAGAGTTCAAGGCTGGTTATCTGATCTGACTCAAGCCAGACCTGATTGCGAGCACGGCCTTCGATCTGCACGTGTTCGGAGCCTGTTGTAAACAAACTCCCAACCAAACCACCCCATGCAGTCGATTGTTTCCGGACACTGGAATTATCACTGAACCGGTTGCCCCTTATTGTGTGCTCATATTAACCCTAATTATTGGCCCCACACAAAGGCGTCTGATGTGTTCCTACTGATCACGTTCTGTGAGCTTGTAGACGAGGGATGACGTTTTATTAAAGCAACACGGTACGAGAGGGGTGGGGCGATATGGTGCTGTGAGGTCTGACACAAAGTGCAGTTTCACCTCTTTCATGTGATTTACTTACATTAATACAAAACCTCGAGTGTATTATTACTTTTAAAACGTTACAAACACACTATAATAAAAAAATGTAAACAGAAATATGTTTTATAATCTGATCTTTGGCGGCACGGTGGCTTAGTGGTTAGCATGTTCTCCTCTCAGCACTAGGGATTCCCGGTTCGAATCCCCATCTGGGTGGAGATTCCATGTTCTCCCCATATCCGCGTGGGTTTCCTCCGGGTTCTCCGGTTTCCTCCCACAGTCCAAAAACATGGATCGAGTCAACCGAGTTCTCCAAATTGCCCCATATAGAGTGTGTCTGTGTGAGTGAGTGTGTGCCCAGCGATAGGTTGGCGCCCTGTCCTGGGTCTATCTGCCCAGCGCCCGAGACGTTCTCCCCTGGATGGGCATGGGGAACCCCCCCGTGAGCCTAATAGAGGATAAAGTGGAAGATGAATGAATCTGATCTTCTGCGACGTGATGTAATCCGGTTGTTACAGCGAACGCTGAGCCGTGACATCATCGACAATAACACACACCTCTGAGCTTTTCATATTCATTCAAATGTGTGACATACAATACATTATTTTATATCATAAACTGCACATTAATATAAACAGTGAGCAATTCCTGTTGTTTTTAAAAAGTGGTTTCTGTAATTTAGCCACTAGATTTCTTTTTTTTTTTTTTTTTAAAACTGCACTAGATAACTTGGCGGAAGAGCAGATTATTAACCATTTTGTTTTCAATAAACACATTTATGAATTAAACATTTACAATTTTTTATTATAGTGTGTTCGTAAGTGTTTTATAAAAGCAATAAGGCGCTCGAGGTTGTGCATTACTGTGAATAAATCACCGGAAAAATGTGTAACTGTACTCCGCTTCGAGTCGGGCCTAATAACACCTCTTTCCTCTGATTTACTCACAACAATGCCACGCCCGCTCACACCTTATTGCTTTATGACTGCACTAAACGCTTCCCGACTTTTATAGAAGTGGCATTAGGACCAGGTTAGCATTTGCCCAAAAACTCTTAGCATTAGCATTTTCAATTCAAACTACAATCACAGGAAACTGACAAAAAAGAAAGGAAAAGGCAAAGATATAAGAAAACTAATCTGTCTACAACAATGTTAAATCCATCCATCATCATCATCATCATCATCATTATCATCATCATTAGGAGAATCATGATCATACCAGAGAGGTGAGAAGAGACTACCTGAGGCGTCCCGATTCCGCCCGCGAGGACCGCTGCCCACCGCGCATGGCACCCTACACATGTTAGCGTAGCGCCCTGCTAGTGGCCGCTACTACACACAGCACAGACAGCGTGTGAAGCCAGACTGTTTAGTCGCACACTGGCACGTTAAGATTTTGACTCTCCAGCCCTCGAAAGGTAGAGAAAGAAAACAAAAAAAGAGGAGAGGAAAGCACAACCCAAACTTTGAGGACCTGATCTTCTTGCGTGTAAGTGCTTCTTGGTTCCTCGGCGCGATCATGGTTTCATCGTTTGTTCCATCACCAATGAACTACATCAACAAAGGATTTCATTTAACAGAAGCTAAAGGAGATGGCTGGCTGGTTGGAGTGGATTTAAAAATATTAAAGCACTTTTTTTTTATTCAGACTATTAGACAACATTAAATTGAAGATAATACTAAATCATATGTAATAATTACAGTTTAATATTAATATTTTTATATTATATTGCTGCATGGGAGAGGGTTAGCTTTCAGGAGGCTCGTCGATCCTCACTGTTCAAATGCGTCAATGTGGTCGCCATGCTGGTCAAAGGAAGTTATTTAGTTGGGCCCAAATTTTTGAATTTTAATATGTTAAGCATTTAAGCCCCAACAGTGAGGGGACTCATTTATTAAAAGGGGAACTTTTAACAATTAAGGCACGGCTCATTGTGTAACTAGGTTTCAGGTTTGGATGATTTTCATTCATTCATTCATTCATTATGTTCCGCTTTATCCTCTATTAGGGTCGCGGTGGGGTTCCCCATGCTCATCCAGAAGAGAACGTCTCGGGCGCTGGGCAGATAGACCCAGGACAGGGCGCCAATCCATCGCTGGGCACACACTCACTCACACAGACACACTCTATATGGGGCAATTTGGAGAACTCAATTGACTTGATCCATGTTTTTAGACTGTGGGAGGAAACCGGAGAACCCAGAGGAAACCCACGCAGACACGGGGAGAACATGGAAACTCCACCCAGATGGGGATTCGAACCGGGAATCCCTAGCGCTGAGAGGAGAACATGCTAAACCACTAAGCCACCGTGCCGCCTGGATGATTTATGCATTCATTCATTCATTATCTCCCGCTTTATCCTCTATTAGGGTCGCGGTGGGGTTCCCCATGCCCATCCAGAAGAGAACGTATCGGGCACTGGGCAGATACACCCAGGACAGGGCGCCAATCCATCGCTGGGCACACACTCACTCACACAGACACACTCTATATGGGGCAATTTTGTGAACTCAATTGACTTGATCCATGTTTTTGGACTGTGGGAGGAAACCAGAGAACCCGGAGGAAACCCATGCAGACACGGGGAGAACATGGAAACTCTACCCAGATGGGGATTCGAACCGGGAATCCCTAGCGCTGAGAGGAGAACATGCTAAACCACTAAGCCACCGTGCCACCTGGATGATTTATTAATTGTTATTATTGTCTTAAATGCCCATCCGCACTGCAGACCACAGGAGTTAACTATTTCATTAAGAACAAATCATTTTCAGTAGTAATTTGCGTTGACGGAACATGTTCTTCGTCGGAGGCCCGTTTTTTTAATGATGCTGAGAGTTGGTGAGAATTTGGCTTTGAACAGCGCGTCAATCCTGAAAGTCTTTCATTGTGCTTTCGTTTTTTAAAAAACCAACAAATCCTGGAAAAGAAAGTATCCAAAACATGTGCTGCCTAGTCCCCATTCACTGAGGAACCAAACACAGACCTGGATTATCTAAGCTAAGCTTTTATTCTAGGTCTAACAGATTCTATGAAAACACTGGTTGTAAAAAAAATCTGCCATGATACACATTTGCTAGTAAGATGTAAGTACCATTTTAGTTCTCACACACAATCCGATCAACCAGTGCAAACAAGTTACTATCTTAAAGACAAAATGCATCGGATGGAACCCCGGGGACTCTTACCTGCGAGGCCGGCGGACACCATGTGCACCTGCGTGGAATCAGGTTGCAGCACCCCATTGAGCTTCTCCTTAGCTGTGGAGTAAGCTGCAAAATATATCGCTCTGTAGAGACAACCGGAGAAAACAAACAGTCCTGAGTCAGTTCACCTTTAATTACTTCAAATAAACACAAACAAAACAACTGAATGTCAGGGGTTTACAGAGAGCTGCGTCTCGGCCTCACACACCCGTTTTCAGCGCTGTCTATTAGTGATAGACATACAGTAACAGTCAAAACTCTGGACACACCCCCTTCTTATTCCGCTTACCATAGATGGACTTTGTAGTTTTAAAATTACAGACTATACGATCACGGATACGGTCATAATTAAAAAGACGTCCACACGCTGTACAGGAATTCTAACATGTACGCTGGAGCACAAAGTGGGATCTGAGAACCCGAAACAACCAAAAACACGTGTTAGAAAAGACCTGCACTCGACAACGCTGCCCCGGAGTGAAGGAAAACAAACCGTGACGTTCCCGAAGTTAAGTTAATATTATTTCAGATTGCAGTTGCCAGGAAAACGAGGCGCAGCAGAAAGACGAAGGCCTTTCCTCAGCATGTGGACGCATCGATCCGAATGAATAAACGAATAAGTATTCAGTCATTGTACCCGAACTGAATTATGAGCCGTTTATGCTCACGGCGTTTCGGGATCGATTCGAGATCAAGGACATTTGTTTCTAATAGAAAGTGTTTACATTTGTTTGGCGTCTAATGGAAAACCTAAAAACTGTCCATCAGCAAAGCTCTGCACTGAGGACTTTACGATGCGCAACACTAACACCGGTCACATGTCATGTGCAGCAGAATTAACCCTGGATTTTCTGCCGGGTGTAAAACCTGAGATTAATCCCACACAACATTTCCGCTGCAGTGGTTAAGCTCTCATGGCTTCGTAACCGACTTTCGGCGAGAACACGATGACAAGGTCAGATTTTTAACCGGCTGCCCGAAGTACAGCGCAGAACTCCGAGATTTAATCCAGTACATTTCCACAAACGATTCCCAACCAATCAGTGCTCTCTATACAGCTGACCAGATTTTCTGTCAGCTGCTACGGTAAAGGGGAACAGAGATGGATGCTGATTATATAACCTTAAATGTAACAGCATCTCTGAGATCTGATGGGAGATATGAATGCGTGATGACATTTGGTCAAGATGGGTCAGCAACACCTTCACTACATCCACTACACACTTAAACAAATAGACAGTGGAATACAAGAAAGGGCCTTCCCCAAACTGTTTCTACTGCTTTCACGTTGGAAACATTCATTCATTACCTCCTGCTTTATCCTCTATTAGGGTCGCGGTGGGGTTCCCCATGCCCATCCAGGGGAGAACGTCTCGGGCGCTGGGCAGAGACCCAGGACAGGGCGCCAATCCATCGTTGGGCACACACTCACTCACACAAACAATCTATATGGGGCTTTTTTTTTTTTTGAGAATTCAATTGACTTGATCCATGTTTTTGGACTGTGAGAGGAAACCGGAGAACCCGGAGGAAACCCACGCGGACACGGAGAACATGGAAACTCCACCCAGATGGGGATTCGAACCGGGAATCCCTAGCGCTGAGAGGCAAACGTGCTAAACCACTAAGCCGCCGTGCCGCCCGTTGGAAGCATAAATTTTAAAAAATGCATTGTGAAGTACTTGATTTTATGAAACCGTGGGAGTTAGAGCAGCTGAATGATTAAAGGGGGTGTCTGAATACTTTCGTCCAGATCATGGGGTCAAAAGCAAGCAAATGAACATGAAAAGAAAAACCAGCAAGCTGATTTAAACACACATTTCAAAATGAGAAACAACATTTCGGCTCATACCTGGATGGAGCCACTCCCACCAGATTGGGCCCAAGTCCACGGAAGAGTGAGCGAGGCCCCTCCCTCTCAAGGATTAACCTGTGGATTAAATAAACAGAGTATGGATTTAAACAGAATCTCACATTTTAGCTTTTAATCGGCAGGTATTGTTGTAATTACTGATCATTTGTGATCAGGTGAATTGGCTGCTCCAAATGACCCCCCTCTGAATTGCCCCTGTGAAGCATGTGTGTCTGCACCCACTGATCGACTGGCACCCTGACCTGGGTGTATCTGCCCGGTGCCTAAAATGTTTTGGATAGGCATGAGGAACCCCCCAACCCGACCCTCATAAAGGATTAAGATAAGATAATGAGATGAGGTTAAACATGAGGCATGAGGTCCATGGGTGTTGTAGCCCAGGGCTTAGGGTTTGGGCTATTCATCTATAATTTAGGGTTCAATTCACCAACAAATAGCAGCGGTGTTCTGACTCACATGGCTTCATCTTTGTAATTAATTTTTACCAGTTACCCCAACAACCTCAAGCCCATTTCTTACCTTTAGGTGTATATGACAATCTATGTTTAATGATATTAAACTGACTAAACCACCTTTGAATTCTGCAACAACCCCAATATCGATCACTGGAATTAATGGCTCTCGCGTCCTAATTAGGAGCAGTGGATTATTGTGTTTCTGATGGATGACACGGTCTTAATCGTTCATCTCAATTAAAAGTGTAATGTGGCTCATATTATGGAGGTGAATGGAAAAACCCTCAGAGTGTGAGTGTTAGTGAGTGCAGCTCCGATGAGATCAGGTTTACGGGTCCGGAGGAATACTGCTCACTTGATTGCAGTCAGTGAACAAACATTGGTTTCTATTAAAAGCCAAGTGACACTCATCTGCCTGCAGCAAACGTCATACTGAAAACTGGTGTGAGGTCACATAGCTGCCACACACACACACACACACACACGGTCGAATTCTAATGAGAACATAATACGGGCAATCAATCAATTACAATTGTATTTTTATGAAACTGTATACTTCCATCTTTGGGGTTCAGTTTGGGAGGCACAGTCATTTTTTTGGTCCAGCATGACTTGTGCTTTAGTGGACCAGGAGGGTCCAGAAACACATGGATGGGTGAGTTTGATGTGGAAGACCTGACCTGACCCACATAGTGCCCCCGCTTCAATGCTGCCAAACGCGCTTGAAATGATCTAGAACCGAAGCTGCGAGTCAGGCACCCTTATACAAGATCAATGGCTTAGAATGAATCGGCAAAGATTTCAAACTCCAGACAGACTTAAGAGTTTAGTGGTATTTACAACAGCTGGAACTTAAAACGGAAGGTCATTAAAACTGTTGTTGGTGTGACGTGTAGATGTAAAAGAGGTGCCAATACTTGTTCATATAGTGCATCAATACCACAGACATCCACATATTCACATGAAAGACCTGAAAGAGTTGATCGCAATGTTCAGATTGTAACCTAATTCTTACTTTAATTTTTATTAAGTGAATTTAAAACTTCAGAAGGTGATAACAGTCATGTCTGGTTTATGAAGCCTCGGCTGGAGAAGCAGTTCACATGGAGGGTATTCACCAAACACTTACTTATGTAACTTCACATGAATTTTTATTTATTTTTTTAAATTGCATTGGGATTCCCAAACTGCCAAGAAAACGCCCTCCCTCTGAAAATCCGCCAACATGAAAACCCATGAGAACATGAGGAAAGTGAGTTATGAAAAACTAAAGCCATGTGTCAGATTCTGCTCAGGGCCCTGAAGCGGCGGCTTTCCTACATTCGCTGCGTACATTACTGAAACTGAGAAGATGAGATCTGCACTTTCTGAGTTCTGCACTTAGAACTATAATCACACACACACACGCACAGAAATAACAACAGGTTTCATTAGAGCCATACCTGGTGCTCAAGTCAACCGTACGCGTTCGAGTGTGGTACACAGAACTCTGCAGCTCTAATGACACCCTGGTGTTTTAATGGCCTATTATGATGGGCACTTGCTGCCAGTGGCAGTTCTGAGACAGCTATGGTAAGCATTAAGTTGAGGGAACTGGAGCAAAGGGCATTAGAACATTCTGCCCAATCACTTGGAACAAGTCTGAGGACCGGTCAGAACATGTTTACCTGTTTACGGTAGACATTGGTTACTTTATTTTATTTAATTACAAATACTAATATTGCTACATGTAGCTTTGTTGTTGTATAGTGACAGTACATTAGTCGAGTAATAATTCAGTCATTCTCGAGATCTGTCAAAATCCCACTTTATTTTTACTATTAAAATGTTGCTCGGAATGCTAAATATGGGCAACAAGGACTACAGGATGACACACAAAGGCCTCCGAATGACTCTAGAATGCTGCTTTTATGTTACAAACTTGTTAAACTGAACATCCATGTGCTCTGTGCTTCGATTTTTACTCACTTGAGGCAGTGCAAGGGCCCGGGAGGGGACATGCGAGCCACGCTTGCACCGTTCATCGCAGTCAGCTGGACCTCAGGGATGTAAAACGTCATAGAGGAAGACTGTAGTCTAGTCTTCACCACTTCTAGAGGACACGTCAAAATTGCACCGACTGTGCCCCCGCAGCTGAGAAATGGGAAGAACAAACTCTTATGTAGTGAGAGAAAATATCAGGATTTTTCTTCATCATGTGAAAGATGCTGCAAAGACGCTTTAGTATGAAGTGTAAATGTTAATTTTCACTTGTATAATTATTGTATAATTAATGTTTAATTATTATACTACTTCAATTACTAGTTTCACAGAACATGCTGACTGGCTGTGGTTGATTCCAATTGATTTGGAAACTTCTGCATCCCATTACAGAACTGGTCGACTATATCCATTATATCATCAGCTCCACTTACCGTAAAGATGGACTTTGTAGTTCTACAATTCCAGACTGTAGTCCATCTGTTTGTGGACTACAGTACATACTGTGTACTCTGTTCTCTAATGGTCAGGATCCCAATAGGACCACCACAGAGCAGGTATTATTTGATGGGTGTATTATTCCTATCCCAGCAGTGTCACTGAGGTGCACTGCTGCACTAACCCCCCCCCCCCATCAGTGTCACTGCAGAACTGACAATAAACAATCCACCACCCAAATGATACCTGTTCTGTGATGCTCTTGACCAACAGAGAACAGAGAACCGACAGGGGATGAACAAATACAAGAAAACAGATGGACTACAGTCTGTAATCATAAAACTACAAACTCCATCTATATGATAAGTGGAAGAAATAGAATATGGAGACTGGTACTGTACATCATTAACATGTAATGAAGAGGTCATTATACACATGTGCTCTTACACTGACAGCATGTTGCATGTAAACAAGACTTTATTCTACACTCTAGAGATCTGTGTATGAGACTAAGTTCCTAATATGATTTCATACCTGAGGAAGTTTACACAAAGCTTCTCCTGTTGGTTTCTCACAGTGCTGTTTATATCGACCCGGCTCAGGAGGGACCAACAAATCCTACCAACACTTCAGCATTTGTTCACACTTGAGTCAAATTTGTGATTATGTTGCAACAGCACAGGGCCTCGGTGTCTTAAACTGCTGTGTCAGTTTTACTCGGAGGAGAATTTACTTAACCCATACCTGGTACATTCCAGGGTGAAAGGGATTCATGTCTGACAAAGATCAGACCACTCCAAAACCAGCGACAAATGAACAGTCATCGGCTCTTTATTCTTCAAAACCTACGCTGCTGTGGCGTTCCACCTCGAGCCTATATTTGGAAACTTCACTGCGCCGACAGACGCGATGAGGCACGAATTGTCAGGTCTATGTGCAAACGACTATTTTTACTCCTTCTGCCTTTTAAAAGGATGACCTACATTACAGGCTTCAGCTGTGACCTTCGGCCTACTTTTCTGCTGTTTGTAGTGCTGGAAGTCACCCGCGCACTCTCTGTGTGTGGAAACCTGATCGCAAAAGAGTGCAGGGCCAAAACAAAGCTGCTTCCAGCCTCACTCTTTGCCTTCAGAGTTCTCCTGCAACGCTTGTCCATGTTATTCTTTACTAATTACAAGCTACGAGAGCTTGCCCCATATTTCGGCAGGAATAAGCTCACTTGCATAACTTGTAGGAATGTACTTTAAATCAAAGCTTTGTGCTGCTCAGACAAAATCTTTCACTCCAAAAGCAGCCAATCTTGCCTTTATGGATCTATGCGTTGAGTACTGGGGCTCAGTCGCGCTCCCCTAAACCATTACCACTATGTTAAATGTGTACGACCGTGCCAAATGTTTGGTTGGATGCCTAATTTTGGCAATAGGACTTAATAACCACTTGAATTTAATGAAACAAGGGTGTGTGGCAATTATTTTGTCTGTCTAGTGTACAACATACAGTCTAGTTAATTACAGGTAGGCAAGGTCAAAACTAAGCATGCTGACAATTAAAAAAAAAAAGTTAATATAGGTGGAAAAACACCCAGACCACTTATTTCTAACTCGTTATGAGCAGGTGGTGTACCATTTTAACAGCTCACCTTCTCTTTTAATAATAAACTTACGTTCTCCAAACACTGAGCAGCTAGTTCACTATGTAGACTTAACACCTAAATGATAGCACGAGGTGTTTTGCTGGGAAAACTTCATATTCTAACTTTTAACCATGATGGATTTATGTTCCAGTCATTTTGAAGCATAATTGTGGTCCATTAAAACCATCGTCTTAGTGGTTGGCACGTTCGCCTCTCAGCGCTAGGGATTCCCGGTTCGAATCCCCATCTGGGTGGAGTTTCCATGTTCTCCCCGTGTCTGCGTGGGTTTCCTCCGGGTTCTCCGGTTTCCTCCCACAGTCCAAAAACATGGATCAAGTTAATTGAGTTCTCTAAATTGCCCCATATAGAGTGTGTCTGTGTGAGTGAGTGTGTGTCCAACGATGGATTGGCGCCCTGTCCTGGGTGTGTCTGCCCAGCGCCCGAGACGTTCTCCCCTGGATGGGCATGGGGAACCCCCCCACGACCCTAATAGAGGATAAAGCGGGAGATAATGAATGAATGAATAAAACCATCGTCAGTCCAGGGGGCGTTTCTTCGAGTGCCTCACAGACAAAATGAACATTACAACAACGATTATTACGCTATAAATAATGTGGTTTCGAACGTTTTGATAATTATAGAATCTCACCGAATGGGATAATTAATAAGCGCATTCTCGCCGTGGCTTTAACGACGTTCTAGAATCGTCCAGCGGGGTAATTCGGGTCTCGTCCGAAACGACACACCGCTGTGCTACGTAGTGTACAAACAGAGCCGCATAAGCGCAGCGCGAGGAGTGCACTCGAGGTGCCCTACGTAGGGTGTGAACGCGTGGATTGGGACACGGCCGTAGTGTTTTGATCCATTCAACGGTCACCTACAAATTCCGTTATAACGTTACCGTGAAGGTACTCGACGGAGGGTCGAGTGTGAGAGAGTGCGTTTGAGGAACGCGGTGATAAAGCGTCGTCTGTGAAAGTACATTATTAAAATAATAATAATAAATAATAATAATAATAAAACCCAGACACTCGATATGGTTGACGTTGTCGGCTTCGACAGCTAACTGGCGGGCTAACCGGTGAGGTTAGGCGAGGCCTGGTTTGCAGTGAGGCGTGTCATTATGAAGGCATGAATAAAATAAAACTTATAAAAAAAAATGTATTCGGATGAAATAACGGCGGGGAACTTGAAGAACGCCGAGTGTTTGTGACGCCGCCGAATAAAACGAAGGCATCTGAGGCGACATGACAGACTCACCCTCCAGCAAAGAGATGAACCAGCGTGTCCCTCTGACTCATCCTTCAGCATTCTCCTCTCCTCGCCTCCGATCGGACTGAAACGGCGGAAGGACAGACCGCCACCGGACACCGGGATCTGTTGTTATTCAGCCTGGAACCCCCAGCAGCCCCCGGGTCGATGGGCGAGATGCCGCAGCAAGCCGTCAGATCAGTGCGCCGCGCCCCAAACCGGTGTCTGCGATCCGAACGTCTCGGTGTAAACGTCTGGTTTTCTTCTCCGCAGGGATTTTAAGGCCGATGCCAGCGTTCGTTCGTTCGTTCGTTCGGTCGTTCGGTCGGTCCGCCCGCCCCGCGTCGCGCTCATCCGTCTCTGCGTCCCGCGGCTCTGCAGCTGCACACAACCGACCGCGAGCCGACTCTGTATTTACAGTCGAATCAGAAGCCCTGACAACAGAAGCCCTGATTGGCCGACGCCGCGCAGCTCCCGCCCCCCGATCACGCTCCTTTCACGTGATCAGACCATTGATGAATCGCAAGTGATGTGTGATGGTCCAAAGTACTGTTTAAATAGAGCGTCCTGCCTGTCGGTGCCTCTCATCTCAAAATATCCCCTTATCTTTTTCTTTTAGCACGACGCTTCCTTGTATTGCATGTTTTCCTCCCCGATATTCTTCACAAAGCACCAATTAGGAGAATTTCAGGGTCCATAACTCGGGATGAAGGGCCAAGCTGATGTCCAAGATGGGAGTCATTTATTGGTGCCCAAACCCAAACTCACAAGTTATCATGGTACAACTTATTTCATCGCTCATCTCATCCCATAATTCATTCATTCATTCACACAAAGCACCAATTTGGTGAATTTCAGACCACAAGAAGATAATGGGGTCCATAACTCGGGATGAAGGGCCAAGCTGATGTCCAAGATGGGAGTCATTTATTGGTGCCCAAACCCAAACTCACAAGTTATCATGGTACAACTTATTTCATCGCTCATCTCATCCCATAATTCATTCATTCATTCACACAAAGCACCAATTTGGTGAATTTCAGACCACAAGAAGATAATGGGGTCCATAACTCGGGATGAAGGGCCAAGCTGATGTCCAAGATGGGAGTCATTTATTGGTGCCCAAACCCAAACTCACAAGTTATCATGGTACAACTTATTTCATCGCTCATCTCATCCCATAATTCATTCATTCATTCACACAAAGCACCAATTTGGAGAATTTCAGACCACAAGAAGATAATGGGGTCCATAACTCGGGATGAAGGGCCAAGCTGATGTTCAAGATGGGAGTCATTTATTGGTGCCCAAACCCAAACTCCCAAGTTATCATGGTACAACTTATTTCATCGCTCATCTCATCCCATAATTCATTCATTCATTCACACAAAGCACCAATTTGGAGAATTTCAGACCACAAGAAGATAATGGGGTCCATAACTCGGGATGAAGGGCCAAGCTGATGTTCAAGATGGGAGTCATTTATTGGTGCCCAAACCCAAACTCACAAGTTATCATGGTACAACTTATTTAATCGCTCATCTCATCCCATAATTCATTCATTCATTCATTCATTCATTATCTTCCGCTTTATCCTCTATTAGGGTTGCGGTGGGGTTCCCCATGCTCATCCAGGGGAGAACATCTCGGGCGCTGGGCAGATAGACCCAGGACAGGGCACCAATCCATCGCTGGGCACACAAAGCACCAATTTGGAGAATTTCAGGCCACAAGAAGATAATGGGGTCCATAACTCGGGATGAAGGGACAAGCTGATGTTCAAGATGGGAGTCATTTATTGGTGCCCAAACCCAAACTCACAAGTTATCATGGTACAACTTATTTCATCGCTCTTCTCATCCCATAATTCATTCATTCATTCACACAAAGCACCAATTTGGTGAATTTCAGACCACAAGATAATGGGGTCCATAACTCGGGATGAAGGGCCAAGCTGATGTCCAAGATGGGAGTCATTTATTGGTGCCCAAACCCAAACTCACAAGTTATCATGGTACAACTTATTTCATCGCTCATCTCATCCCATAATTCATTCATTCATTCATTCATTCATTATCTTCTGCTTTATCCTCTATTAGGGTCGCGGTGGGGTTCCCCATGCCCATCCAGGGGAGAACATCTCGGGCGCTGGGCAGATAGACCCAGGAAAGGGCGCCAATCCATTGCTGGGCACACAAAGCACCAATTTGGAGAATTTCAGACCACAAGAAGATAATGGGGTCCATAACTCGGGATGAAGGGCCAAGCTGATGTTCAAGATGGGAGTCATTTATTGGTGCCCAAACCCAAACTCACAAGTTATCATGGTACAACTTATTTAATCGCTCATCTCATCCCATAATTCATTCATTCATTCATTCATTCATTATCTTCCGCTTTATCCTCTATTAGGGTTGCGGTGGGGTTCCCCATGCTCATCCAGGGGAGAACATCTCGGGCGCTGGGCAGATAGACCCAGGACAGGGCACCAATCCATCGCTGGGCACACAAAGCACCAATTTGGAGAATTTCAGGCCACAAGAAGATAATGGGGTCCATAACTCGGGATGAAGGGACAAGCTGATGTTCAAGATGGGAGTCATTTATTGGTGCCCAAACCCAAACTCACAAGTTATCATGGTACAACTTATTTCATCGCTCTTCTCATCCCATAATTCATTCATTCATTCACACAAAGCACCAATTTGGTGAATTTCAGACCACAAGATAATGGGGTCCATAACTCGGGATGAAGGGCCAAGCTGATGTCCAAGATGGGAGTCATTTATTGGTGCCCAAACCCAAACTCACAAGTTATCATGGTACAACTTATTTCATCGCTCATCTCATCCCATAATTCATTCATTCATTCATTCATTCATTATCTTCTGCTTTATCCTCTATTAGGGTCGCGGTGGGGTTCCCCATGCCCATCCAGGGGAGAACATCTCGGGCGCTGGGCAGATAGACCCAGGAAAGGGCGCCAATCCATTGCTGGGCACACAAAGCACCAATTTGGAGAATTTCAGACCACAAGAAGATAATGGGGTCCATAACTCGGGATGAAGGGCCAAGCTGATGTTCAAGATGGGAGTCATTTATTGGTGCCTAAGCCCAAACTCACAAGTTATCATGGTACAACTTATTTAATCGCTCATCTCATCCCATCATTCATTCATTCATTCATTCATCCTATATTATGGTTGCACGTGCGGGGGGGGTCCCTATGCCCATCCAGGGGAGAACATTTCAGGCGCTGGACAGATACACCCAGGACAGGGCGCCAATCCATCACTGGGCACACACTCACTCACACACACATACTCTATATGGGGCAATTTGAAGATCTCAGTTGACATGATGCATGTTTTTGGACTGTGGGAGGAAACCGGAGAACCCGGTGGAAACCCACGCAGACACGGGGAGAACATGGAAACTCCACCCAGATGGGGATTCGAACCGGGAATCCCTAACGCTGAGAGGCGAACGTGCTAAACCACTAAGCCACTGTGCTGCCTTCATCCCATAATCTTCTGCTTAATCCTATATTGGGATCGCAGGGTGTGTGTGTGTGTGTGTGTGTGTGTGTGTGTGTGTGTGTGTGGGGGGGGGTGTTCACCATGTCCATTCAGGGGCGATCATTGCGGAAGTTGGGCAGATACACTAAGGCCAGGGTGCCATTCTAGCGCTGGGCACACACTCACTCACTCACACACTATATAGGGCCAATTAATTCATTCATTATCTTACATTTAATCCTATGCTGGGGTGGCGGGGAGATTCCCCATGCCCATTCAGGGGACAACGTTTCAGGCGCTGGGCAGATACACCCAGGACAGGGCACCAATCTGTCACTGGGGACACACACTCACACACACACACACACACACAAGTACACTCCATATGGGGCATCTAAGAGCATTCAATTTACCCTGAATCCATGTTTTTGGACCGTGTAAGGAAACCAGAGAACCCAGAGAAAACCCACATGGATCCGGCGAGAATTTGGTATCAGATTGGGATTCGAACCTGGATCCCCGGCGCCGAGAGGCGGACATCCTGAACTCAATGCCACCATGCCGTCCCTTATTTAATCTGTACTTGCAAATTATATGTATATTAATTAGTATTGCATATTTTGTGCATCACTGAATCGTCCTCCATTATACACAATAAGAATTATGAAACCGCTCGTTAATGCAGATTCTCCCATAATCCTCCTGGTTTCTGATCACTGCAGTTTTTGATCAGGTTTTGATAAAGAAACTCAGATGACAGAATGAAAAACAGGGCTTACTGAAGACTCTTGATCATTAAAAAATCTTTTTTGAACTTTCTAAAGGAACACAGAGCTGAATTCTTGTCTGATATGTTAAATCTTACTGTTGTTACTTTGACACGATTTGCAGCTCCTAAGCTTTATACCAATATAGAGCAGTGTGCACGTGGCAAGAAAAACAAATCGCTTTATCTGTCTCTACTGAGCATTCAGGGGCAGATTGTTGATTCTGTGGCATTGGAGGGTAAAGTGAGGACAATGTTGGGGGCATGCCGGGATACAGTGGCAATGATGTTAGAACAAGCAGGGGCAGGGTGGGGGTGATTTCAGGGCATGCAAGAAAAAAGGGGGGTGATGTTGAGACATGAAGGGACCTGAGGGGGGTATTAAGGCACACAGGGACAGAGGGGGGTAATGTTGAGGCATGCGTGGACAGGATGAGGATGATACTGGGACATGTGTGGACAGGGAATAGTGAAGCATGCAGAGATAGAGTGGGGGCAATGCTGGGGCATGCATGGTCAGGGTCAGGACTGGACTGGACTGGAATTCTGGCATACTGGGCATTTTCCAGCCGGGCCAACAGTGCAGCATAGACAGTGCTCTAAACCAATCAGGATGTAGTATGAAAGCAGCCCCACCACTAAACCACCCTGTGTGTTTACACTCCAGCCGATGTTGCTTATTACTTTAGAGAGAAACTAGCAATGCTCAAAGCAAACACACATGCTCTTCGGTTTCTGTCCTCAGCGAGCAGCGGGTTCTCCGGTTTCCTTCCACAGTCCAAAAACATGAATCCAGGTCAAGTGAATTCTCCAAATTGCCCCATATAGAGTGTGTTTGTGTGAGTGAGTGTGTGCCCAGCGATAGATTGGCGCCCTGTCCTGGGTGTATCTGCCCAGCGCCCGAAACATTCTCCCCTGGATGGGCATGGGGAACCCCCTCCCTCGCGACCCTAATAGAGGATAAAGCTGAAGATAATGGATGGATGGATGGAAAACCTGACTTTTTTATTATTGCTTTATTCTACAACTTCAACTACATGAAAATGGACTATTATGCAAATTAGGTTATGACATCATTTAGCCACTTTGCTACAATTGAACAACCTGATGTGAAACGCTGTACTCCGTGCACCTGTGTCTACATGAGGGCGCGGTAGCTCAGTGGTTTGGGTGTTGGGCTATCAATCTGAAGGTTGGGGGTTCAAATCCCAGGTCCACTGAAGTTACCAGTGTGGCTCCTTGAGCAAGACCCTTAACCCTCATGACTCCAGGGATGTTGTGATGAACCCTGTGCTCACCTTGTAAGTCGCTTTGGATAAAAGCGTCCAATAAATGTAAATGTAACATGATTTTGATACATTTTAGTATTGTAATGTAATGTTTTAATGTAATAATACAATGTAAGCCATTTTCCCTGTAACAGCCCCCCCCCCCCCACCATCAGCTGACAATGGATACGGTGTTCCACGTGAGAGCTGAACCTAATTTAATTAAAATGCACACGTTTTACAATCCAGTCACAACCCAACGAGTGGAGATCATGTGTGGAATAATTGGATTTATCAGGTGGACTGAATGCATGTGAACTGTAAGAGTGCAGAGTGATGCCGATGATCAAATCTGACTTGGGTTACACACTTCTGTCATATTTCAGCATTATACCGACACATCAGTGTGGCTGGTTACGTTTACATGTTCCACACGGTAGGAGATTGGAGGGGACACACCCTTCCATCACTGAATTCTGATGATTCAAGCAGTCCAATCACCACATGTGTATAAAATCAAGCACCTAGCTTTGTGGAAACAGTTCGGGGAAGGCCCTTTCATTCTCCCTGCAAGACTGAGCCTCAGTGCACAATGTAAGGTCCATAAACTGATGGTTGGTTAAGTTGCTGTGACGTGTAAACTAAATGTTTTTGTAAAAATATCGATAAAACATCTAAAACTGTGTCTTTATTTAATAACTGTAGAATCAGCCACAATTACATTACGTTTGTCTGAATTAAAGCTAGCAAGCTGGTCACGAGGATTCAGAACTGGTAATCTGCTGCATTCCAGACTTCATTAGATCTCATAACCTTCCATTCACTGAGGGAAAAAAAATAATAAATAAATCAAAAGAGATGTTTAATTTAAGTTATTCATTTAATGGCGTAATTAAAAGCTGTTGGAATGTATCTTTAAAATGACAAACATTTTAAACCATCATCCAAACAAATAAGTTTATTTTCTGATTAAGTTCATGAAGCTCGTCACCGTTAAGCCTCGCTTTTTAAAAAGTCAAACCTTTGACCGCAGGTTGCTTTTCGGTCATTTATCAGATGTGACCCAGTGACAACAAATCGATGGTGAGGCTTTGCTTGCTGTAGATAAAACTTCTAAAAATAGCCAAATGGAGTTTAGAATACAAACAGAGACTGAAACCTACATTTACAGTACAGTTTTGCTCCATTGTCTATTCTCTCCACTTACGATATAGATGGACTTTGTAGTTTTACAATTCCAGACTGTAGTCCATCTGTGTTCTTTGTTGTTGTTCGTCCCCTGTTGGTTCTCTGTTGGTCAGGAGCATCACAGAACAGGTATCATTTGGGTGGTGGATTGTTTATTGTCAGGTCTGCAGTGACACTGATGTGGTGAGGGGGGTTTTAGTGCAGCAGTGCTGCTGTAGTTTCATTTCTCCACCTCAGTGACACTGCTGGGATAGGACTAATACACCCACCAAATAACCCCTGCTCTGTGGTGGTACTATTGGGGTCCTAACCATTAGAACAGAGTACACAGTATGTACTGTAGAACACTAACAGATGGACTACAGTCTGAAATTATAGAACTACCATCTTCACAGAAAGTGGAACTGAAAACAAAGGAGGCGTGTCCAGACTTTTGACTGGTATTGTATATTCATTAATTATCTTCCGCTTTATCCTCTATTAGGGTCGCGGGGGCGGGTTCTCCATGCCCATCCAGGGGAGAACATCTTGGTCGCTGTCCAGACACACCCAGAACAGGGCGCCAACCTATCGCTGGGCACACACTCCCTCACACAAACACACTCTACTGTATATGGGGCAATTTGGAGAACTCAATTGACCTTGATCCATGTTTTTGGACTGTGGGAGGAAACCGGAGAACCCGGAGGAAACCCACACGGACACGGGGAGAACATGGAAACTCCACCCAGATGGGGATTCGAACCGGGAATCCCTAGTGCTGAGAGGCGAACGTACCAACCAGTAAGGAACCGTGCCACTTGGTACTGTATATATATATATATATATATATATATATATATATATATATATATATATATATATATATATATAAATATGTTTTATTTCTATACTATGTTTTTGATCTGGCAGATCCAGTGCTGCGACCCAAGAAACTGCTATTAAAAATGTAAAACTAGTGCAAACTTACACAACCTGCGCAGGAAACCTGAAGAGAAACGGTTCAATGAGTCCACTGTTGTAGTGGCCAAATTCATATCCCATGATTCCCCTTCCAGCAGCAGACTGAGTCGCCTACACCCAGTCATTCCCAAATGGCCCATATGACTCAAATTCACAATCTGCCCATGCAGTCGCGTGCAACTTTGGACCGGACAGCTGATTTGTTTCCATGAGCTTCATGAGACAGACACGCTGTCCAATATTAAAACTGCACTCGGCTATGGACATCATCCAGAGGGTATCAGTGTGTAATGAGAATCACGGCAAAACCTGCAGACACACACACACACACACACACAATCTTAATTCATCATGTACATACAGGCAGACACAAATATCTGACCTGGTGTTGGGGTCAGAGTTCTGGGTAAAACATTAGGGTTAAGCAGCTTGCTTAAGGGCCAATATTGGAAACCTTTGTAGACACCAAACCTCTGATTTGAAGCCCAAACCTAAAACTGATGTTCCTACACCCAAACCACTGACAAACGCATCCTTATCTTTAATTACAGATAAAACCACATATCCTACAATTATTGGCACTGTTAGAAATTTCTAGAAAAAGTATAGAATATAATATAAAAATGTTCTTTCGATAATATTATTGCTTTTTGATCATTTTAGGCGGCACGGTGGCTTAGTGGTTAGCTCGTTCTCCTCTCAGCGCTAGGGATTCCCGGTTCGAATCCCCATCTGGGTGGAGTTTCCATGTTCTCCCCGTGTCTGCGTGGGTTTCCTCCGGGTTCTCCGGTTTCCTCCCACAGTCCAAAAACATGGATCGAGTCAATTGAATTCTCAAAATTGCCCCATATAGAGTGTGTCTGTGTGAGTGAGTGTGTGCCCAGCGATGGATTGGCGCCCTGTCCTGGGTCTATCTGCCCACCACCCGAGATGTTCTCCCCTGGATGGGCATGGGGAACCCCACCGCGACCCTAACAGAGGATAAAGCGGGAGATAATGAATGAATGAATTATCATTTTACCAAAGAACTTTAAAGCAGTTATCATTGACATTGGGTGTATTTTAGTGTGTCCATGTTTGCATTGCTGCTACATACTCGCTTACTGAATAAGTCTAATGATTTAGAATTGATTTAGTCAGAGCACTCAATTTAATTTAGTGCCTACTGTGTAATAATTACTGTCTTGTGAATAATTAGCCGCTCCTCAAAATTTCATTGCTGACAAACTTCCCTGGACTCAGAGCTAAGATCATTTTGTCTCTGTGAAAAGTGAGGCAAACGACGAGAGAGAGAAAGACCCCCCCCCCCAACACACACAGGATCAATGTTAAGGATTAACTAAATATCCAGCATGTTGGGTTTAATAAGTCGCCATAACTACCACCCGCTCCTTCATGTCGATGTTGTATGGAACGTTTGTCAGGAAAAAACCTCGTCCTGTCATCGAACTTCAAACATCAGCATCTGAAGTTAGTTAAATGCTTCTGAGACGTTAAATGGATTTTTTATGGTCAGATGAAAATAAATCCGTTTGGCAGCGAACACAATGGGTTTGGCATCGAACGAGAGATGACTACACTGAAAGGAACGTCATGCCCAATGTGAATGTGATAGAGGCTCTGTGATGTGGGACTGGGTGCCTCTACCAAAGTTCTCCAAATGGGGCATCATGGAATCCTCCTGCAGGACAACCACCGGAAAACTTGCAGAAAAGCACAAGCAAATATTAATGCATGGCTGCAAATGATTATTGTGGGTCATGTGTTTTTGTTAAAAATAATAAAGTTCTTAAGGCTGCATGCTGGGGCGGAGGGCAGAATTCCCAACTCCCTCTGTGTGTGTGTGTGTGTGAGGGAAGGGGGTCTAAAAAGTGGGAGTGGGGGGTCTAAAAAGATTCACGTGAAAACAGACACATTATTGTATTAATAGTAACATAGAAATAGCAAACTTCAATCATTTAATACTCTTTATTTCCAGTCTCTACTACTGTAATTATAGACCTGTACTCCAGAAGGAAAATAATAAATTTAATTTTAAACCTTTTTTCTCCCATTTAAACCCATTATAAGTAATTTTTACTTTCATTTTGGAGTACAGGTTCATAATTACAGTAGTAGAGAGTACTAATGAAAATTAATAAATAAGCAAAGTTTGGTGTTTGTAGGTTACTATTTTAATACATTAAGCCACGTTAAGGCGGCACGGTGGCTTAGTGGTCAGCACTAGGGATTCCCGGTTCAAATCCCCATCTGGGTGGAGTTTCTATGTTCTCCCCGTGTCTGCGTGGGTTTCCACCGGGTTCCTCCCACAGTCCAAAAACATGGATCAAGTCAATTGAATTGGATTGGCGATGGATTGGCGCCCTGGATGCCCAGCGCCCGAGACGTTCTCTCCTGGATGGGCATGGGGAACCCCACCGTGACCCTAATAGAGGATAAAGCGGGAGATAATGAATGAATAAGCCACGTTAAGGAGTTTTCACAGTTTAGACTGTCTCTGTGTTGGTTTCCACCAGTTTGCTCCAAAACGTGCTGGTTATACTCTATAAATACTCTATTATCCTCTAAATTAAGTTATTTTAATTGACCACACACACTTTATTTTATGGATACCAAATGATAACCACAACAAGCTTAACTTTCCCAACTTCTACCTTAAACCAAGTTAAAATCTAAATGGCCTGTGTTGTCAGGAGCCAATATGAAACAGAGAAAGGACAGAAAGGTGAGTATTTAAAAGTAAAATCGACCCAACAAATCCACGTATTTAATTTAGCTGATGGTTTAAAATAAGTCTGAACCTCTTTTTATATGAGAACCTCACTGATGGTCAGTCACTGAGTACTGTCCATGCACTTACATGAAACACTTCCCGTCCTCGCCACCTGAGGGCGCCATTGGATCGCGTACTTTTCGGGATTCTCCTGCTGTGGGATTTTTCATTGCATTTACCAATGAAGGAATGCCTTTGTTATGTAACCCACAATCTGCTGATGTAAAAGCACATGGGCTTCGAGGAGAGAAGGACCAATAATCAACCAATGAGATGCCTCCGTCATCCATCATCCTCTGATCTCTGATCAGCTGGTACTGCCTCCTTAATTGGCTTGCAGAGGTGCTTCCTGTACCTCACATCCGTTCTGACGCTCTGTCATCTTTTCTGTTTTTGATCATGTAGAGATGCGGCTTTATGTAGTGTTACGTTCTGTGCCCTCTCACCTGTGTGTATGTGTGTGTGTGTGTGTGTGTGTGTGTGGTTTAAGGTGATTGATCTTCAAAGACTCGTGTGAGGTGACTGCAAATGGATGCAAGACCCTTTTGCAGCTCCCTCCTCTTTTCCTATCCCGTCTTTTATTCGTCCGCTCTCCCTCTCCTCTCCGGCTCTTCTTTCCCCGGTTCTCTGTAAAGTGGGTCAGACGTGATTCTCTCAGATCTGTGTCTCAGTGGGTAGTAACCCCCCCCTCCGTCTCTTGATACAGCACTGTAACTGAAGAGAGTCATCTCTGCAGAGTGAATTCAGAATGCGGACTCACCGAACACGCTACATCTCTATCTGCTCGGCTGGAATCGAAGTCGAGTCCCGTCTCGGGTTTCAAATATAAGCATATCAGAGGCCGACTCATTTACAGAAGATAATGGGCTGGGCTGGGAGCAGGAGAAGCAACAGTGACTCTGCATTGTTGCTGATTTAATTGTTCTTCGAGCTGGATGTTCTTTGATGTTCCTTTTATTAAAGCGGTATCGGTTCACTGAGCCGGTCTGTGGTTAACTCTACCATGCCTCCATCAGTTTGGTGCTGGAGGTGATTATGCTTAAAGCTTGATGCCTTGGACGTTACACTGATTCATGCTGGACGGATCCAACATTGTGAACTAGGTGCTGGTGAAGCACGACCCGCCTCATTTTGAAGAAACTTCTGAAGAGGTTCCTGAAGAACGACATACCTCCAGAAGTAACACAGAAGTGAAGATGCTGTGTATTTGATCGCACTGCTCACTGCAAAAAAACAAAAAATGAAACCTTAACAAGTCAGAAAATCGTAAAGAAAAGTGTAACAGATCTTGATATTGGCTGGAATAGATTTCTAAGATAAATAATCCCATTTTAGAAACTTTTTCTTATTTAAAAAAAAACGAAGCAGCTAAATTTACTCATCATAGTGGCGGATTATTTTACTTGATTCATCTACATTTTTCTTGATTTGTGTTTATTTTTCTCTGCATTTTTGCAGGATGGAGGTCAGGAAAGCTCTCCAAGATCGCCAATCAATCACACTGCAGACATCTCCACATCACATGTCTTAGGACTGCGGGAGGAAACTCTGAAATCGAACCCTGAACGTTCTTGCAGTACGGCACAAGATTTCCCTGCTTTTAATTTCCCTGAAAAAAAAAAATAAGGGGTGGACACGCAAAAAGGGGTGCTGCCTCCAAATCTACGGAAAAGTTCCTCAGTGCTGAAAGCACCATGGTGTTTTCCTCAGCTTGTGCTGATGCAGCAGGTCTGGAACCTGCTCCTGCTGGTTGGTGGTTGGCAGTATAATAGATGTACAGTACGACACCGTGACCTGATCCCAGAACAGAAGCCTGGCTCGTGTAGTTTGGTTTTGGTGGAACTGAAGTGATCCCGCTTCATGCATCTCCATCTTTGTGAGGTCATTGTTCTGAGCAGTAACGATAAAAAAACCCCCACAGTGGTTACTCTGCTGGATCTGAGGTCTGAACCCCCAGTAGCCACTGAGCTGCCTCACTCCAGCATGCTGGTTTAAATAAACCTGATTAAACTGGATTGTTGTTGGTTTATCAAAGGAATCAAACGTTCTACAGTCCGTTTATTTTAATTTATTCATTTAGAAAGGATTTCATGCCGCGTTCCATAAAACCTACGAGGTCAGAATCTCTCAGCTAACATCTCAAAGTCTGAACCTCCGGGCGTTCCAGGCCGACCGTGACAAGATGATGTCTTGCACATGAACACAACGGAGGAGGAAACATGAGGCTTGAGCCAACAGACAGCATTATTTATTTGATTTTGCGCCACTTTTATTTTTCATACTTGGCAACGCATTTCAAAAATTCCTCTCCGGCGGCCCTAATGCAAAAACATCGCTCTTCTGCAAACGCACCCCCCTCCCCCCCCCACACTCACTGATAAAATGTACTTTGTGAGAGAGTTAATTAATAATAACATTTAAAAAACATGATAGTGTGTATTATTTTTTAAATAATATTGACAAATGTTTTTCACAGGGACTTCGCGCTGAAGGCCGACAGTTCACCGCTTCACTATAAGGTTCTGATCTGGGTTCAGAGTTCAGAATAAGAACTTTGACTTCAGTCGTAATTTTAATGGAACATCTTGAGTTTTAGATTTATACCAATACTCTCTTATCTCATCATCTTCCACATAATTCTCCATTTAATCCCTGACTAGGGTCACGGGGGGGGGGGGGGGGGGGGGGCACCTTAGACAGGACCTTAACTGTTATGCCTGTAACTCGAACCCAGGACCTTCTTACTTTAAGATGTGAGCATGAAATACCATGCAATCATCTCACCTCAACATCCATCCATTATCTCCCGCTTTATCCTATATTAGGGTCGCGGGGGGGGGGGGGGGGGGTGTTCCCCATGCCCATCCAGGGGAGAACATTTTGGGCGCTGGGCAGATACACCCAGGACAGGGCGCCAATCTATCACTGGGCACACACTCACTCACACAGACACACTCTATATGGGGCAATTTGGAGAATTCAATTGACTTGATCCATGTTTTTGGACTGTGGGAGGAACCCGGAGAACCCGGAGGAAACCCACGCAGACACGGGGAGAACATGGAAACTCCACCCAGATGGGGATTCGAACCGGGAATCCCTAGTGCTGAGAGGAGAACGTGCTAAACCACTAAGCCACCATTCCGCCCCTCACCTCAACATCTTTTGCTTAAACCTCTATTAAGATCATGGGGGGGGAGGGAGGTTTCTCATGCCCATCTAGGGGAGAATGTTTGGGCGCTGGGCAGATACACCCAAGACAGGGTGCCTACCTAGCGCTGGGCACACAGACACACACACACACACACACACACACACACACACACACACACACACACACACACACACACACACAATGTATAGAGGCAATTTACATAGAAGCAATTCAGAGCAGCCAGTTCACCATGAATGTTTTTGGACTGTGGGAGGAAACCAAAGAACCCAGAGAAAACCCACACTGTCACGGGGAGAAGATGGAAACTCCACCCAGATCAGGACTCGAACCTGGCTCTCCAGCGCTGAGAGGCACATGTGCTGACCGCTACACCATCGTGCCGCCCTCTGATCCTTTCTTTCACACTCAGACGAACTTAAAGTAAAGTTTA
This sequence comes from Corydoras sp. C115, assembly GCA_019802505.1. Taxonomy (NCBI): domain Eukaryota; kingdom Metazoa; phylum Chordata; class Actinopteri; order Siluriformes; family Callichthyidae; genus Corydoras; species Corydoras sp. C115. The sequence continues at coordinate 1,212,344 of JAFMOC010000014.1, forward strand.
TTTTAAGGATGAACTGATCCTCCTCCGTATTTGCTTCCCTCTCTGCCTGATCTGGTGATCTTAAATAATTGATCGCTTTCTGATACATTCTTAATAACGCCTGATCTTCTGCTACAACCTCGATGCATACATTATCCTGGAAGCACAGAGTTCTACGACTTACGAGTTGTGCCGGGCGGTTTGTTTGTGTACCACATGTGAGCGGGGAGTTCGGACGGTGCTTTGAAGGCCAGTCTCATCTTCTCCTGTCCGCTGTGATACTTTAGAAAGTGCCTTATTCACTCACCGCTGCTTTTCTTCATTCTACAGAGACATTTTTGTCCAAAAACACACACACACACACACACACACACACACGCACACACTCTGTCATAAGCCTTTGATCACAGACAGTAACACAACCGTCATGAAAGGATCCCATGCACTTTGTTGATGGTTCCTGAAATAAAGCATCTGCTCTGAAAGCGATGTGAACCAATCCGGATGAGTGTTGTGTCTCATGCGCACCCCCCCTAAAGATAAACAACGTATATGAAAGAGAAATCCACGCTCCTGTTACATTTTCAGACTTGTAATATCCATCACAGTCCTCTAATCCCATAATGAATGGCAACATGCGCCAAAGAAAAGTCTGAGCGTTACACACAGCTGGGTTTATCAGGGGATGTTAGTAAATGTTTCCTACACAGACATCAGTCCCGGAGCTGGATTTATGGCTCCATTCAAACACGCATTCCCAGTTATCAGTTGTTTGGACGAAGGGATTTGGATACACACGGAGGCCGCACACTGGATTCACTTTAAAGGATCCGTGTATCGCAATTTTCTCAAAGGAACTCCCGCCGAGGTAGCTCCACCTCACAGAAAAATGGTCTCAATGGGGAAAATCCTTTCTGTGTAAAGTTTGCATGTTCTCCATATTTTTGCATGGAACCTCCAGTTTTCACCAAAAGCTCAAACGCATAGCAGTGATGATACAAAATGGGCTCTTATTCATTCATTATCTTCCGCTTTATCCTATATTAGGGTAGCGGGGGGGCCCATCCAGGGGAGAACGTTTCGGGCGCTGGGCAGATACACCCAGGACAGGGCGCCAATCCATTGCTGGGCACACACTCACTCACACACACACACTCTATATGGGGCAATTTGGAGAATTTAATTGACTTGATCCATGTTTTTGGACTGTGGGAGAACACCAAAGAACCCGGAGGAAACCCACGCGGACACGGGGAGAACATGGAAACTCCACCCAGTAGGGATTCGAACCGGGAATCCCTAGAGCTGAGAGGCGAACGTGCTAACCACTAAGCCACCCGCCCGGTCTCTTAGTAAACTGTATAAAAACACTAGAACCCCAGAGGGAGGGGGTTACGATGAGTCTGAGCATCATGGCGGATACGACATATGGGATTTACCTGCATAAGTGGCATGGGGATCCAGGTTCGAATCCCGATCTGGGTGGAGTTTCCGTGGTCTCCCTGTCTCCATGTGGATTTTCACTGGGTTCTCCGGCTTCCTTCCACAGTCCAAAAACATGGATTCAATGTGAACTGGTTGCTCTAAATTGCTCCTGTAAAAGAATGGTGTGCATTACAGAACCCAGAGGAACCGATGCAGCAGTGAACATGATGTCCAAACATATATTAGTGTGTAACCTTATTTCGACCCGGCGGTGTGTGTAAAATAATGTACGCCATGTACGCATGAGATCATTATATTTTTATTTATTCTTCTAAAGAGCTGGTCCGAGGTTTATGATCGGTGTCGACCATCAAAAACAAAAATTTACTGCCCCCTTCCAGACAGCTTTTCCCAGGACAAGTATCGCATCAAGAAGAATTATTAGGTAATTGGGAACAACAATATTTTCACAAATCCCTAACAAAAATGCCGTGTGTTAAATGCCGAGACGTAAACTGGTGCAAACTCTGGAGTGAATTGGCTGGAAAGAGGATCAAGTTACCGCTTCACTTTTCTAACGTAACAAAAACAGCCTGTGATGGATTACTGCAGCGTTCAGTGTGTTTTGTAAATGCGCAATACTCACGACGAACGGGACGAAATTACTGAATAAAAAAAACAATAAAAAGCTTTAATAAAAAAGCAAAGCTGCAAAGCCATCAGCGCGAGGAGATATTTATTTAATTACAATTTCTTATTATTATGATCTATCCAAGTTTAGTTTTAAGGAAAAAGCTGATTGTTTCAAAACAGTTCGTCCTAATTGCATTCACTTATTTCTTTTCACATTGTTGCCATGGAAACATTTGAACTTTACACATTTTCATTACATTGCCCTATTAAGATGATTTTATTCAAAGCTACTTTAAAGTATTCAAGCTCGATAACTAGGGGAATGACACATCACCCCTGGAGCAATAAGGGCTGTGCTTAAGGGCCCATATTGGTTCTAAAAGGGAATGGCGAGTGGCACGCAGATTGAGTTGCATGTGACGCCCAAAACACAGCCATGAATTCTGATGTCACAACTGCAAAGATTGACACGCCCTAAAGTTCAGGGTCACTAATATAAAGCCCCTTGAGCCGTTTCTTGGTGGTTTGTTAAGAGCATATAAACCTCCACAGGCTCCTGAAGAGTAAATATTTAAGATGTGGTAAGCGATCTCTGTATTTTTAAGATGTGGACGTGTGAACCAAACTCTGTGAAGGGATTTAAAACTTTTTGAGAAGTTTGAACCCAAGTCTCTGAAACCCAGAGGCAAAAAAAAACCCGAAATGAACTTAATAAAACCAGGTATAGTTCCAAAACGAAATAAAGAGGTGCGAGATGGAAAGAGAAAGCGGTCACAAAAAAGGAAGTGAGGAACAAGAGCGAGGGAGGAGGGAAAGGGAAGAGGCGAATGCCATTCAGGCCGGTAACTCAACCTTGACAAGGCATGATGGAATTCATGATAGATAGCGCCTCAATAGATGCCAGTTCAATCTTCTGCTGTAATGAAAACAAGATTCACCTGCTTCACTTCTCCTCGACAACCTCAAAGCAAAACACGCCTCCCATCACCACCCACCGCTCACCCTGTTTGCCTTTCTTTGACCCCGGTCTCCTTCCTTTAAGATGGACATGAATCCGGCTTGTTTCTACATGTTCACTGTTAACTCAGGGGATGTTCAACCAACCGCAGTGACGAATTTCACTCGTTAAATGAGCTCGTCTTTGATCAGACCGAGGGTCATGGCGGGTTCTGCCTGCCTTTCCAACACTTCATCATGCACTTTACTGACATTTAGGACCAAAAAAATTGTGTAATTCCAAAAATTCATAACAAAAATGTATTTATTTAATTTTTATTTTTAAAAGCTGTCCCACTTTTGCGTCGTAGACACATTTTGTGCAGGTTGCTGACAGCTTGTAAAAATGAAATTATATATATATCAAATAATTAATGCTCATCTGATTTCATACTCATCTTTTATCTTGGAAAAAAAAAAAACAGAGAGAGGCTCGCGTCAGACGTGTGCGGCATTCTCGTTGTCATAGTAACCACAATTCATTATCCTTCTCTTGCAATTTGTGATGCTCAACAGCAAGCTGGCAAAATGCAAATATGACGCATGTGGATTTTCCTTAATTAACGACAAGTCTCTCAGTTTACTAAAAAAATGCTCCTAAATTCACTTATAATTAAAAAAAATAATTTTCTTTGGTTTGCTTTCTATAAAAGTGGGTCGTGAAAATGTGGGCTCCAGGCTGAGAGCAGTCGAGAACTCTTGGTTTATTCTGTTCTTGCCTTTAACCGAGTGTTAAAGAAACAGATCTATTTTACTATTTAATGTTAAAAGGTCGAGGACTTCATCGTTTGGGAGCTCAGGTTCAGGTTATTAAGCTGCAAACGTCTCTAAATCAATCGATGGAAACTTTTCCGGGAGCCGTTTCTCTCGAACCCGTCGAATGAAGTGAATGGTTGATGATGGTGGAGTGAAAATCTGCTTGGCTGTGGATTTTTGCCGCACCTTCTCAAATCTCCGAGCACCTTCCCGAAGGAGAGCGCTGCGCACACGGTCAGCAGATTTCTCCTGCATGTCATATCACTTCAAAACCAACTCTGGCAGCTCTCACCGACGGAAACATAATCTGATGGATGATGTCCAGGATTTAGAAACAGTAATACACCTCCGTTCTGCACTGTGTTAAAGGGTTCGACACTTCCTGACTGAATGACTAAATTCTTCACTTTATTTATTTATTTAGTTTAACGTCGGGACGTCGGGGGCCGTTTCCAGACGGCAACGCTTACGAGAGCGAGACAGTTACAGGAGCAAATCAGAGTCTTAAATGCACCTATCGGCATGTCTCTGAGGAAACCGAGAGGGGGGGGGGGGGGGGGGGGGTGAGAGAGGGACGGAGTGAGGCAAGAGAGAGAACATGGAGAGAGAGAGAGAGAGAGAGAGAGAGAGAGAGAGAGAGAGTGAGAGTAGGGAAAGAGAGAGAGAGATAGAGAGAGAGAGAGAGAGAGAGAGAGAGAGAGAGCATGGAAGTGAGAGTAAGAAAGTGAGAGAGTTGGGAAAGAGAGAGATAGAGAGAGAGAGAGAAAGAGAGAGAGAGAGAGCATGGAATTGAGAGTAAGAAAAAGACAGAGTAGGGAAAGAGAAAGAGAGAGAGAGAGAGAAAGAGAGAGAGCATGGAATTGAGAGAGTAAGAAAAGAGAGAGAGAGATAGAGAGAGCGAGAGAGAGCATGGAATTGAGAAAGTAAGGAAAGAGAGAGTAGGGAAAGAGAGAGAGAGAGAGAGAGAAAGAGAGAGAGAGAGAGAGAGCACGGAAGTGAGAGAGTAAGGAGAGAGAGAGAGAGAGAGAGAGAAAGAGAGAGAGAGAGAGAGCACGGAAGTGAGAGTAAGAAAGTGAGAGATTAGGGAAAGAGAAAAAGAGAGAGAGCAACAAATTGGGGAGAGAGCGTGGGGGTGTGAGAATAAAAGAGTGAGAGAGTGAGGGAAGAAAGAGCATGTGAGTGAGAGAGTGAGAGAGTGAGAGAGTGAGGGATTAGAAATTTATGGCTAAAATTCATGGCTAAAAACATGGCTCAAGGTCAATTGAGTTCTCCAAATTGCCCCATATAGAGTGTGTCTGTGTGAGTGAGTGTGTGCCCAGTGATAGATTGGCGCCCTGTCCTGGGTGTATCTGCCCAGCGCCCGAAACGTTCTCCCCTGGATGGGCATGGGGAACCCCCCTGCGACCCTGATATAGGATAAAGTGGAAGATGATGGATGGATGGAACCATGAATCACATTCCTGAGCACGTTTCCGCTCGAGGGCCGAGAGGTTGGACAGACGGAGAACAGCAGAAAGACCCCGGAGTTCGGGAGTGAGACGGAGGCCGCGGCTCCCAGCTCTCGCTAACCTTTAGCGCGCCCTGTCACTTCCATTTGTCATGGCAGCGTGTCGGACGTTTTCCTCTGCCACTGTGAATTACTCTGCGCAGACAGTAGTGCGAGTATATTAGCCGTGGGACACGACACATTTGCCGCCGCCCGCTATTCCACTCTCATTTACACTCGCTCGCTAATTACTTCATTGGACCTGTCTTTGGGTTTGGGTGGACGATTGTGACAGGCTCGCAGGCGAGGCGCGACGCTCGCGGCGCCCGCTTAATAAGCGGAGTCGGCGTGTGTCTGTGTGCTTCAGATATTCAGCGCTGGTATTCGATCACCTGACGGTCTGATAGCCGCGGGGGATGAGATTTCAGACGTACGGCTCTCATCGTGTTTCCGTAACGTGAGTGCGGAGTCGGCGGCGTCGGCGGCGTCGGTGGCGTTGGCGCCGTCCGTGTCCACCGACACTGAGGTCCAGCTGAGCGGCTTATTACTGAGGCTCAGCGTATAATTCTCAGCAGAGAATCTGCTCTTAGCCGGAGATCATTACTGATGTTGCTCCTATAACAACACCTGATACTGGTTTATTGACGAGGAAGCCAATTTGTTTGGGTTTCGAACCCTTTATTGATCATAGCTCGCTTCTTGACATTCTAAATTCGATTTAATTTGGAAATGAAAACAACGGGGAGAGTCTGATTCTCTCTGCAGGAACGTAAGACGACAAACGATGAGCAATCGGCTTTACCGCGAGAGCCGGAGTACAGTGAGCACGCGGTCAGCACAGATTTATCAGCTCTGTAGTGAGGATTATAAAACACATTCATTTAACTGATTACGTACTGTGATGGTACAGTAATGGGGCGGCTTAGTGGTCAGCACGTTCTCCTCTCAGCGCTAGGGATTCCCGGTTCGAATCCCCATCTGGGTGGAGTTTCCATGTTCTCCCCGTGTCCGCGTGGGTTTCCTCCGGGTTCTCCAGTTTCCTCCCACAGTCCAAAAACATGGATCAAGTCAATTGAGTTCTCCAAATTGCCCCATATAGAGTGTGTTTGTATGCGTGTCTGAGTGAGTGAGTGTGCCCAGTGATAGATTGGTGTCCTGTCCTGGGTGTATGTGCCCAGCGCCCGAAATGTTCACCCCTGGATGGGCATTGAGAACTCCCTCACGACCCTAATAGAGTATAAATTGGAAGATAATGGATGGATGGGTACAGTCATGATAAGAGAGAGTTACAGAGTAAATGATGGACAGACCCAACGAGAGACCGGCAGACTAAAAGACCAACCAAGGGACTGACTGACAGACAGACCAAGAAGCTGGAAGAAGCTGGCCGGGGGAGTGGTAGCTCAGTGGTTAGGGTGTTGGGTTATCAATCTGAAGGTTGGCGGTTCAAATCCCAGGTCCACTAAAGTTACCAATGTGGGTCCTTGAGCAAGACCCTTAACCCTCATTGCTCCAGGGTTGTTGTGTTTAACCCTGTTCTCACCTTTGAATAAAAGTCTTTGGTAAATGACCAAATGTAATGTAAGACAGACCAAGAGATTGAAAGATGGACAGACGAACTGACAGACAGGCCGAGAGACTGATCGACCGACAGGCAGACCTACTGATAGACGGGCCGAGAGCCCAAACAATCAACAGACCAATGGACAGAGGGCCAGACTAACTGACGGACAGACAAACCAGCTGATAGACTGACCGATTAACTGAGCAATAGACCGGCTGAGGAACCGAACCACAGATATATCAGCCAACCCACCGACTACGAACTTAAAACATGTGGAGACCTTTTCAGAACAGTGTTTTTTTTTATGGATGTGGAGGGACAGATCTGCTCGTCTGGGTGTAACTGTAAAGTCTCCATGTTTTTTAAGGTATTATTTATTATGCTTTTATACCCCGCAGTAAACGCTGCACTGTACTGATCCCTCCAGCAGGGTCCTGAAAGCAACACTACAGTCCAATGCAGGCTTTAACGATCCGATCCTGACCTCCACGCTCTCTACTTCTTTCTGCAGCTCCTTTCTTTTTCTCCCAAACAATGTGGCCTCTTGTTTCATCAGCTCCATCGCTGGGTAAAGTGGGCCAGCCGCGGTGCATTTCAACACCGTAACCTGCAGGCATCCTGCGCTTCGAATTACACCACCATTGTTCTTCACCGCCATCTCAGGACGGAATAAAAAGCATCAGTACGCTCAATTAATCCGCCACAAGCAAAGGTTTCCTGATCGCTGCGTCTGCGGCGTGTCAGCCTTCAGAGGACAGTGAGGCCCCATCCCCACAGCTGCTGCTCTGCACCTTTGTACTAACCTGATGGGGTGGAATGAGGTGGGATAGGGTGTAAGGAAAGAGGTTTGAATGGGGGTATTTATGGTAAAGTAAATATAAAGTGGCATTCACTCCATAGGGTCAGAAGTATGTAGACGTCACTTATGATACCTAAAAATTGGTACTCAGGAATGCATTTAAGCAGAGAACCCCACAGGACACCTCAGTTCAAATGGGGAGAACATACAAATCTCACATAGAAGGACCCCATGTATTATGCCTAGAAGTCTCATGGCCTCATGTTATAATACTCTGTCTTAATAGGGTACTATGGTCACAGGGGGGGGGTTCCCCATGTCCATCCAATGGAGAACGTTTTGGGCACTGGGCAAATGCACCAAGAACATACACACAAAACAGGGCGCCAATCTATCTCTGGGGGCGCACACACACACACACACACACACACACAACCCCACACTATGTAGGGACAGTTTGGAAAGAGACACGTTTTGTACAGAGGCACGATTGTATATTCGGTAAATCTTAGCGGGACGGGGTCTGAGCTCTGCGCTGTTTATTTCACTCCATCCTGAATTAGAGGAGGAGAAATGCCAGACTCACATGTGCTGGATTGATTGAAGCGTTTTGGGTGGTTGTGTGGAGGTGAGGGTGATGGAGATCAGACTGAATAAACCTCTTGTGTGAATTTGGCTGATTCGGGACAGATGCAGAATACCTGCAAATTATTTGATTGTTTGTGTGTGTGTGTGTGTGTGTGTGTGTGTGTGTACACCAGGTATATTCCACATTGTGGAAACCAAAACCTGTTTCACACACAGTTTGGGGACTTCATCTCCTTGTGAGGACCAAATGCTGGTCCCCATAATTCATTCATTCATTATCTTCCGCTTTATCCTCTATTAGGGTCGCGGTGGGGTTCCCCATGCCCATCCAGGGGAGAACGTTTCGGGCGCTGGGCAGATACACCCAGGACAGGGCGCCAATCTATCGCTGGGCACACACTCACTCACACAGACACGCACGCATACACACTCTATATGGGGCAATTTGGAGAACTCAATTGACTTGATCCATGTTTTTGGACTGTGGGAGGAAACCGGAGAACCCGGAGGAAACCCAAGCAGACACGGGGAGAACATGGAAACTCCACCCAAATGGGGATTTGAATTGGGAATCCATAGTGCTGAGAGGCGAACGTGCTAAACCACTAAGCCACCGTGCCGTCGGTCCCCATAATATATGAAATAAATAGAATTCTATGTAAAGTCACTGTAATGAATTAAATTGTAGTGTAAGTGTTGTGTATGTGTTGTGTGTACCAGGTGTACGTCGCAATGTGGGACCCAAAACCTGTTAATACACACAGTCTGGTGACTTTATGTCCTTGTGAGGACATACTATGTATAATGTCCTCACTATGTATAATGGAAGTCTTTGTGTAATTGTGCAGTTATTCCAAATTCAGTGTATTCACTTCGCTCGGTGCCGTGCAGGTTACACAGTGATGTGAATACGGCAGGATCAGAGGGAGGGACCGGACTTTGCAGCTGGTCAGGGACGGCGGTCGCTCTCTTGTGTGTTTTTTCGACTGAAGTGTTCATCCGAGCTCATTCTGTTTATGCGGATATGATTTAAGCCCAGTTTGGGCTCTTGAGTGAAAAAAAAAGAAGTTTTTTCGTGAGCGGTCTAATCCCAGCCAAACCCACTTTACATCCCTGAGTAGGTCTGGGTCACTCACCTCACTGCACATATCCAATTTTGAGATTTGGGACTTTGGGACGTACAAGCCTGAGAAATGTGCTCAGGTTTTCAAGAACTATATTAGAATTCTGCAAATGAAGCGACGATGAGGATGAACCGGGCGAGCAGTACAGGATGTGAGTCGCAGACGCGAGAAGAGCGTTCTGAAACTATAAATGTCACGGATGAAGCACTTGAGGTGTAAATTCCACGATTCGTTATATTTATAAATACTGTGCACAGTCATCATCACAGAATTCAGTGGGTTTTACCCTCAGGGTGAAGATGCCTCATGGCCTCATGATTCAAGGTTATGTCACGATTTCAGCCACCAAATTAAAGGGCATTTACACACACACACACAAACACACTGACACCATACCACCACTTACTTAAGACCCCCCCTAACCAACCACCCACACACCATCTGCCCATGCCATGCCCGTGTGTCCTCTCCGCCTTAAAGCGTGGCATTTGGCTCAGGGGCCATGTGTCAAGTAGTCCTGCTGTACATTCCACTGCCATTTCAAGGACGACCGTGCAATCTGCCACCTGCAGGTGGCGCTCACACTCACGCAATCACCCCAGGTCTCTGAGAACGTGCTGCCTGCTCCCAACCCAGAGCGGCCTCACAGACACGTTTCCTGCGGCGTGTTCTCGGATGTTCGTTGGGGTAGGAAACAATCAGGCGGTTGTGTTGCAAAGGTTAAGAGAAAGGCATCAGTTTCCAAATTGCACGGGACAGGTGAGGTCTGAGGCCCACGTCCTGCCCAGCCACGAGCGGGGAAGCGGGACTCGGGTGACGGAATGAGGGAGGATGAAAAATGCAGGCTGGAGTTTTGTTAAGGTCAGCTCTGCATATCGTCAGGATGCTGCGTCGGGTTTCCAAATCGAAAACCAGAGTGTGTCGGCTACACCGGGAACGCACCATTTATTTTTAACCTTCCTGAGGTTCCTGTGACATTTCATGGATGGGAGCCAGAATTAAGTCGCGGAACCAAAAAAAAATATCAACATATGGCTGTTTTAGAGCCAATAAACACGGCAGGTTTTTATATTTAGAGTATCTGCAGTATAAGTCAAATACATCTTCACCATATGGACAAAAAGTATTGAGACACCTTTAATTCACATCTTTATGACGAGTGGTTCGAAGCCGGTTTCCCACTTTCCAGCTATAACGGCGTCCACTCACTTAGACCAATGGGGGGTTAAGGGGTTCGAAGGTGTAAAGGTGCCGACCAGTCATGTTCCTCATGCCATACTCACCCAACATCATCTAAATAGGACTTTGGAATCATTGTTTTCTGGAAAAAAGGACCTTCCCCAAATTGTTCCCTCAAAGTTGAACACATGCATGGCTGGGTCTTTGATATGAGTAACATAACGTAACGCAATGTAACATCTGTAGTGTTTGTTCTTCTGCGCCCTGCTGGGGTAATTCATTTCGGCTGTACCCTGAGATTTGTTCCGCCTGCAGACGCATCTGAAGGTGAAACCTTTCGGTTTTGCGAATTCAAACCTCAAATCCACCAGAGGTGCAGATGTGGATGCTTGAGTCAAACCCTCAACGCTCCAATTGCCCCAAAAGTGCCTCAAATTGTCCCAAAAGTGCTATATCGGTTGCTGACCCTGTACCTGGATCCTTAGCGCTGTGCTAACCACTAAGCCACTTGTAAGTCACTTTGTACAAAGCGTCTGTTCAGTGACGTAAGTCGTGTAACGTCATCTAAACGTTTTGTTTTGTGGTATTCGGGGAAAAACGTTGGTTCCATGACGGACAAATGCTTCACTGCTGTCCGTATTTATATTAAAATACAATCGCTTCATGCACAACGAGCCTTTCTCCAGCTCTAAACATTTGATTAAACATTAGGTTCTTTAATCCTCCTCAGCTGTTACATCAGTGCGGAGCCTTAAACTGTTTATTTTTAAATCTTTGGGGATTCGGGATCCGAACGATGCTGCACCCACTCGGCTCGGTCTTCATCGTAAATAAATCATTAGAACGTCGTTCTTTGGCGAATTCCGTAAACGACTTGGTTGTAAGGCCTTATGTAGGACTTTGATGGCATGCTGTGACTGATCCTCTCTCTCATCAGCTGAGCAAAGCGAATCCAGCATCTCGAGGCCACACGCTTCTTCTGTCAGCTTGTCTCGAGGACGAGAGCCGGTCTGCAGTTGATATTCCAATTCATGCTTAATGAGAAATGTGGGGTCACACTCGGTCGCGACAGAGTGCATTTATACCACGTCAGCAAACGGCCTAACGTTAACGTCTCGGTGTTAATGAATAATGAGGGAGTGAGGACACGCCTTTTGCTCGTACATGAGTCTCATTAACGTAGGTTTCTGTTTCTATACATAAAACAAAGAAAACACGGCACATTCACCGGTTTGCTAATGGCAGGGCAAGGACACAGCGGAGTGGTGATGCGTGCGGGGTGTTAAATCAACAGTCCACGCTTTCAGCAGCAGTGGGTTCCAGATGTCAGCACAGGAAACGTTCATCAGAACACATACGAGAACAAAGCACAGATCTGCCAGGTTCAGCACGCAAGTCGTCTCATCTCATCATCTTCCCTAATCTTATACTAGGGTCACAGGGTGGGGGGGGGGGGGGGTTCCAATGCCCAACCAGGGGAGAACGTTTTGGAGATACACCTAGAACAGACCTTCAATCCATCGCCGAGCACACACTCACTCACAATTTACATCGGCCCATTCACCTTGAATCCATGTTTTTGGACTGTGGGAGTAAAGTGAAGAACCCGGAGAAAACCTGCGGAGAACATGGAAGCTCCACCATGATCTCAGCTCTCCATGCGGGGAGCCTGGCTGGAGTTTTCAAGTTCTCCTCATGTCCGTGTGGGTTTCCTCCGGGTTCTCCGGTTACCTCCCACAGTCCAAAAACATGCTAATCACATCATCACCATCATGCTGCCCTATCCTTCCCCATGGGGGTTCCCCATGCCCATCCTGGTGAGAACGTTTTAAGAGCTGGACAGATACACCCAGGACAGAGTGCCAATCTAACACTGGGCACACACTCACTCACACAGACACACTCTATATGGGACAATTTGGAGCATTTCATTTACTCCATGTTACTCCTTGACTCCATGTTTTTGGACTATGGGAGGTAACCAGAGAACCCGGAGGAAACCCACATGGACATGAGGAGAAGATGGAGCATGGGGTCCCCGCATGGAGTCATGTTCTCTGAATACCGGATCACGTTCAGCTGTATAATCATCTGATCGGTTCCCTGAGATCTTTCAGTTCTGGTTTCTGGAACCAATCACACGAACCTTAAATCCACGGCTTTAAAATCACGACTATCGGAACAAAAGGCTTTGATGTTCAGGTCAGCACACGTCCGGCTCTAACCTGCCAGTTAAGCATTAGCGGTGGCAGCGTCCCTGAGGTTATATAAGGAGCAGCAAACAGACGGCGGCGGCGACTTTCACGTCTATAAGTGAAGCTGTGTTTGTGGATTACATTTCCTTCAGTGACTCCATTACTCTGAGCATCCGAGCCCACGGACTGTTGTTCTAATCAACTGCACACTCACCCTATTAAAATCACCCAGGGGCGTCTCTTAATGCCTCTGCAAACACTCCCACATGGCTCTTCATCCCTTTAGCGCTCAGACGACGGGGTCCGGCCGACGGGTTGCTCGGGAAACGCGGCCCTCTTGTCCATAAGCAAATGCGTTTGGTCCAAACGCGGCGTGTTTACCGTCTCCTCCGCCTGAAAGCTTCTAATGCACTTTATGCTTCATTGAGTCTCTGTACACACAGAGAGAGAGAGAGAGAGAGAGAGAGAGAGAGAGAGAGAGAGAGGTGTAATGACAGTGACGGTTACACTGAGTGCATCATGGAAAAGTCACCGTGGTTTTCGAGACGTCAGAGGACGGTCAGGAGCATCACAGAACAGGTACCATTTGGGTGGTGGATTGTTTATTGTCAGTTCTGCAGTGACACTGATGTGGTGAGGGGGGGGGTGTTAGTGCAGCAGTGCTGCTGTAGTTTCATTTCTCCACCTCAGTGACACTGCTGGGATAGGAATTAATGCACCCACCCAATAATCCCTGCTCTGTGGTGGTACTATTGGGGTTCTGACCATTAGAACAGAATACACAGTATGTACTTTAGAAGACAAACAGATGGACTACAATCTGGAATTGTGGAACTACAAAGGGGGGGGGGGTGTTCAAACTTTTGTCTGGTACTGTATATACATTCATTCATTCATTTATTCATTATCTCCCGCTTTATCCTCTATTAGGGTCGCGGTGGGGTTCCCCATGCCCATCCAGGGGAGAACGTCTCGGGCGCTGGGCAGATACACCCAGGACAGGGCGCCAATCCATCGCTGGGCACACACTCACTCACACAGACACTCTCTATATGGGGCAATTTTGAGAATTCAATTGACTTGATCCATGTTTTTGGACTGTGGGAGGAAACCGGAGAACCCGGAGGAAACCCACGCAGACACGGGGAGAACATGGAAACTCCACCCAGATGGGGATTCGAACCGGGAATCCCTAGTGCTGAGAGGCGAACGTGCTAAACCACTAAGCCACCGTGCCGCCCATTCATTCATTATATTCCACTTTGTCCTCTATTAGGGTCGCGGGGGGGGGTTCCCCATGCCCATCCAGGGGAGAACGCCTGGCGCTGGGCAGATACACCCAGGACAGGGCGCCAATCCATCGCTGTGCACACACACTCACACAGACACACTCTATATGGGGCAATTTGGAGAACTCAATTGACTTGATCCATGTTTTTGGACTGTGGGAGGAAACCGGAGAACCCGGAGGAAACCCACGCGGACACGGGGAGAACATGGAAACTCCACCCAGATGGGGATTCGAACCGGGAATCCCTAGTGCCGAGAGGAGAACGTGCTAACCACTAAGCCACCGTGCCACTCTGGTTCTGTATATATTGAACAAATAAATAAATATAGATGTTGGAAGGTTTGCATGTTCGCCTCTCAGTGTTTGGGCTCCAGGTTGGAATCCACTCGATCTGGGTGGAGTTTGCATGTTCTCCCCGTGTCCGCGTGGGATTCCTCCGGGTTCTCCGGTTTCCTCCCACAGTCCAAAAGCATGGATTTAAGGTGAATTGGCTGCTCTATTTTGCCCCTATATACAGTGTGTAGTGATAGATTGGTGCCCTGTCCTGAGTGCATCTGCCCAGCGGCCGGAAACGTTCTCTCTGCGACCCTCATATAGGATTAAGTGGAGGATAATGAGATGAGATATAGATGTGATGTCTGGGTCCATATATTTCCGGCCTAATGGTGTGTATTAAACCTGTGTGTGTGTGTGTGTGTGTGTGTGTGTGTGTAATTGCACCCACACACTAAATAAGACCAGAAACTGATAGAATTGCTGGATGTGGCAGCTGCCGCGGCTTTGATGATGATCAAAGCGAGGAGCAGGGTGTGCTCCTGGTTCCCCTGCACCTGCCGGCGCGGAAACGCGAGTGTGTTGGTGTGTGTTTGTATTTGCGTGAATGTGTACATATGATCACCTGTTTTCCTCTCCCTGTCTGAATATCCTCTCGTCTGTGTGCGTTGTTGTGTGTGTGTGTGTGTGTGTGTGTGTGTGTGTTAGTGTGTGTGTGTGTGTGTGTGTGTGTGTGTGCGTGCGTGTGCGTCCCCTCCCACGCGTGTTTTATTCCTCTGACAGTCTTCTTTCTTCTTCCTGTCTGTCACAGCTTCTTCCCGTCTGCCGTTTCCACCCATATGTGCACTTTTATCACTCCACAGTGCCTTTCAGTGGGAGCAGGAGAACCTGGGGTACAGAAAAAAAAAAAAAAAAAAACAGGGAACAGAACACAATCGCTTCTACTGTTCCCTCTCTGGAACATTCCATACGTATCCTTTAAACCTATAACTGAGAATGACATTAGAGGAATTTGCTGTTCGCTGCTGAAGTGGGGATGCTGGACTTTTCGCTGATATCCAATATGTAGATCATTTATTTTGGGTGGATGCCAATCCTGATACCCATATATACAACCGTGGAACGGAGAACCGAGTCTCTCCCGTGTTCTAATGAAGCTGCGACGTCTGTGCTCTATCTGCAGATATAAACTTTATCAGAGATTTGAATGTCAGGAGGCACGGCGTGGTGTGGTGCTTACCAGGTCCACCTCTCGGCGCTGGGGATCCAGGTCCGAATCCTGATCTGGGTGGTTTCATTGTTTTCCCCGTGTCTGTGTGGGTTTCCTCCCGGTTCTCCGGTTTTCTCCTACAGTACAAAAACATAAATTCAAGGTAAATTGGTTGCTCCACATTACCCCTATTTAATTTGCCCCTATATAGGGTGTGTAAGCCAAGTGATAAATTGGCATCCTTTCATTCATTCATTCATTATCTTCCGCTTTATCCTCTATTAGGGTCGCGGGGGGGAGGGGGGGTTCCCCATGCCCATCCAGGGGAGAAAGTTTCGGGCGCTGATGGACTACAGTCTGGAATTGTAGAACTACAAAGGGGGGGGGGTGTGTTCAAACTTTCATCTGGTACTGTATATCCATTCATTCATTATATTCCGCTTTGTCCTCTATTAGGGTCACGGGGGTGGGGGTGGTTCCCCATGCCCATCCAGGGGAGAACGTTTCGGGCGCTGGGCAAATACACCCAGGACAGGGTGCCAATCTATTGCTGGGCACACAGACACACTCTATATGGGGCAATTTGGAGAACTCAATTGACTTGATCCATGTTTTTGGACTGTGGGAGGAAACCGGAGAACCCGGAGCAAACCCACACGGACGCGGGGAGAACATGGAAACTCCACCCAGATGGGGATTCGAACCGGGA
The DNA here is from genome assembly GCA_019802505.1 of Corydoras sp. C115. Taxonomy (NCBI): domain Eukaryota; kingdom Metazoa; phylum Chordata; class Actinopteri; order Siluriformes; family Callichthyidae; genus Corydoras; species Corydoras sp. C115. The sequence continues at coordinate 1,228,551 of JAFMOC010000014.1, forward strand.
ATCCCTAGTGCTGAGAGGAGAACATGCTAACCACTAAGCCACCGTGCCGCCAGATTGGCATTCTGTTATGGGTATATCTGGCCAGCGCACGAACGTTCTCCTCTGGATGGACACGGGGGAACCGAGTAAGCAGAAAGTAATGGTCAGCCATTGGAGGACGTATCCAACACACGTCCCCGGTGCCGGTGAGATCGGATGGACAGAAGCATGATGCCACTGTGGCTTCATCCCGTTCTTAGAGGGTTCAGGATTAGAACAGTTTTAGAACTTTGTAAAGCTGCTTAAAGATATATAAATAAATAAACTTCATTCATTTTATTACAGAATCCCGACCCACAGAAAGTCTTTGAGAAATCCAACGTCTCAAGAACATAAAGACGGGACGCATGTTCATTAAAACACCGCCAGCAGCAGCGCCGCGCGGTGACCACACGACGGGAGAGTCGCGGCTTTAACATCATCCTTCACTTCAGATCTTCAGTTCATCATGTCCATCAAAATTCATGTCACACTAATCCCCAGATTGAACACAGTCCCATCGGCCGGCCTGATCACATCCTCCATCAGTTTTGTACAACACGCTCAGCGGGGGCTGATGGGAACTGCAGTACTGAGCTGCTAAGGTCGAACACATCAGTGATGAGAAGGTCAGAAGTGAGTGGTGAGCAGTGATGCTGGATAATTGGGCATCAGGAGGGCTATGATGAGCACAGAGACGGCGAGCGAGGGAGGGAGGGAGGGAGGAAGAGAGAGAGAGAGAGAGAGAGAGAGAGAGAGAGAGAGAGGGCGGACGGACGAGAGACAGCAAGAGAAACAGGGAGACAGAGAGACAAAAAGCCTCGCATCATTAGTACAGCTCGACCACTCAACATACAGACAGATGGACAACACTGCTGTGTGTGTGTGTGTGTGTGTGTGTGTGTGTGTGTGTGTGTGTGTGCCGCTGTTATTTCAGCCGGCTGTCTTGCCCACACTATTTCTACGTCACAGACCAAAAAGTACCAAGGCTGCTATTTTGTAGGAACCTTTTGTCGTTCCTTGTTTTTTTTTTGTTGTTGTATTATTTCTTATTTCCTGTTGATTATTTCTTATATTTTACTAATTATTAATATTTATTGAATCCTCTTTATTGTAAATTCTTTCATATGTGATTAATAGATTATTTCAGGTGTACCATGCAGCTCTATATGTATTCATTAATTAGTATTACCTTCATTTGTGAAGTCATGCATCTGGAGGATCTGAAGATCATGCAAGTGTTTGTCTGTATGTCACCCATTAAGTGCAGGGAAAGGCCCCAGCGCCATCCTAATTAGGATAATTGGCTCAGAAACCAATGAGTTAATTTTTTTTTGCAGATGATGAGGTTTTAAGTTCTATTCCAGCAACGTATCGTAGATCCTTTAAGTTCCCAGGAACTGTAACGTACCCCGGACTAATGTGACTGCTGGACCTATTAATGAACCAACCAGCCATTAGAATGAAGGTCTGACCCTAAAGACACACACACACACACACACACACACACACACACACACACAGCCCGTGAGCCGCCTCGTCACACAAACGACTTCCTCTCTCAATTACTCCCTCAAGGGCCCGCTGTTAGGGGTATTAGTCTGTCTGGTGAAGACAACTGGGAGTGCAATAAAACGCCCCGCCATCCAGCGGTGGGTGGCCAAATGAGGAGGAGGAGGAGCAGAAGGAGGAGGAGAAAGATTGGCCAAGGAAGATTCACACAAGTACTCATTACAGACAAGTCCTGCCTCCCCCCCTTACCCCCCCTGCTGGTCTTTCTGTATAAAAACAGACGAATAAATTCAGCTTCTATAATTAAATGATATTATATTATATTATATAATTATAATAAAGCAATGAAATAAGTGGGGGGGGCATACAGTACGCAGGTATATAAATCACTTACAGATGTGTAAAATCAAAACACCATGTGATTCATTTTAGTCAACCGTATGCATTTTGGAAACAGTTTGGGGAAGGCCCTAGACTGGAAGCATGGTGTGGAAATTAGGGGTGAGCTGCAATATTCGCTGATTCGACGATTCGATTCGGAGAACCTTAGTCGACTATGAACCTCATAGTCGAATGTACCATTTTGACCACATGGGGGCGCCCATGGCTGCTGCTAAGCATTAGTTTTTACATGAAATGTCTTTGTTTTCGTTATATATATAGCCCTTGGTCAAATAAAATCATCCTAATTTCTAGAAAAAAAAAGAAAAAAGAAAAATATTTTTTAAAAACTACGCCCTTAGCGCCATCTTGTGGTGAAATTTTAACTGATTCGACTTTCAGTCGACTATAGGGAAAATCTGACGAATCAGATTCGACTACGAAAATCTTTAGTTGAATACAGCCCTAGTGGAAATACTGAAATACTGAAACTTTGGATTGAACTAGAAAGGAGTCAGGCCCTCTGGTCCAGCATCTGAAATCTGTGTGTGACTCTCATGGATGCCCCCCCCCCACCCCACATACACACACTCCTAAACACTCTAGAATCTTATAGAAATCCTTTATAGAGCAGAAAGGGAGTACGTGTAGTTGTCCAGCCATGCCCAGCATCACCGCCTTTCAGCAGCAAGGTCCGGGTTCGATTCACGTTTGGGGCAAACGAAGTGAGAAAGGAAACGTGAAGAGAAATGAAAGTGGAGTTGTGTCTGCGCTGCAGCTGACGGAAACGCAGATGGAACTCCTGCAAGAAATAAATGAGAGCAGAATCACATGCAGACTTATTCACTGCTGTGTCTGTTCTCGTAATCCAATTCCATCTAGAACTGAACGTGTGTGTGTGTGTGTGTGTGTGTGTGTGTGTGTAGGTGTGTGTGTGTGTTTGCATGGCGGCAAAATGAGCTTATATGGAGAGCTTTTGTCTCTCTGAAGGATGCAGTCATTAAACACTGGTACCACTCAGCGCAGAGAGTGAGAGGAGGACAGACAGGGCACTCGACTCGCTCGCGGATTGTTTTTGTGTTAAAACAGAAAAAGAGCGAGACTCGAAAAGCAGAGATAAAAGCAGACGGCTCTCCAAACCGGAGGGGAGAGGAGCAGGAGCACGACCTTCTTTAGCTCACATTTGCTGAAGTCTGAGCGGCCGCCGAAGTTTACATCTAATTTTCCCCGAAAGTCCAGTGGATGCAGCAGAACATGAGTCCAGCGCCGAAGCGTCCAACGGCTTACTGATACAGGGAAACAGGTCTCAATCACTGAATCTATTGTTGAGACTGGACACATGAGAAATGTGAGAAAAAGAGAGAGAGAGAGAGAGAGAGAGGGGGGGGGGGGGAAACGAAGCCCAGGGCAAAGAAATAAAGACGGGCTGAGTCGAGGGACACGAGACGGAAATGAAATAAAAGTCAGGAAACTAATAATAAAAAAAGGAAAGTAAGAAAGAAATAAAGGTAAAACTCCGAAAACCAAAAAACCAAAAGAACTTTGAGACGGAAGGAAGGATGTTACAGAGGAAGAGGAGGACGGAAGAGATGAAGGAAGGAGAAGAGGACAAAATAACGCGGGGGGTTCTCCATGCCCATCCAGGGGAGAACGTTTCGGGTGCTGGGCAGATACACCCAGGACAGGGCGCCAATCTATCACTGGGCACACACTCACTCACACAGACACACTCTATATTGGGCAATTTGGAGAACTCAATTGACTTGATCCATGTTTTTGGACTGTGGGAGGAAACCGGAGAACCCGGAGGAAACCCACGCGGACACGGGGAGAACGTGGAAACTCCACCCAGATGGGGATTTGAACCAGGAATCCCTAGTGTTGAGAGGAGAACATGCTAAACCACTAAGCCACCGTGCCACCCAAAACGATGAATTCATCGAATAAAAATAATACAATTTAATTTCCTGTTATGCGGCACGGTGGCTTAGTGGTTGGCATGTTCTCCTCTCAGCACTAGGTATTCCTGGTTCGAATCCCCATCTGGGTGGAGTTTCCATGTTCTCCCCATGTCCGCATGGGTTTCCTCTGGGTTCTCTGGTTTCCTCCCACAGTCCAAAAACATGGATCAAGTCAGTTGAGTTCTCCAAATTGCCCCATATAGAGTGTGTGTGTGAGTGAGTGTGTGGTCAGCGATAGATTGGCGCCCTGTCCTGGGTGTATCTGCCCAGCGCCCGAGACGTTCTCCCCTGGATGGGCATGGGGAACCCCCCCACGACCCTAATAGAGGATAAAGCGGGAGATAATGCATGAATGAATGAATTTCCTGTTTAACGTGAGTCTCACGGATATAAAGATCATTCCTTCATCAGCTGAACCGACCTGCAGGTCTCTCCTGTGACATCAGCGTTTACTTTTGTCTTTTAAACCAACTCCTCCATCGACCCGTTTCCTCTGCCTCATCATCATCATCATCTTCGTCATCAGGCCTGTCACATCGGCGAGCACCTGAAAGAGCAGAGTCGTTTCTATAGTGTAAGTAAAGGCTTTCACCGAGGCCGCTCGCATCACCGAAAACCTGCGAGGCTGTCGTAAACACGCTGCGCAGCACGCTGAGCGCAGCACGCTGAGCGCAGAACGCCGTCTGGAACCTAAAAGCATTCTGGAGAGTGAAGTGCGAACCACGTGTGACTCTCAAGTTTGGGATGCAAATAAATGCCTTACAACAAAAGCTACAAGAACGTTTCCTGCTGCTTGCTGAGTTCTATATATATATAAATATATAAATATACAAATATAAATATATTAATAAACCAACCAATCAAAGTTCACGAAAAACATCTGAGCGTTGCCTGTTCACGGTCCGCGTCCCTCCGTTGTTTATGGACGCTCATTCAGCCGAGACAGGCATTCTTTTGAGGTATACGACCCACAAAGCGAGCTTTTAGGGCTGCAGCGGGACGCGAGAGAGAGAGAGAGAGAGCGAGAGAGAGAACGCCGTCGAAGGAAAGCAAGAAGAGAAATAGGAGCCTGAGAGGAATGTTGCTATTGAGATGCAAAGCAGCCTGAGAAGAGACGGAAAAAGAGAAAGTCAATTCAGAGAGCGGTGCTTGAGGGGGCAGTTGGGCGGAGGTCCAAGCGGAGAAAAGCCCCTCTTATTAATCTAAATTACACCAGCTCATTGGGCTTTATTGAAGCCGGCGATAGTATCAGCACCAGGCCTCCTCTCTCTCTCTCCTTAACCTCGGTGGGTGTCTCTCGCTCGCTCTTAATCGTCTGTGAGTGGAGCAGATGAACACAGAGGGATGTTCTGTGTTTAGAACGTCTGCTCCATCTTTAAATCAGATCACTGCTGACACGCCCAAGATCAGACCAGCTGCATTGGAACGTACATAAAAATACTATTATTAATACTATAAGTATGTAGAAATAAATGATATATATATATATATATTCATTCATTCATTTATTCATTATCTCCCGCTTTATCCTCTATTAGGGTCGCGGTGGGGTTCCTCATGCCCATCCAGGGGAGAACGTTTCGGGTGCTGGGCAGATACACCCAGGACAGGGCGCCAATCTATCACTGGGCACACACTCACTCACACTCACACACTCTATATGGGGCAATTTGGAGAACTCAGTTGACTTGATCGATGTCTTTGGACTGTGGGAGGAAACCGGAGAACCGGAGGAAACCCACGCGGACACGGGGAGAACATGTAAACTCCACCCAGATTGGGATTCAAACCGGGAATCCCTAGTGCTGAGAGGAGAACATGCCAACCACTAAGCCACCGTGCCGCCATTTATATATATATATATATATAAAGTATCAGCCCAAAGTTAGGAAACGCCCCCTTTTTTGTAGTTTTTGTAGTTCTACAATTCCAGACTGTAGTCCATCTGTTTGTGTTCTACAGTACATACTGTGTACTCTGTTCTAATGGTCAGAACCCCAATAGTACCACCACAGGACAGGTTTTAGCACTAAAACCTATTCCTACACTAAAATCCCCCCCCTCACCACATCAGTGTCACTGCAGAACTGACAATAAACAATCCACCACCCAAATGATACCTGTTCTGTGATGCTCCTGACCAACAGAGAACAGAGAACCAACAGGGGACTAACAACAACAAAGAACACAGATGGACTACAGACTGTAAGTCTGTATCGTAAGTGGAGGAAATTGACGATGGAGCAAGAAGGGGGCGTGTCCAAACACTGTACTGTTACTGTACATACATTTACACTAGAACCAGGGTTTCCCTCCCGCCCCCAAACCAACATAACACCTTTTACCTTTTTTTAAAAGGCCGACGGGAGGTCATGATATGAAACGGATTGCGCTACGTAATCCGTGACTCCACTCGGCCGGATCGGATTTCCATCGCTTTGCTCAGTTCGGGAAAAAGCCAATGATTCGATCCTCAAAAGAGCTGATTGCTTAATTTGTTTTCTCTGGAAAAACGGCTTTGAAAATGATACAGGCCACGCTTGAGGGCGTGTGGAAATCGAGCAAATGTGCAAGTGAGCGTACCCGCGAGTGATTGAGTGAGCTTGTAACGGGACTCACACATGGTTTTGAGAATGTATGTGTGTGTGGGTGTGTGTGTGTGTGTGTGTGTGTGTGTGTGTGTGTGTGTGTGTTGGAAATGGCCGAGATTGACTTGCGGCAGCGTGTCGAACCATCTTTCGCGGCTCACGTCAAACCCCGTTGTTGCCGTCAACCCGTCCAGGTGTGTGAAGCCGGCACCTTTAATGGGATTATTAAAACCTAATGATCCTTCGACTGCTGATTTACTTGGGCGTCCCGCTTCTGACCCACTTTCCCCCGCAGCTGCAGATGAAATGGCTTCCAGATTTTTGCCATTTTTGCAAATGCCGCACCATGACAGATGAAGCTTTAATGTCTGCAGGCCTCAGTGGCGCAATCACTCACCCGTATTGTTTTTGTCAGGCGAGCCCCTGTGCGGTGAGCTTTTTTTTCCCCCTTTCGTCGTTTTTAAATGACTTTCTCCGACTTTTCAATTGCCTTTGGATTTGTTTCAAAAATATCTACCGGAGTTCAGTGATGTTTACAAATCGCACAATTAACGAGCGTCGGAAAAGCTGGTTATGACCGAGTTTTTAAAAAATGAATGAATTAAAAATTCACCTTTTGTGTGAGGTGTACTATTCCCCATCGTCATGATGGCAACGAAATGCTGACACGTCCAAAATCAAGCTGTGCAGTGGGTGGAACCACAGAGGTACATGTATCATGAATACATGTTGGTAGTCCAATTGTTGAGAGCGAGTTGGTAGTCCAATTGTTGCCATTTGTTTGGTAGTTTTAATTAATTAATTCATTCATTCATTCATTATCTTCCGCTTTATCCTATATTAGGGTCGCAGAGGGGTTCCCCATGCCCATCCAGGGGAGAACGTTTCGGGCGCCGGGCAGATACACCCAGGACAGGGCGCCAATCTATCACTGGGCACACACTCACTCACACACATACTCTATATTGGGCAATTTGGAGAACTCAATTGACTTGATCCATGTTTTTAAACTGTGGTAGGAAACCGGAGAACCCGGAGGAAACCCACGCGGACACGGGGAGAACATGTAAACTCCACCCAGATGGGGATTCGAACCGGGAATCCGTAGTGCCGAGAGGAGAACGTGCTAACCACTAAGCCACCGTGCCGTCCGGTTTGGTAGTTAATAATAATTAAAAATAAAAAAATAAATAACAGAGAACATACCAAATCACGCTTAAACAGTAATGACCTGAGGATTAGATGAGTCCTTTCATTTACAGTAGTGTAATTTTAGAATTAGTCCATGCCTTTAAAATCCAGTCAACGTTCCCTGTCGTCATGAAAGCAAAGACGCACTGACACGCCCGAAATCACGCTGCTCATTGGGAGGGGGGAGGTGGGCGACCCTTCATCTAATGGTTCTCAAGGTTCTCCACATGATACAATCAAAACCTATATTTGTGTTCAGTCCCACAAAAGGTTTAAAGGAAGCAAAGTTTTGCAAACAAACTGCCGTGAGATGCTACAAAAAAACCAGTGGAAACAATAGAAAGAGCGAATGATGAATGAGAATCCGCGTGTGGTTTCCACCGTCTGCAGTCCACAGAACTCTCCCGGCCAAGAGCAACAAGGGGGGGGGGGGGGGGGGGGGGTGTTTTCAGAAGACGAACATAAACACATCCAAACACACCAAAGCTCCGGCGCGCACAGGCACGTCTGATCGGCGGTGCAGCTAATTGCTCATTTAAGTCGTTTGGCGGTGCAGGTGCTTCATCTTCCTCGTTTTATTTGAGAAAAAATTCCCCGTCCTTCGTTTCTTCCTCTGACTGAAGCTTTCGGGTCAAAGAGATGTTTTCCGAGCACTTTCCGCATAAAGCCGTGTATACACTGTATCCTGATACGGTTATTATCTCGAGAGCGGCGTGAGCTTTTAACAACACCCTAACTTCATGCACCACACAGGAGTGTAAAGACCCACTTGGCAGCGGGATCGGAGACGTTAATGATGCGTACGGCTCGTAATTACTCACTTCCTCTGACACTGAACCACCAGCTTTTACACTCAACGCTGTTTAGAAAAACACGGGAGGTTCTGTGTGACGATGCTACTGAGGAACCAGTTTTAAGAACTTATAAAGGACTTTGTAATGCCTGTTGTTAGGCCAAAGAAAAAAAAGTTTTTTAAAACCTGTTACAAAAATAACTAAATTAATAATAAATAAGGGCGGCATGGTGGTTCCCGGTACGAATCCCCATCTGGGTGGAGTTTCCATGTTCTCGCCGTGTCCGTGTGGGTTTCCTCCAGGTTCTCCGGTTTCCTCCCACAGGCCAAAAACATGGATCAAGTCAATTGAGTTCTCCAATTTGCCCCATATAGAGTGTGTGCTTGTGTGAGTGAGTGTGTGCCCAGCAATAGATTGGCGCCCTGTCCTGGGTCTATCTGCCCAGCGCCCGAGACGTTCTCCCCTGGATGGGCATGGGGAACCCCCCCGCGACCCTAATAGAGGATAAAGCAGAAGATAATGGATGGATGGATAATAAATAAATAAATAAATCCCATGGTGAACATACCAAACCACACACAAACAGTAATGACCTGAGGATTAGATCTGTCCCGCTGTCATTTATAGTATTGGAATTTTGAATTTTGATATTAGTACATGCTTCTCCCCGTGTCTGCGTGGGTTTCCTCCTGGTTCTCCGGTTTCCTTCCACAGTCCAAAAACATGGATCAAGTCAATTGAATTCTCAAAATTGCCCCATATAGAGTGTGTTTGTGTGAGTGCGTGTGTGCCCAGCGATGGATTGGCGCCCTGTCCTGGGTGTATCTGCCCAGCGCCCGAGACGTTCTCCCCTGGATGGGCATGGGGAACCCCACCGCGACCCTAATAGAGGATAAAGCGGGAGATAATGAATGAATGAATATTAGTACATGCCTTTTGCGCATTTCATGCCGCATGAGACACACACACGCACTATATGGGGCAATTTAGAGCAGCCAATTCACCTTGAATCCATGTTTTTAGACTGTGGGACAAAATCAGAGAGCCCGGTGGAATCCCACGCAGACACGAGAACATGGAAACTCCACCCAAACCAGGATTCGAACCCGGATCCCCAGCGCCGAGCGGCGGACGTGCTGACTATTTTAATTTGGTAAATTTATTGGGACGGAGTTTGTAGTCATCACTCGTATCCTTGGTTGTTTATCTCGCACCTTGAATGAGACCTCAGCGTGCCGGCGCTCAGACAGAAATCAGGTCAGCACTAAATACCTCATGAATACCTCCACTGCCATCACGTCTGCAGAGAATGTCTCGGCGTCTGCAGCAGAGTCGCCTGTTCTTCAGCACCGTGTCATTTAAACGGTGGTATAAATAGCTAAGGGGGTAAACAATTTTAGGTTGTTATCCCCTCTCATGTATCAGAGATCTGAACTGCCCACGTCAAGGGTGCACAAAAAAAAAAAAGCTTTGTTAAAAGACATTAAAGTGTAAAAAATGCCTTTGATCTCAAACTGTCTCCACTTTTAGGTTTAACAAGCTGAACTTTTTATCCAAAGTGACTGACAGATAGGGCGGCACGGTGGCTTAGTGCTTAGCATGTTCTCCTCTCCTTGAATCCCCATCTGGGTGGAGTTTCCATGTTCTCCCCGTGTCCGCATGGGTTCCCTCCGGGTTCTCCGGTTTCCTCCCAAGGTCCAAAAACATGGATCAAGGTCAACTGAATTCTCCAAATAGCCCCATATAGAGTGTGTTTGGGTGAGTGAGTGTGTGCCCAGGGATAGATTGGCACCCTGTCCTGGGTGTATCTGCCCAGTGACCTTATTAGAGGATAAAGTGAAAGATAATGGGTGATGGATGATGGATGGATTTTCAGGAAGGTTGGGGGTGTTGTTCAAAGGCTCACATTGGTGACCTCAGTGGACTTGGGATTTGATCTCCCAGCCTTCAGGTTGATTGCCCCACACTTTTACCATCAATCAATGGGTATGATGCCAACACAGGTGCAGGTGGTCACTAAGTACTTGGCACTAGATCACTACTGTATACTGTGACTGTTGGCAGTGGGGCATCTTGTTAGGAAGGTAAGTGGGGCATTTGAGTGTGGATGGCAACCTGCACTTGAAGAAGAGTGTGCAGTAAGATGCTGAAGCAAAGCATTAAGACCGTAATGCTCCTCTTCCCAAAGAGAACATGCAAACCACACAGAAAAAGACTGTCTTCATCCAGCCCAAGAACCGAACTCAGCACCTTCTTCCACTGTACTCGTTTCTGTGTGTTCCTGTGTATGGCTCCAGAGCGCCTCCTGTCAGCATCATACAGTACATCAGCTTCCACATACTGTACGTCTATCCTGAGCCAAGACGCACCATGATTCAGTCACCCGAAGCAGACGGCCTCATCGTCTGTGGGTGTTCCATGCTCATGAGGTGGAGGGGTTCTGATCTTGTGAGCCTCAAGAATACACAAGACAACCCACGCATGCTATTAAACGCTCTCACGCACTGTTGCGCCGCAGCGAGCGCCGGAGGTATATGAACCGAAATTAACTCCGCCAGACTCCGGGTCAGTCGAGCCGTTCTATAGAAGGTAAATGCTATGCATTAACACGTCAAGCACGGAACATGAATGAACTCTGGAACACTCCGAGGCTTTTAGCATTATTTAAAGTGTTTGGCAAGCACTATTATTTACAAGTGTGCACTTGTTCTTTTATAGAATAATAAAAAAAAAAGCTTGTGTTTTCAGCTGTCAGTCAAAAACTAACAATTACATGCCGACCCCGCCGTGGACCGATGGATGGGGGATGGGAGTGCTGATTGTCTCAAGGTTTCTCACTGAACGCTCAGGCCACGGTCTCTTTACCTTGCTCTGTACTTGTTGGTTGACTAACAATACACATTACACAATATACATTTACATTTGGTCTTTTCTCCAAATCAACAAGCATCCCAACTTGATGGTTGGGGTCAGAACACACAGTCGGCCATGATACAGCCTTCTGGAGCAATGAAGATTAAGGGCCTTGCTCAAAGACCAGCATTGATTTGAACCCCCAACCTTCAGAATGATAGCCAAACACCATAACTACTAAGCTACCACACCCAGTTACGCCAATTTTCCATTATAGGACACATTCTATTAATAAAGTTGTGTTACATAAACCTTGTTTCCTAAGTGGGATGCTGTTTCTCATAGTGGCTTCTCATTCTGCCGATTCAGGCATTTGATATTTTATTCATTCTGACTTGAACATAATTCATGAACACCGCTACGGAGACCTGGAACTGATGAAATCGAAGGTAATGCTTCAACAAGTCGCTGCCAGAGGTTTCGGACGAAAAGTTCAGGTAGGGGTGAAGTCCAGAGACGGAGGTCCACGACCGAAAACCTCGTCCAAGACTAACGAGATCGTCATGTTCTGTTTCTCAAAGCCGATTACAGCATTCTTAATGCACGCCTCCAAATCCGTATTCTGGCAGAGAGCAGTACCCATGATGATCGATGTGAGGAAAAATCATGGTTCCACACCATCGTGAGGTTATTAACCTTGTTTTTTTATTGCCTTGCCCTCCTTGGGGCAAAAACAGCCTTCGCTTTGATCATAGCTTGTGTTTCTTTGTGTTCGTTTAGTTAAAGGGTCGATTTTCCGATTGGTTCTGAAGCATCTTAACAGGTGGTGCTTGTCAAATTTAAGGAAGAATTCTCAACAGCTGCATTATTAAGGATGCTCCGTCACCCCGCTGAAGGACTGCTGCTGTGTCAGGGATCCATCAATTAAAGAATTTCGGAGGAGACCTGTGTTCATCCAAAGCAATATATTCTAAGCAACTTTAAAGGCTGTTTTTTTATATATTTGTTTGGTTTGAGTGACAGTGGGTTGTGACTTAATGACCCTGAGAAAATGTGGGTTCAGGGCTGAGACCAGTTGAGAACTCCTGGCTTTGGGGGTTCCAATCCCAAGTCTGCCAAAGCTTGCCAGTGTGGGCCCTTAACCCTCATTGCTCCAGGGGTGCTGTATCGATTTAGAAAAACTGAGTACCCAGAGTAAATTCACTGCGGCACAGGGAGGACATGCAGACGGCACACAAAAAGGCCCTTTGTTCGCTCCAAATGGGAATCGAACCCAAGACCACCTTATGTGCCACCTGATGCCACTTTTTGTGCAGGTTGATCCCAACATTTATTCCGGACGGTACGTGCCGACTGTCTGGGGTTTTGGTCAGCGCCGAGCTACGGCTGAAAAGTCTGCGGTGCAACATTTTAAATGTATTCTGTTCACGCACCTTTAGAACAGAGGTCGGTGGCACCGTCAAGCTGAGGTCAATCAGGCTCCGTATCGTATAAATCAATACACTGCGCTGCCCTTGACCAGGTGGAGGAACATCAAAGAGAATTAGAACAGCGAGGGAGACGGAACGGAGAACAAACAAGAGAGCAATAAAGAGAAGAAATAAAAGCGAGGAGGACATCGAGGAGTCTTTAAAAAAGTGTCTTTAACCATCAGCTTCGTTCTGTTTTCATTTGTCCCGTCAGCTCGTCCCTGCGGACCCGACGACGGAGACCGGCAGACGTGGACAGACTCACGGAGAGGTCGCTTTATTAATTCTTACTCAGCACCTCGTTCTCCACATGGAGTTCTAACCGTAAACAGAGTTGGCATCATATGGACTCGAGTCTTTCCTCTGTTTGGGGTATTTGTCCTGCAATGATTCTGTGTTTGGACAAAAGTATAGAGGACACCTACAGGAGAGTTCTAACAGCTTCCACTCTTCAGCGTTCGACAAGATTTGGAGACACCAATAATCTGAGATCTATCTCCATTTCAGTTGTTTAATGGAGTTGAAGTCGAAGCTCGGTGTGGACAACACCACCCAAACAGGGCTATATCATGCTTTGTGCACAGAGGCACAGTCCTGCTGGAGGGAAAAGGGCCTTCCCTAAACTGTTTCCATAAAGTTAGAAGCATACAATTGTCTGAAATGTCGGTTTTGTTGTTTGATTTTATAAAACTGTGAGAACGGGACTGAACGGAACACCTGGATTTAATGACTACAAGGTTTTGTTGAGGAACCAGCCTTGCAGCCTGAAGGTCCCCGGTTTGATTCCCGGTTCAACCAAATACTATGACTGAAGTGCCCTTGGGTAACACACCTAACCCCAAATGCTACCCCGGTCCAGTGTAAGGACACCTGTGCACACATCACTCAGTGTGTGTATATGCTTATAAATCTTCACTTTTATAATTACCACGAAGCCAACCGCGAACCCTGAGCCACGCGGGGGACGTCCATTTACCTTCAACATATAATACAGTGCAGTCTTCATGTTATTTGTAAATGTAAAGCTCTCTGTGAATCAGGGACTCTATGTTCTAGAGAGTGTTCTGCCGCCGAAATAAGGCAGCCATGCCTGTTTGACCCCAGCACTCACCTGGTTGCTTGGCAACAGTGTGCACCGGCGTGTAGCCGCGTCCTGCGGCGGGCCAGTCGGAGCCGCAATCAC
>JAFMOC010000014.1:1245000-1277500 GCA_019802505.1 Corydoras sp. C115
ATTTTGTAGCTAAACAATCAAATGAGAAGCAAATGAGCAACGCAGCGTAACGCGATACAGACCCTCACTCACATCACCGGCTCAGTTTGGGGATGTTTCGTGTGGAGATAAGGTGGAGATTCGTCTTGATAAGCTTGTCACTAGTGTGTGTGTGTGTGTGTGTGTGTGTGTAGGTGTGTGTGTGTGTATGTGTGTGTGTGTGTGTGTACATACTTTTTTGGGGCTTTGGTGTTAAATGATCAAAGCTGTCGGTGATTCGTTAAATCTGAGCCTCAACGTTCCGGGGCAGATTTTAGGAAAATCAACCAAATTCAGTCGGAATATTAATGATGACACTAAAAAGTATTATGTATTACGGCAGGCAGGGCAAAGGTGAAAGATCAGAGGTGGGTGCTCAGGCAGGGGCAGGGACACCCCTGTCCCTGCCCCTGCCTGAGCACCCACCTCTGAAGGGTTCTGGGGTGTAATTATTTAAAGGGTTCTGGAGGTTGAGGGTCAGGAAACCTTTCTGTTTGGTCCGGAGCTCACGATCGCGGTGCTACTCCAGAGGGTCGTTACAACCGGCAGCAACCGGGGTCCTGGCGAATCACAGCCCCCGAGCTGCCCCTGGTCAAAAAGCTGTGTTTCGTTCAGGGTAAGAATCAGAGGGCAAAAGTGCACACTGTGGAAGAGGTGCATGTAAGTGTTACTGCTCCACAAAACAAAAGCAGATGTTTGGGAGTGCGAGACACATCGCATTGTGCTTCACTGATTTCAGAAAGATAACGAACATCAGAGTGAGAGTCGTGTAAAAGAGAGAGACTGACGTCTGTTTACAGCTTTAAACTCTAAACACATTCACAGGTCAGGCACTGATATTCGGAGAAGAGACCTTTGATCCTTATTGATCTTTCAATTCATTATTAAAGTCTTCATTAAGACTGAGCTGAGGACTTTAAGGGTCCCGACATAAACAGGGTATTTTTACAGCCTTTCAACTAATATGTGCAGGGATAGGGTCTAGCATTTTTTTAAAAAATTATAATTAAAGTGATGACGTGTTTTTTTTTTAACCCGGCTATCTGTCCAGGGTGTCATCTCACTTCTCACACAATAAGTGCTGGGATAGGTTCTAGGTTCTGATGATGTATATCTGCCCTGATACGGACTTTCTGGGATAGGCATCAGAATTCTCCTTGATCCTATTTAGGGAAATGACAAAGTGTATTTGTCCCGACATGAATATGCTGGGATAGGCTCCAACAACATTTTTTAATTCTAATTAGGGTATTAATGATGTGTATCTGCCCTAAAATGGACTGTCTGCCTACCCAGGGTGTTTTCTGACCTCTTGCCTAATGTACTGGGATAGGCTCCAGAATTGTTCTTGACCCTAATAAGTGAAATGACAGTGTATCTGCCCGGAGAAGGAGTGTCTTTCTGTCTCAGATGTTCTCCAAACTTTCATTTATTAAATGCAGGGTTTTTTTATGTTGTAAATAAAAGCCTGAGTGCTCGTGTGACTCCCACATCCCACAAATAAAGCCACATCTTCCTTTTAGGTTCCAGTTTCTTTGGGTTCCGCAGTAAACTCAGTTAGATTGTTGCCTGGAACGGTTCTGACTTAAAGGACAGGAAAGCTGCCAGATATACAGTCCTTGTGTACAGCAGGCTCGTTTTCCAAAATCAGTCGTGAAAGCTTGTTCTGCTCTTTCAATAAAGCTTGTATATCTAAATATAAATGATACCGCAGATGGGAATCGCAGCAGAACCAGGCGATCCAAATCTCACAGGCTGCTTCGCCTCTTTATGTTCTGTGTTATAATGACGGGTTCTCCTGCCACGAGAGCCTTTCAAAGCGTCATAAACATTTAAAATAAGCCTTAATTAAAGCCAGAGGGTTTCCCATGGTTTGGGTTCTAATACAGTTGCCGGTGATTAAGACTCGGGATCTACTCTGGCGGGCGCAATGATTTTTGCCTTAATGCTTGAATCAATCCGGCGCTTGGCAGCTGGCCTAAAATAACAAGGCACTGTGCTGAGCAAACTTTCGAACCGCAGCTCATTGGGGTTTCTAATCCTTTAGAAGAGGAGCTGGTGATTAATGTCAGCAGCACAAATGATTAGCACCAAAAATTCAGCGGTGCCGCACATCGGGCCGGACCCGCCACCCGGACTCTGAAGTCTGATTTCAGCCGGGAGAAACGAGATCCCATTTTGTCGCCGACGTTCTGAAGCCGTGCCAGTTGGAGGCGTTGTGAAACCGAGACGGACCGGCAGGGAAATCATTTGCTCAATAAGAGTGGGAGGATGGAGGGTCCACAGCTGGGCATGTCGTGGTGCAGCCAAGCCCTCGCCCTCCCCCGGCTCGACTACCACAATGCATTGCTTGCCGGTCTTCTAGGTTAACTGACTTAACCAACCCATGTAACTTCACTACTCATCTCTCTTTATTGGGTTCCAATTAAATTCCGATCTCTGGATCCGCTCCCTCCAACCGACATCCTACTTTCAACTCTGTCCATGGTGCTGAGACACTGTGAAGCTTTAAGAAACAATTCCAGATATAAGCTGTTCATGGGAAATCAAGAAGATTTGAAACCAGATTAATATGATCAGAATTGTTCCTCTTAAACCCACTGACATGTTCTCCTCTCGCCTGTAAGAATGATTTAATGGAAATGGAAATGTAAGTTTTTATCCTCTACTAGGGTCGCGGGGAGGGGGGGGGGGTCCCCATGCCCATCCAGGGGAGAACATTTCGGGCGCTGGGCAAATACACCCAGGACAGGACACCAATATATCGCTGGGCTCACACTTACTCACACAGACACACTCTATATGGGGCAATTTAAGAATTCATTTGACCTTGATCCATGTTTTTGGACTGTGGGAAACCGGAGAACCCGGAGGAAACCAACGCAGACACGGGGAGACCATGGGAACTCCACCCGGATTGGGATTTGAACTGGGAATCAGTAGCGCTAAGAGGAAAACATGCCAACCACTAAGCCACCATGCCGCCCTATGTATATATATATATATATATATATAGTGTGAATGTATGCCCAGCAATGGATTGGCACCCTGTCCTGGGTGTATCTGCCCAGCGCCCGAGACGTTCTCCCCTAGATGGGCATGGGGAACCCATGTAGAGGATTAAGTGGGAGGTAATAAAATGAAATAAATGAAATTAATTATTATATTATTAAATTCTCATGTTACTCGATGCAGCTGCATTGATATTATATTTTTCCACAAAAACTTTACGCTACTAAACTATTTTAAGTTTTTTTCCCACCTCCACTGAATATACCTGGAACCCCAAATATTTTGGCTCCGGTTTGAGTCCATTCTTGTTTTCTGAACCCAAGTGGGAAAATACGCAGAATATTGGAACCATTAGGCATAACGTCGGGATGGAGGGGATGTGTTTGGATAGGTTTGGCTTCGAGGCACCACTCAGCTTTTTAAACAAGGTAATCAGGCTAAGGATGGCTAATCAACTCGCTGATGTCACTGCCAGCACCACCGGGACGTCCTGTGTGGTCGCAGACTCTCCGGGACACAAAGTCATCTTTTGTAATCTGACAAATTAGCAGCTCGGGGGGGAAAAGTGGGACCACTTTGTGAAGGAAAGGGTTTTCAGAACAGTACAGAACAAATGTTGTGACAGGCTGGCTGTATTTACCTGCAGTTAACCAGCTACACTGCGCCGTGTTTTCCATCCAGTTGGCCTTTGACTCTCTAACGTGGGCTCTGAAGGAGGAGGTCACATGGCACGGCGGACAGGCGTTGACAGATTGGGGGAGGGATGAAAGAACTAAGTGTATCCTTGTATTAGTGCAGAAACATTGAGCATCGCTGATACTGGAGCTCCGAATTCAACACCTTCTACACAATACGTACAAAAATATACAGACCGGCCTTGTTTTAATGGTGTGTGCTGGACTCCTTGGTTCCTTAGTTATAGTAACCCATTATCATTTAATAAGCCATGATCTGGTTCCCCTAATGAACATGCTTAGCACTAAGCCACCATATTATTATTATTATTATTATTATTATTCATTCATTCATTATCTTCCGCTTTATCCTATATTAGGGTCGCGGTGGGGTTCCCCATGCCCATCCCATCCAGGGGAGAACGTCTCGGGCGCCGGGCAGACACACCCAGGACAGGGCGCCAACCCATCACTGGGCACACACTCACCCAAACAAACACACTCTATATGGTGCAATTTGGAGAAGTCAATTGACTTGATCCATGTTTTTGAACTGTGGGAAGAAAACGGAGAACCAGGAGGAAACCCACGTGGACACGGGGAGAACATGGGAACTCCACCAAGATGGGGATTCGAACCGGGAATCCCTAGTGCTGAGAGGAGAACATGCCAACCACTAAGCCACTGTGCCGCCCTATTATTATTATAATTATCATTATTATTATTATTATTATTATTACATTTTAATATGCGGAACTCTACCTTAATGAATTCTGATGTCATAAAATTAAAATCTTTAAGTTAAACTGTTTGACCTGGAACTGACTCCGTGCTTTCAGACTGAACAGGAGAACCACGCGAGAATAACGGAGATCGTTCTTTGATGCCGGCTTGTGTACTTGAGATATGACATTTTAATGAAGTGCTGAACCTTTGACATCTTTCTCTAGCCGTTGCACACACACACACACACACACACACACACACACACACACACACTCACACACACACACACACACACACACACACACACACACACACACACACACCTGCCCTGTATCATCATAATTGACACATTCTGGCTTACTTTCCTCTGGCATGAATTCCTAATGCCTACTGTACCTCACTGCAGACTCACAGAGCTCAGACAGCCCCCCCCCCCCCCCCCCCCCCCCCCCACACACCCCCATCATAAATTATACACAGCCCGAGCCGACGGTAACTGCCCCTTCCTTGCGGTTCACCCTCATTTAGGCGCATGTCTCGCGTTGTCCTCTTAATTGCTGTGTAATCCTCTCAGTGTCCTTTCTTTCAGATACGACTGAGAGGAACCGTGTGTAATGACGGAGACGACTTTAGAACGTTGGAACCCGGCCCTCTTTTCTTGTGTGGTTGGTCGCTTCTTGATGTTATTAAATTACATAAAAATATTTCCCTGGTGCACAGTAGCTAAACTCCCTCCACCAATCAGTGGCGTTGCTGCTCGAACCATGTGGTGGTGACATCATGAGCCGTTTCTTGGTTTGAAGCGTTTGTCTCAGTTGCAACCCGTCGTCACCCAGGACAGGACGCCAATCTATCATTGGGCACTCACACACACTACATAGGGGCAATCTGGAACAGCCTATTTACTGGAATCCATGTTTTTGGACTGTGGGAGGAAACTGGAGAACCTGGTGAAAACCCCCGCTGAGACGGGGAGAACCCCGATTGGTATTCAAACCTGGAGAGCTGAGAGGCGAATGTGCTAATCACTGCTGCACCGTGCTGCCCTCCCACTAAAATCCATCCATCCATCCATGATCTTACGCTTAATACTCTACTAGGGTCATGGTGGTGGTGGGGGGGGGGGGGGGGGGTTCCCCTCCCCTTACCCATCCAGGGGAGAACATTTTGGGCACTGAGCAGAGACTCCTGAGACAGGGCACCAATCCATTACAGGGCACATACTTACAGTCTCACACACACACACACACACACTTTATAGGGGGGCAATTTGGAGCATACAATTGTATCCATGTTTTTGTACTGTGTGGGGGGAGCCGGAGAACCCAGAACCTGTATAAACACCTGAAAGATTTTACTAATAAATATACTGTTGGCGGCACGGTGGCTTAGTGGTCAGCAAGTTCGCCTCTCAGCGCTAGGGATTCCCGGTTCGAATCCCCATCTGGGTGGAATTTCCATGTTCTCCCCGTGTCCGCGTGGGTTTCCTCCGGGTTCTCCGGTTTCCTCCCACAGTCCAAAAACATGGATCAAGTCAATTGAGTTCTCCAAATTGCCCCATATAGAGTGTGTCTGTGTGAGTGAGTGTGTGCCCAGCGATAGATTGGTGTCCTGTCCTGGGTCTATCTGCCCAGCGCCCGAGACGTTCTCCCCTGGATGGGCATGGGGAACCCCCCCCCCCCCCCATCACAAGCCTAATAGAGGATAAAGCGGAAGAAAATGAATGAATGAATATAGTGTTTATTCTAGATGACCACATGGTTTCTAACAGTTCTGTAACGTTCTTCACTAAATAAAATAAATGTAATATTTTACTCCCCTGTAATTTAATTTAATTTAATCTCTCTCTCTGTATATATATATAAACACACTGATTTCTTCTGACGTGAATGTGAATGTTTTAATGAGGAGTTTGTGAGTTTTGATTTTGGGGGATGTGAATGTGAATGTTTATTTCATTTGAACGTGGCTCAGGAGAGAGGATTTGTTTTTCCTCGTCACACCTCTCCACGTCGGAGGAACAGTGGGTGACTTATTTTGACTTCTTTTTTTTTTGTCGGAGGAAACAATGTTCCCATTGTGCCTTCAGACTCTTCCTGCCAGCCATCACTCTGCAGAACAAATACAAAGGAAAGTCGTGCTAACAGAAGCACGCTGTGGCACTTTAAATAGAACCCTCACGCCGGAGCCCGAATCTCGAACCGCGACAGCAGCTTTACTGTTGGAAGAGGAGCCGTGTTGATCTTTCAGATGTGGATTTTAATGCTGACTCCAGTTTTATACGAAAGTCCTTAGATTTGATAAATAATATAATACACAACACGCGGCACGGTGGCTTAGCGTTTAACACGTTCTCCTCTCAGCACTAGGGATTCCCGGTTCGAATCCCCATCTGGGTGGAGTTTCCATGTTCTCTCCGTGTCCACGTGGGTTTCCTCCGGGTTCTCCGGTTTCCACCCACAGTCCAAAAAACATGGATCAAGTCAATTCTCCAAATTGCCCCATATAGAGTGTGTCTGTGTGAGTGAGTGTGTGCCCAGCGATAGATTGGCGCCCTGTCCTGGGTCTCTCTGCCCTGTATTGACATGGGGAACCCCCCGCGACAACCCAACTGTCCATCCATCAGTATACAGTAGGCGGAGTCTAAATACTGAAGACCTATTAAAGGGTGTTTACAAAGTCGCCACTGCCAAAATCTGATGCGACCCACACTACCGCACCTCCACCATGTCTGTGTCCATGTCACCATGTGCAGCGCTGAGCGTCATTCATCATTTTAATAATGCCTGCTCTTTGGACGTTCTCTGAGGGCTTCTGATCATTAGAGAACAGAGTAAAGGCCACCACCAAGGTATGTAGAGCAACAAACAGCCCACAGTCATGACCTACATGATACAAATGATGCTACACACTACAATGAGCACTTTTTGTTTAGCAGCGTGCTTTAGTTCTCATTCATCACACATGAGCAAAAGTAAGTGGACAACCTGCCTGATAAAAGAGTTCTCAGAGTTCTGAGAAGGGTTCTGTTCGACCTACAGCATACAAAGCCAAACGATCAACCTATTGGATGTTTGAAACCTTATAAATGGAGTCTGGGGTGTTTTAAGAAAGTTTTTCTGTTTTAAAAACCTTAAAGAATCCTGTGACAGGGGCATAGAGGGACAGACAATGAAGGTGGGTGAGGGATGGGGGTTTATTCCCAAAACTGGGACCGATGAGGACCAATGTGAAGCGACAAAGAACACAACAACCTTTCCATCCATATTCTCTAGGATCCTGTCGGGATGTGGCTCCTGCACACATCCCGACATTCTATTGGAAGGGAGACGTGAAATGGGCGGGGCAAGCAGAGATTATGAGCTTCCACGCCAGAGAAGAGGACTTCAAACTGAGGCAGTCGACAAGGACGGCGTGGACATTGCCGATCGCCAGAGTGCTGAAGACCTGCCATTCCCGTGTGGGTGGGCAGAAGATGGGTGAATTTCGGGTGACAGGGATGGCACCCCTCCACAAACCACATTCTTGTGTGGGAGTCTGACGGGGGAAGCCAAAAGAGGAAAGATTCTTGGGCCAATGGGATGGCACCCCTTTAAACCCCAGACTAACCAGTCTTCGTACTGTTTACAGTGATTAGTATTAAACTCTACTGAACACTGACTGCAAACCAGGATTTTTTTAAACCATTGGTACCATGGAAACATGACGACTCCTCACACAGACTCGAAATGACGGCTACATCTCTGTTTCCTCGCTTTTCCGCCCTCACAGCTCCATTCATGCCTCCGTACAGAGCAACTGCAGCGTCATAAATTTCCCTCACCGTAGGCCATGTTCTCATTATAGAGAACCCGGAGGGGGGAAGAGTGACTTCTTCAGCACCTGTTCTCCACCCTTCATTCCACTTTCTCTGTCTCGATTTGAGCCGCTCCTCTTTAAACAGCTTTGTTTCTCCATGTCTTAATACGTCTGGGTGCTCGGGGTGTAACCCCTCACTCTTTGTTGCCCGGTGAGTCTCTATCTGGGGTCTCACGTTTCCTCCAGGCCGTCAATTACCGCACCAGCGGATTGGGTTGCAATAAAAACAGGCGTAATCGCGACGTCTGGGCCTCTCGCCCAGCGCCGACTCGGGTATTCAGTGACAATTACAGCTCGAACTCCGGCACTCAATCTTCCGCAAATATTTTTAGAGCTTTAAACCCTCGGCCCAATCGCGACGATGGCGTAATTGATTCCAACCACTATTATTTAGCCAGCTTCGGCACGCTAACTGGGTTTTCACTGCAATCACGAGCAAAGATTTGCGATATATTTTTAGCGGCCCATTTTTGCCTCATATTTCACTCCGTCTTGAAACCGTGCATTTACATTCTGACATCCCGCTGAAGAACGTTCCAGAGCATTTAGTTTCGTTTATTGCAGGACTTTTACTTTTTATTACGGTTCTTTAACGAAATGATTAATCAATCAAAACAACCATCCAGATTAGAAACCTACAAATAAACTTCAGTGTTTAAAATTTTTTTTTAGAATTTTATAATTACAATATATATATATATATATATCCATCCATCCATCCATCCATCCATCATCTTCCGCTTTATCCTCTATTAGGGTCGGGGGGGGTTCCCCATACCCATCCAGGGGAGAACGTCTCAGGCGCTGGGCAGATACACCCAGGACAGGGCGCCAATCTATCACTGACCACACACTCACTTACACAGACAAACACACTCTATATGGGGCAATTTGTAGAATTCACTTGCCCTTCATCCATGTTTTTGGATTGTGGAAGGAAACCGGAGAACCTGGAGGAAACCCACGCAGACACGGGGAAAACATGGAAACTCAACACAGATTGGGATTTGAACCGGAATCCCTAGCTCTGAGAGGAGAACATGCCAAACCACTAAACCACTGTACCGCCCAAATCGAATTGAAATATGCTAAATATTCATTCATTCATTCATTATCTCCCGCTTTATCCTCTATTAGGGTCGCGGTGGGGTTCCCCATGCCCATCCAGGGGAGAACATCTCAGGCGCTGGGCAGATAGACCCAGGACAGGGCGCCAATCCATCGCTGATATGCTAAATATTTCAGTGTAAATATGAATACGTTTGTTATGATCTCTCTCTCTCTCTCAGCCTCACCTGTCAGGGGGAGGTTTAATTGATGCCGGATGGTATAAGCAGGTATTGTGTGGGCGTCAGGCCGGCTGCGTGTAATGACAGATATCAGGGCTGCGCTTTAACAGCTCGGCTCTCTGGACTCTTTGTCTGCTGCTTTCTCTTCAGTGTCGGCTGAAGAGCATGGGATTATTTTTGTTTAACCTAAATCCATATTAAAATGCTGGAATAAACTTGTGGTGCCGTGATGGATTCTGCATTAGTGAAGGGTTCCGAGTTCAATGGCGAGCAAATGCTTATTTACATAAAACAATCCGAGGCTCTTCAGCCGAGTTTAGGGACTAGTGAAATCCTTAGGGACTAGAACTGGCACTAGAACTGAAACATTTAGAAAAGGCAGCTCGTACATCTGTATCTTATTGCCTTGGTGAAAAAAACGGCGCCTTGATGCTGCGAATCTAGAGATCTTGTGATTGGAAACGTTGGTTGTGTAATTGGAATGGGGACTGTGGAACGTTTTAAGGATTCTAAAACTGAGCCGTACGGCCAAAGATTCGGAGTTTAATGCCCAGCAAATCCTCTAAACACCAACTGATCAAGTTCTCATTCAGTTCATAGAACCTTAAGCGGAAATGTCCCATAGCTTTGTGTCCTAACTGGAGAAACTGAGAACCACTTTAACTTTAATCCAAATCAGATCCTATGATCATGCGTTCTTCAAAGTCTTTAAAGCTTTTTCTATAGATCCTATAGAGAGATCCTATATCCTCTATTCTTCTTTAGAGCCATAAACCGCACACCATACAGCTTGATTAAGGGCGTGTCGTGTGTTTGATGTCATAACGACTGGGAAAAAACATGTTGCATGGCGCAAAACAAACCAAACCCATGTGCTAATCCTCTTCATGGGTATGTTTTGGGCATGACATGCCATAAACCAATCAGCATGTCTCTTGCCATTCCCTTTAAGAGCTGCCTGGCGCTCTGACTTTGGCGGATTGCTATTTAAACGGTGCTCCATGAGAGTGTGAATGGAGAACCCAGAGTATAGTGTAGAGTATGTTTCTGCATTCTCTGTACAAATGCAGCCAGATTTAATAGTGTTCAATTCTATTGGTGTATCGCCAACAGAACACCAGAAATGTACCTGAACATACCACATTTTGAGACGACCGTGCCCATCGGGTGGAGGGGGGGGGTACAATCACAGGCAGCGTTGCTTAAAGGTCTCTGTTTCAAACTGACAAACTTTGGCAGCATATAAAAGTGAAATTTAAGTATATATTTTAATCAAAATACAGTGTGAGAGAGAGAGTGTGTGTGTGTGTGAGTGTGTGTGTGTGTGTGTGTGTGTGTGTATCTGTGTGAAGGCCTGCAGCAGCTGCTTATAGCACAAGAAGACACTTAAAGCCTGTTTGTGTGTGTATGTGTGTGTGTGTGTGTGTGTGTCTCATGGATGAGTTATGACACAGCACCCACACGGAACACGGAACCCTACACACTGCGTGATCATTACAGGCTGGATCAGTGTGTGATTACAGCGTGTGCGTCGTCTCAGAAGAAACTCAGCTTTAAAAAGTTGATAATCAGATCCACGGAGCTTCATTTCCTCACTCCAGAATTCAAAGAACAAATCCACTCAGACGGAGGAACCAAAATCAGAAGAACCCGCTGATTCCACTCACCACTCAGCGTTCTGAGGGGCAGATTTCACTTCCACGATTTAATGGGCACACGGAGTCCTGTGGTAAGTCACATGACCCTGGCTTTAAAGAAACGGGGTGAAATGTTTAGTTTAACTAATTTATTTATAGAGAGCTTTTTACAAACATATATTGTCACAAGCGGCACGGTGGCTTAGTGGTTGGCATGTTCCCCATTATCATCCAACGTTTCGGGAGATGGGCAAATACACCCGGGAATCCATTCCATTGCTGGGCACACACTCACGTACACAGATATAAACAATATGGGGCAATATAGAGCAGCCAAATTAAATTTTGGACTGTAGAACCCAGAGAAAACCCACACGGACACAGGGAGCACATGGAAACTCCACCCAGATCAGGATTCGAACCTGGATCCCCCACGCTGGGAGGTGGAGACGCTGACCATGATGCCACCATGTGGCTCTTCTCGCAAGTTGCAAAATGGCGTAACGTAAATCGTCTTGCTGTTGAGTTCAGCATCAGCTTCAGCAAAATGAGGGAGGACTTGATTTACACATGATGGTGGTGGCGCCATGGACTTTCCACCTTAAAAGAAGTCTTTGAACTCGCCTCAGAGCAGTAGTTAAATACTAAACGTCCCACCAGGATGAATTTTATGTTACTCTTTATTACCAGGAGTGGAATCTCGAAAAAACCTTTATGGCGATGCTGAAACAGTTCAGTTCAGCTGGGAGTCGGTTCCCTGGCGCTTGATCTCCAGGTTCTTACAGGCTCCCTCAGTGGGGTTACAGGATGGTGACTCTGAGGGGCCGCCTTCTGACAGGAACTAAAAATTTTGTGGGGGTTGTTGACTCCCATGAGCACTTTACTACAAACACCTGTGCACCTCGTTCATAATGTCGTTAAACAGACCAGTTAACGAACCGCAGTGCAGCTGACATCATGACATTAACGTCAAGGAACGACTTACTCACCTTCAGAATGGAGAGAATGAGGCACGAACTGTGCCATGACTGTTGGTGTCAGACGGGCCGATCAGGGGATTTCTATTATTATTTTGTACACTCGTGCATTTAGTCCACTTAACGGGAAGTACACTTCATGGCCAGATAAAGGACAGTGATGTCAGAATGGAATGGAATGAGTAGTTTGAATGAATGCGGCTTCCTCAAAACCCTGCTGCTGGTTGGTTACAATATGCGCTTGGCGTAATCCAGTGTTCTCACCTTCCCTTATCCCTCGGCTCTTTGGCAACAGTGATGGGGCAACAGAAGAAGTGTTGATGATGGGCACTGGATATTAATAAATAGAGCTGGGGGATTTAAAAAGTGTCAAAATGTTGCTACAACAAACATTTGTTTTTTTGCCACTTGTAAGGTGGTTGCTCAGCGGTTAGAGTGTGGGGCTCAATCTGAAGGTTGTGGGCTCAAACCCCTGGTCCACTGACTTTACCAAAGTGGGCCCTTGAGCACGACTCTTAACTCTAATTACTCCAGAGGGCTGTATCATGACTGACCCTGTGTTCTGACCCCAACCAAATTGACCTCATGTAATGTCTTAGAAACAGCCCTTGTGAGGACCGGTGCACAGTGGGGGATTCATCCTCCCCAAGCAGTCAGGCAGCATCACCAGAGCAGGACACTACAGTACAGGTTGTGTGTCTATAATACAGATTTTGTGTGAGGTTGATTTACTTCTTTACTCCTCAGTGAGTGAAGAGTGAAGAGTGTCTCTCTGATGGACATCATCATAAAGATGAAGGTTACATACGCAGCCGATCTTCAGTAACATCGTCACGCTTGTAACACGGCTGGGCTCAGTTCGGCCGTCCGTCGCCTCAGGTGAAGCTATAAGTGTTTAACAACACAGATGTTTTTTCAGGCTTCAGAGATTAGTGAACATGTCTGGTTGTCATCAGGAGGTATGGAAGAATCGAGTAATAATAATTCTCTACATCTTTAGGAAGACGTTTGTCAGTGAGCTGTTCATAATGAGGAAAAAAAAAAAACTATTCTGAGAAGTGAAGGGAGGAAAAGACCAGCCGGGTGGATGCTTACTGCGCCGTCACATTCACTTTCTTATATATATAAAAAAAACGGGTAGCTCCAGTCCTTAAATCTGATTGGCTGAGCCTTTTGTCTAGCTGTGACATCATTCACAAACACCTCTGAGTGCTTCACATTCGTATTATGTGTGATATACAATACATTATTTTAAATGTGTAAAGGCAATAAGGCAATTCGAGGTTGTTTATTATTGTAAATAAATCATGGGAAAGAGGTGGAACTGGGCCTGATGAGAAGTTTCCCATGATTTATTCACAATAATGCACAACCTCAATCAAATAAATAAATTTAAAAATGCAAATTACAGAACACAGTTTATAAACCACATCCATAACAGGTTTAGTGCTGACCGGGAATCGGCTCGCTGTTCATACTGATCTGTTTTTGATCATTTAAAAATAATGTATTGTGTATCACACATCGACACAACACGTGTGTGTTATTGTTAATGATGTCACGGCTGGACAAGTTGCTCAGCCAATCAGATTTTAGGACTAGAACTTCCCATTTTTCTAATTATGATTATAGTTTGGTTTTAGAATGAGATGTGTAGCGGGAACATCTGGACGTGGTGTCAGGCTGTGTGTGTGTGTGTGTGTGTGTGATAAACAAGCACAGGCCACACTGATGGGAGAAACCAGTTGGTTTCCTGTGACTGGACTTAAAAAGAATCTCTAAAGTGTAGAGGTCCATGCACGAATGCACAGAGAACACAAACACACTGGAGCCCAAATTCTGCAGCTCACATCAAGCACGACCAAGAGATGTGAGGGGGTCGAGCAGCCGACGACACGCGGCACAGAAGCGGACAGGTCGAAGCATGATGGACGACCGGCACAAGCCTGCAGGGACGACCGTGCAGGGTGCACCACGCCGAAGTAACCGACACTCAAGATCTTATTAGAACAGTCAACTATCACAGGCTCGCCCGTGTTCCAGCGCCTCCCGCTGGCTCCCCCAACGCACTCTAAATCTAAAGTCCCACCAGGTGCATGACCACAGTGGGGTGGGGAGGCATATGAGGTTACCACAGTCTGTGTTTATATATATTTATCTACGTGGTGAGCCAGAATCTGTGTTTTTGCTCCTTTGCATGTAATCTGGATGGAAAGATGCTCTCTGCTCTGTGAGGAACCAATAAAACCTCGTTTTGCATCTCTCCGAATTTGCACATACTTTGTGTGACGTGCAAATGATGTGTGAAGCCTCTTCTCTCATGCCGCGCAGCTTTGATCCATCGGGCCAAGAACCGTACGTGGATATGACTCAACGATCCAATCCGGAGTGACACTGCTACACAAGTATGTGGTCTGGGTTGCAAGAGGCCACGGTCCACGTCTCGCTCAGAAAGACGATAAAAAGCCTCTGAATTTCAAAGAGCCCTACTTCTGAGTACGATCTGCAAATCAACATGATAACGACAACGTGCACTGCTTTTCACATTATGAACGAAAAAAACCTCGACAAAATATAACCGGACACTTTAGTTTAATTCCTTAAACGGTCTTAGCAGTGAGCCTTGTGGAACCCTGCAATTCACAGGACTATATACTTAGCAGACTTTCTGGAAATGCCAATTAGACCGAATTCAAACCGTATCTCCTCTCCAACTAAGCACAGCTATTTAGATAGCACTTATCAAACGGCATTAGAGCCTCAATCTGAAGGTTTTCCACATGAATGGACACACACTCAAACACACTCCAACACCAGATTACGCTCCACGTCTGGACTGTCGCATGCCTCTGTGACCACTAGTCTACAGCGCTTGAAATTGGCACGGAACATTATACTGTAAATGGAACCAGATTCAGGAAATGGAGGGACAAAAGGCTTCTAACATGATAAACTTTTGTTAATTCCAGATGCAACACACACCGGACATAAGTGAACATACCGCAGTGTGACCAGGCCGTGTGCGAGTAACAATTTAAAAGATATTAGCATAAAAAACTGAATTGTATTCAGAGTTCCCATCAAATATTTGGTTGAAGTCAGTCATGTAGTGGAATTGTGTTGGAAGTCGACGGCTCTGAAATGAGTGAAAGGCCATAGATCAACAGATCAACTTACGCCTTCCTGCCAATTCGTGCACAATAAACCTCATTAAACACAGTGACCAGCGTCCCAGGTTCAAATCTCAACAAATATCCATCAATCAAAATGCTGCAACGTCCCAGGTCTCGAGATTCAGTTCCACGCTGTCCAAAGTTCTTAGACCACAAATAATATAATACAACCATCACGATGTGACATCATCACTTCAGTGTTTTTCACGCTCTGTTTAACTCCTTAACGGTCATCACTGCGCTATTAAATCTCTCAGTGAGCCGCATTCGACCACATATTTATAGTTTTGTTTGGAAGAACTTGACTGACCCTTAAGCTCTGTGACCTCATAAAACCCTGACCTGACATCAACACCTTCAGACCGTTGGGATGAATTAGAACAGGGATTCTGAGGCAGGTCCTCTGGTAGAATATCAGTATCTGACCTCGTAAATTATCTTGATGGACAAACAAGCGTTTTATGGGGGTCTCGTTAAAAATAGCTTCTGTAACTATCCTAATCAAACGTTAGGACACGCCCCCTTCTTACTCCGTCATCTACTTACTCCACTTACCTTATAGATACAGACTGTGGTCCATCTGTGTTCTTTGTTGTTGTTAGTCCCCTGTTGGTTCTCTGTTGGTCAGGAGCATCACAGAACAGGTATCATTTGGGTGGTGGATTGTTTATTGTCAGTTCTGCAGTGACACTGATGTGGTGAGGGGGGTATATTCCAGTGACACTGCTGGGATAGGACTAATGCACCCACCAAATAATCCCTGCTCTGTGATGGTACTATTGGGGTTCTGACCATTAGAACAGAGTACACAGTATGTACTGTAGAACACAAACAGATGGACTACAGTACAGTTTGGAATTGTAGAACTACAAAGTCCATCTTTACAGAAAGAGAAACTGAGAACATGGAGAATAAGTGGAGCAGAAAGTACAATAATGTTTGTCGTTTTATTAATTAGAGTAAATACTGAACAGGGTCCTAACGGTGTTAAGTCGTTCTGCAAAAGCCGTTAGGAAGAAGGAGTGTTCTGTGACGGTGTTCGGTCAGTCCAGGCCACACATGGATTCAATCCCGGCCTCTTAATCACGACAATCAGTCTGAAACAACATTCCGGCAGAACCTCGATTCCACCACTACACTCTG
Organism: Corydoras sp. C115; assembly: GCA_019802505.1. Classification (NCBI taxonomy): domain Eukaryota; kingdom Metazoa; phylum Chordata; class Actinopteri; order Siluriformes; family Callichthyidae; genus Corydoras; species Corydoras sp. C115. Next base: position 1,261,508 of record JAFMOC010000014.1, read on the forward strand.
TGGTACCCAGTCACACTGTACTGTGTAATTACTCAAATCTGCGCTCGCTGATCCGAGAAGGAGCTAAATAGACAGAGGTTGAAAATGCTGAGAATTGTGCAGAATTTGGACATGTGCTATTAAACTGAAAAAGCTCTGGCACTAGGACTGTTTTCCTCCACACACACACACACACACACACACACACACACACACACACACACACACACACACACACACACACACACACACACACACACAAACGCCTTCTGTGGCTTCACGGCGCTTGTTAAGAGGCCAGCTCTCATTAAAAAGTGCTTAACCCTAAAAAGTGTGTTTACTTTCTCTCCTGCTAAAAAATCTCCCTCATTTCCCAAATGTGTCCATAAGACGAGGTCAGCTGTCAGGATTGGAACCTACAGAAACACAGAGGTCGAGGCACGTGAGGAGAACCGCTTCCCCTTTAACGCTGTAATTTTCGGAATATTATCAGGTGACGGCAAATGATTTAGTTAATAATCACGTCGGGGGGGCAACCTGGTGGTCCTCACTGCATGGAGGAGTGGACGTGATTCGCTGAGTGGCATTCTCTGGTTTCTGTCTACAGCATAAAAATCCACAAATCAGGTGAAGAGGCCAGTGAAACCTCGTTGGCACCATGTTAGTTAACGAAGCGGAATTAAAAAAATAAAAAAATCATCATCGTGTTTAGAACCCAATACGTTTCCTTCTGTTTACACTGTGTACAGCAAAGAATCCTCAAAGTTACGAGGTACTTTCTAAGTCATAATAAAAGTAATAACACACACACTGTGGAGTGGAGGCGCTGGGGAGCAAGTGGCGCGTCACGTGAGCGCACAGTTCAAATCCACGGAAAATGGCGAAAATTTCACAAAGAAAATCGTTGAACACCGAATCCAGTGACCTCTGAAGTCTATATAAATATTTACAGTATATTATTTGTGCTGTGAAGTGAGTCACAAGCCACAAGCCTCTTTTTCTTGCTGGTACCAATAAAGCAGAGGGTTAAGAGCTGCGGGTCGTCACCAGATTCAAATTTTAAAGAACGTGGACATTAACACACCTGTTAATCCTTATCGCCGTCTTCTAAGCTTTGGCCCGACGGAACGTCCCGTTGTTAGCTTATCCTGACCTCGCCGAGACATTGTGGAGTGCGTAAACATTTTCTCCTCCGGCGTGTTTCAGGTGAAAGTCGGGTCACTGGCTCTGCCCCGGAGGCCCGACCTCTGTCTTGATTTTATTGCCCCTTAATCTGTCAAGGCCTGTGGTAAACTTTTCTCTCTCCCTCGGAGACTCTGCCGGCTTAATGTTTTTAATTACGGCAATTTTGTGACATTCATCCATGAAAACCTGTGTCCTGCTGGACGTCTGGAGGAAAAGCGTGAAGATAAAACATCCAGCAACGGACGAGAAGTTAAGTCCTGAGTTTTAAACCGAACAACACACTACAGACTCGAGAGCGATGTTTTTGTTAACGAGGTAATTTTGCTATTAAGTTTATATATATAAAAATAATAGCAATATAAATATAAATATATAGGTGGGCGATATATATGTAGCTTCACGGTGGCTTAGTGGTTAGCTCGTTCGCCTCTCAGCGCTAGGGATTCCCGGTTCGAATCCCCATCTGGGTGGAGTTTCCATAATAATAATAATAATAATAATAATAATAATACATTTTATTTGAAAGCGCCTTTCAGAACACCCAAGGACGCTGTACAAAGCATACATATCAAAAACATTTACATTTTACATTTAAAAAGAATCATGTGCAAAAGAAAGTAGAATGAAATAAATTACAAAGATAAAATGATATCAATAATAATTAATTAACAGTTAAAAGCTCATTTAAAAAGATGAGTTTTTAGACCAGTCGTAAACAGAGAGAGGGAGGTGGTGTTTCGTAGTCCATGTTCTCCCCGTGTCCGCGTGGGTTTCCTCCGGGTTCTCCGGTTTCCTCCCACAGTCCAAAAATATGGATCAAGTCATTTGAGTTCTTCAAATTGCCCCATGTAGAGTGTATCTGTGTGTGTGAATGTGTGCCCAGCGATAGATTGGCGCCCTGTCCTGGGTGTCTCTGCCCAGCACCTGAAACGTTCTCCCCTGGATGGGCATGGGGAACCCCACCACGACCCTAATAAAGGATAAAGCGGAAGATAATGGATGGATGGATGGATATATATTTAGTAATTAGCACCACGAAACACACACACACACATATATATATATATATACAGTATATATAGTCTGAGTTCAGAGCGTGTTTGCGGTTCCCATCTTGTAACGTTTATTCTATGTCAGGAGTTGAACCTGCTTAAAAAAGTCATATATTATGATTGTGAGTTCCAGATCAGATCCACTCTGACTGCAGAACTCTGATGGCTAAAACATGTGAGTGGATGTGGTTAAAAATATCCCCCGCCGTGAAGGGAAGTGGGTGCACTCTCGAAGCCTTTGAAAGGTTTCACATCACTACTTTGGCTATTACAAGTAAGAGAAGGTGTTTCAGATCCTACGGCTGCTTTATTCGCTCCCTCTGGTTTCCTTGTACAATTTAAGCGATGGCCAATAAAGCCCAGGGAATGTGAGCTGACCTCATCGCGCACTCTGTAAAAGTGAAAATCCAACCGTGGCCTGCTTCAGAAAAGCGGCTCCTCGCCGTAAAAAAGTCCACATGACGGATACGTTACATGCTACGAACTCCAAAAGTATTACAACCAAGAATTTTCGGTAGCCGAGTCGTTTTTGAAGGCGCTGCTGAAGAGTCCTGGTCCTGTAGTGGTGTCTGTCTCAGGTAAAGGTCATCGTGAGGTCTGGACTCTGATCAGACTGACGTTTCTAATCCTGCAATCGGGGACTTGTGACAGAGGTGTAGAGGGAAGGACAACACTGGGGTAGGGGGTGTGTGTGTGGGTGTGTGGGGGGGCTTTGGGCAGGTGGAACCAAAAGGAGTGGTGCAACTACAGTGGAATCTCTGTATTTAGAACCTCTGTGCTAATCCATCTGCAAACAATCAATAAAATCCAAAATCTATGAAAATAGACTCCTGTTTCCATTTAAATTGATCTAAATTAACTGAATTAATTGCCCCCTTTTCAGTTTCTTTTTTATCCAGAATGGAACGTATTGCGGACGGCAACTTTCCGTACGTTTGTTCAGTTTCAGCGAGCTTAATGTCGTATTTTTTAATGATTTCCTTCTTCAACTTGAGCAGAAAGGCGATCGAGTTTAAGAAGGAAATCATTAAAAAATACGAGTGCGACATTAAGCGCGCTGAAACTGACCAAATGTACGGAAAGTCTCCGTCCGCAACACGTTCCATTGTGGAGCTGCTGGCTCCGGAACCTTTTTGGGTCCCATGGTGGAGCTAAAGGTAAAGCTTGACTTTTACTTAGCAACCACACTTAATGAGGACAATCGCATTTGTGCAAATCATGTGAGCAAGCTGAAGCAACCGGCGAAAACAGAGACGAAATATCGATGGACGAAGAATCCGGTGATATCCGAATTAAACGGAAACACTGGTGGAACCGTTCCTCCATATTCCACAGAATTTTTGGATTTTGCAATATGTTGTTGTATTAAATGTAAAAGGGGAATAAAGTCTGATCCTGCGCTCCATTAATTATGTCTCTGGTCGTCATTGTGTCCCGCCATGTGACATTTTGGTCCAAAACCAGGAAGCAATGAGGACGTGGAGCACAATGAAGAGTTTTGCAAGCATGTTCTACAGAAAGGTGGCACGACTCCAACCCAAAGTTCTCGGCATCCCGGAGGAAGTGAGATTTGGAGTGGACGAGGCCTGAGGAGGTTGACCGTGTTTCCAGAGAACGATGCTTGAAAAACAAGGTGGACCACTGGAGTGCTAGGGACCTGCCACTCGTGTGGGCATCCACGGGGAATGTGGAACGACTGGAGAACCGTCAGCGATTGAAAGGCTATACGCTGGACAGCAGATGTCAGGAACCCGTGGGGCTGACGGGGTTGAAAGCAGGAGGACGGTCAGGTACGGCAAACCGACCCCGATCAAACAGAACAGGTCAGGACACCAGTGGTGCCAAGTGACTATTGTCAAGGCTAATTTTGAATTCCAGAACGTATATTGTGAGCTCTGACGGTTCTATGGCGCCAGTGTGACTATGGTAAACATACAGCATGAGGCCACCTGGGACACGCAAGACTACATCACAGCGTCGGTGGTAAAACAACCCAGCATCTTTAAGACGACCATAAAATGGAATGTTTTTTACATGAACATGTTTTCAGCGGGACGGACTTTAAATCACGGGGATATCACAGCCCAGCCGCACGACTCGGAGATTCATACACATCATAACACAGGCTACCGTTAGCCATAAATCACCGCCAACCAATGAAACCGAAGGCGAAGCAGAAAGGGATGGAGAGGATAAAGTAAGACACGAATGGCGGCGTTAATGACCCTCCAGGGTCTTAGTGCTCCTTGGCTTTCTCTTTCTTCACAGTCCCGTCCCGTCCCTCTCGCGTGTGGTTTGGAAGGTCGGGTTCGCGAGATCACAGGCCTGATGAGGTCAGCAAGAGAGCGGCGAGAGGGGGGAAAAAAAAAAAGGGTGAGAGGAGATGTTCGGTGTGCGCTGAAAGAAACACGACCGCCGACCACAAATCAAACGCCGCTGTGACCGCACTCGCATCCCAGGGCAGCCGTTTCGCTCCGAAAGCATAACCATGAACATGGTTTAATCAGAGAGGCAGGCTTTTCATCAAACCTTTATTAGAAACCACCAAGACGTTGAGAGGCTGGAGGTTTTGAAACAAAGATGGAGGCACCAGACGGATGTCTGATGGAGTCTATTGTCTTATTATTTATTCTTCTACACTCAAATATTCCAATGCACATTGTCCAACTTCATGAATTAGAACAAACTGTAGAACCTTCACCCGTCCAAGTTGCACATGCTTTATAAAGCCATCAGGTGGACAGTGAGCAGGCAGTGGACAGTCAAAGTTCATTAGAATCCCATAATAAAACTCTTCTCACCTCATTTTCCACTTTCCATTTTGGAAATCCTCTTCTATGCCCACGCCCATCCAGGGAAGAACATTTCGGGCCTTGGGCATGCCAGGGTGCCAATCCATCGCTGGGCACACACAATATAGGGGCAATTTAGAGCAACCAATTCACCTATAGTCCACTTAGATTCCACCAAGAACCTGCACATGGACGACATGAAGAAAAACATGACAACGCCACCCAGATTGGGATGAGTGCAGATGCGTTCATAGCAAATTAAAGACAATAGAAGCATAAAACCAATACAGAAGTTACCACACACACACACACACACACACACACACACACACACACACACACACACTTCTATTAACCTAGGTCCAAAAACATGCTGATCCCTCTCTGATTGTAAACTCTTGTTTGAGTTAAGACTCAGTGAGCGTCCTTAAAAACCTTCACCACAGAACTCTACGGATCCGAAACATTGTCATCTGGACTACAGCGTATCCATGGAGACACGAGAGACGGGATAGTACACACAGAGGACGAGGTGTGTTCACATTCTTTCGATCTTGCCGTTTAATTTCTCGCAGTGACATCATCATTGTCCTGGAGATAAGAACGTCCTTACACTGCGGCTGCACTGTGCGATCTATTATAGATATTTTGCTCTTGGCATCATCGACTGCTCGTTTACTTCGTTAGTCAAAACACAGACGATGCCTGAAATTGCAGGGCGCTTCAGAGTCAGATAATGTCAGCGCAGTTCGTAGGGAATGTTTGCAGAGGCCTGCGAATGCTCCGCCGGCCGAGGATCGCAGACTCAGCAGACGTGTTTGTAATGTGCCTCATGCCCGGTGCGTAATTACAGAAAACCCCGCTCGAGCAGCAGGCTGTTACGAGTGGGTGTTCCGTTGATATGGGATTAATGGGTTCTCGGGCGTGTGAGCGCGTGCTGCTGCAGCTCTGCGTCAGGGCGAGGAACGTCTGGGAAGAAAGTCAGAACCCTGTAGATTTACACCGATTATTCAGAAATAAGGAAGTTCAACTTGAAGTAGAATAAACAGCTTCACTTTTTGGCTGCAGTGAATTTATGACACGTCCAGTTTATTTATTCATTCATCCATTATCTTCTGCTTTATCCTATCTTGGGGCCCCCATGCCCATCCAGGGGAGAACGTTTCAGGCGCTGGGCAGATACACCCAGGACAGGGCGCCAATCCATCGCTGGGCACACACTCACTCACACAGACACACTCTATATGGGGCAATTTGGAGAACTCAATTGACTTGATCCATGTTTTTGGACTGTGGGAGGAAACCGGAGAACCCAGAGGAAACCCACGCGGACACGGGGAGAACATGGAAACTCCACCCAGATGGGGCCTCGAACCGGGAATCTCTAGTGCTGAGAGGAGAACGTGCTAACCACTAAGCCACCCCAGTTAATTTATTTACACAGATTTTTTTTGAGTCCTAAAGCAGCTCTTCAGTGTTCTGAGCCTGAACCCCCAAAAGAACCCATGTGAGGACCGAGCTCCACTCTCATTCATCCCAAAGATGTCCTATAGGTTGAGGTCAGCACAGGGGCATTAAATTGACCAATATCTCTAAGTATGTTGAAGTATTAAGAGTACGTGGAGTCTAAGGAGACAGCTTTCTGAATAACAACCACACAGCACAATCCCCCTCCACCAAACTTTACACTTGGCATAAAACTGCCAGACAAGTACCGTTGCCATGGCAACCGGCAGACCCAGGCTCATCCATCGGGTTGCCAGAGAAGGAAGCATGATTTGCCAATCTGTAGAAAACATCACCACGGCGCTAAAGTCCAGTCTGCATTTCATTAAAACGCCTGAATTCAATTATTTGGATCGACTTTTGGCAAATACTGTGTACAACTAACACTTCAAGATCCAGGTTTTCATCACCTCGTCTGCTAACACCATTCCCTTATCTAGATTGCAAGGCAAAAAGGACGGCTGTACACGTTCTATTGTTTAAAATTAGCACGACGCACGTCACATGACCATTTCTCCGCTTTCAGCTTCACAGGGAAACTCGATCGGACGTTATTTTAGGATCTGAACTCCAGAAGAATCAAACTGAAGCTCTTATCTCTGTCCGGGACCTCCGGCATTGTGCTTCACTAATGCGGCCGGCTACTTCCTGTTGTGTCTGTCATGCGTGGACTGCACAGCGACACGCCAGACAACCCACCAATCATGGGATTTAAGCTACAAGTTCAAACAAGACTGGAGTCTAAACAGCGTGTGTTTGTTTGTTCGACGACGGCTGAGCGAGGTCACGCCGGAGAGAAAGGTTAACCGAGTCACACGACGAAAGACTGAAAGCATAAGTGAAAGGAAGCGACGTTAACGGGGAAAAATGAAACATAAAATGCGAAACAAAGTACAAGGGACGTCGCAAAGCTGCGTTGAAAAAAACCCCAAAAACATTCTGCTGTTTTGTTAATACTAAAATACTAAAAACTTAATAAAAAGACCAAGAATTAAAAACTAACACTGAATCTAGTTTATACGAAACCCATATCCTCTACATAACACAACACAACAAACGTAAAGCAGGAGGATTACCGTAATGAAGGTGCGTCATTGAAAGACATCTGGCTCGAGCTTATTTTCACGTCTTCCCCGTGCCGTTTAAATAGCAACACTACTTGTGAATATATCTACCCCGATGTTCGAGGTCGTCTCCAAACGTGGTGTGTTCAGGCACACAGGCCGTGAGATGTGTGAAACCACGATGGTACCAGGATTAAAAAAAAATATGAGCTCAGGATTAAAAACTGCTAAGAACGTTTAAAACCTCCAGACAGTTAACAACAAGAAAATGTGCAAAAAGCAGCATCTGTAATGGCAAAAAGGGGTGAATCAGAACCCACAGCATCATTGATCAGCACAAATGTGACGCAGAGGTTTGGTTTAGGATTTTGAAGCGACACATGATGCCATCGAGACCTCTTTTCCCAAGAAAAAAAAAAATAAAGAAAATCCTTATGGTGATGACAGAGTCTCTGTTTTAATCAGAATGTGTTTTTAATCATTAAAGGTTATTATTTATTATTATTATTATTTCGTTTCTGATGCCGGGACTTTTGGTGCTGATGTCTGTGATGTCTATTTTAGTCAGAAGTCCCAACTCTTTCTTCTCTTTTATGTAATCCACTCAGAGCCACTCAGAAGTGATGAGGCTGCACTGCTTCAGCGTTGCTCTCAGACACCGCGCCGTTTCATCAGCACGTCTGATCTGATCTCTGCATACTGATGAGCTGGTGATCAGACTCCGCCTGTATCCGCTAATCACACATCAGACCTCTGTGTTCCGACTCCCTCTTCTCTTCCTGCAGCCATAACTCGGGCTGATTAACCTCAGACAGGCGCCTGGCTCGCCGACTCGACTGCGATGCCTTACAGAGAGGATGCAGTTTGTGATGTTATTAATGCAGTGCTCACAGTACGTTAAGAAAAACAAGCCTGGGGCCAAATCTAAATCAATTGGAGCTTCAGATTTGAAACAAGGAAAACATGAAAACCTGGATCGTCCAATATTTAGGAAAAAAAAATATTGTGGTGCAATATGTGTATGATTTTATTGACTGAGGCGCTAAAGCAACGCTTATTTTGACTCCGGAGGAACCCGGAGGAAATCCATGGGGACACAGGCAGAACATGGAAACTCCACCCAGATTGGGATTCGAATTGGGAATCCCTAGAGCCGAGAGGAGAAGTTCAAGTTCAAGTAATTTATTTATAGAGCGCTTTTTACAACAGTACATTTTCACAAAGCAGCTTTACAGAATGAAAAGCCTTTAAAACCCCAAAGAGCAAGCCGAGGCAACAGTGGCAAGAAAAAAACTCCCTGTTGTGTTGTTATTTTAAGGAAGAAACCTTGTGAGGACCGAGGCTCAGTGGGGGACTCATCCTGCTGGAGCGGCCAGGCAGCAACAACAGTGTAGGACAGCCATGTAGAGATTGTGTCGAGATCAGGTGACCATATTTAACAAATGGAAAAACTCTAGAACATGCTGACCTCTAAGCCACCATGCCGCCTCTCCCTAAAACATTCAATCATTCATTATCTCCCGCTTTATCCTCTATTAGGGTCGTGGGGGGGTTCCCCATGCCCATCCAGGGGAGAACGTTTCGGGCGCTGGGCAGATACACCCAGGACAGGACGCCAATCTATCGCTGGGCACACACTCACTCACACAGACACACTCTATAGGGGGCAATTTGGAGAACTCAATTGACTTGACCATGCTTTTGGACTGTGGGAGGAAACCGGAGAACCCGGAGGAAACCCACGCGGACACGGGGAGAACATGGAAACTCTACCCAGATTGGGATTCGAACCGGGAATCCCTAGCGCTGAGAGGAGAACGTGCCAACCACTAAGCCACCATGCCGCCCCTCCCTAAAACAATCAAATAAAACTGTTTTAAAGCAAAGTATTCCGATTGGACCCTCCCCCTCTTTCTGGCTCCGCAGGTTAATACTAAAGCCTCATTTAAATGCAGCGAGGTGTTGAATTGGGCGTCTTGAATTCCTTCGGCCGTATGAAGGCTGGCATTTTAAAGCCCATATGTCAAGTTTCTGTTGAAATCATTCCAACATGTCTGAATGCCCTTTGGAACTTGCCCAGTTGCGCGGGGCGACTTTCAAAGTGCACGGGCTAATTCCTTATCTTGATGTCTGCACATGGCCGCGCGTTCCGCAACGCTCCCCAGACGAGTCATTTAGGCAGCTCTGTCACTCAGCGCCCGGCGGAAAGAGACCGGCCGGGGTCGAGTGCGCCAAACCGCAGATTCAGGTCCATCAGGCAACACTTAAGTGAAAAAGTCATTAGGGCCGTGTGCCAAACAGCTTCCTGGAGCGGCGGGCGGGGGGGCGGCGGCGGGCGGGGGGGCTTCTGAGAGCGCTGATGAGAGCGCCGCGTTCCTGACGAGCATATTCATCCTTCTCCAATCAGGGTTCTAATCGATTTCGCTTGATCTTCAGTGTTCTGTTTAAAATTCAGCGGCTCTGATGTTACTGTCTCTTGGCTTTTGTTTTCAGAGGTGAGTCAGCGTTGGAACATCTCATATGTTGGAGAGATTAAGCTGATTGAGACTCTTCTTCTTCTTCCAGATTCTGTACAGCTGAAAGTTTGTAACCACACTCTTACTGTTTGGCTTTGCTTATTATTATTATTGGTTCTTGTCTAAATTATGTTCCTTAAAAGGTTTAGAGTGAGGGCCAAGTATTCAGAACCAGTCAAGAGTTTGGACACGCCCCCTTTTTGTTCCATTATCTATGTCCTCCACTTACAATATAGATGGACTTTGTAGTTTTACAATTCCAGACTGTAGTCCATCTGTGTTCTTTGTTGTTGTTAGTCCCCTGTTGGTTCTCTGTTCTCTGTTGGTCAGGAGCATCACAGAACAGGTATCATTTGGGTGGTGGATTGTTTATTGTCAGTTCTGCAGTCACACTGACGTGGTGCAGGGGGTTTAGGGTAGTTTAATTTCTTTAATTGCTCCCCCTCATCCCCTGCTGGGATAGGAATAATGCCCCCACCAAATAATCCCTGCTCTGTGGTGGTACTATTGGGGTCCTGACCATTAGAACAGAGTACACAGTATGTACTGTAGAACACAAACAGATGGACTCCAGTCTGAACTACAAAGATTAGCTTTACAGAAAGTGGAACGGAGAACATGTGGACGATAGGGGGAACAAAAAGTGGGCGTGTCCTAACTTGAGACTGGTACTGAATACACCGTCTGTATGTTGGTGTCGTGCAGTTCACACCGTGAGACGATGTATAAAAGCTGTGTAAGAATAAATAAAAAATAAATAAACGAGAAGCTGTACAGTTCCAACACATGTTAGCGAGTGCAGCATGACCCCCACCGACCCCGAAAACCAATCAAGTGCACTTGGAATCTAAATGCTGTTCCATATACACCTCTTTCGTAAGAAGCTTTATGAAGTGTGAAATCACTGTGGAGAGTTTGTGATTGCGTAGCTCAGGGCATCTTAATGACTGAACTCCAGACTCGCTGCTGATCAACGTCCAACTCTCCGGACCCATTCAGCCAATTTTAAAAAGGCCCTTGGCACCAAAAAAGTTCCATATGTCTGATGTAATGTTCTTGTTGAGAACATGATGGATTTAGAAAGCTATGTATGGCTGGGCTACATCCCCTCCTTTATTTCTCTCTCTCTCTCTCTCTCTCTCTCTCGTTCGTGCGCTCTCTCGCGTTCTACAACCACAGGTCATGCTGACAAGCAAACAGCATACCAACAGATGGCCCCGCGAATGTTCACCTGCTCCCGACCGCTCCGTCCCCTCGTCTCCGCTGTGTCTCTGGCCCCTTCACCCGGTGCCGACCCAAAGCCAAGGGCCAGTTTAATACCAGACAATCAGGTCCGAATGTCAGAGAACAGGTTCGGACATCAAAGGGTCCCTTAAATAGCGAGCTTCAAGGTGCGGGGCATTTGGAGGCACGTGGGAACTTCGGAGGGATATTTTGGGCATGTGCAACAACAAAGGCCTTCTTTCCTAATGAGGTCATTACACACTGCTGCCTTCAGCTCAACCAAAATAGTTTGTTTGTGTTCAGTAGTTTACGATGACAGGAAGCTGCGCAGGCTCCGCCGGGGCGCCGCGGTCACCTCAGGATTCAGAGTTCTCAGTCCATTTAAAGAGGTTTCGAGACGATACTATAAATAAAACAAATAAAATGTAAAAGCCACACTGTACGGAGGAGTAGTGGGTCGCTGAATTCAGGCGTTTTATTTAGTCCTGTCGACACAGGTGTATCAAATCCAGAACACGGTCTTGTATTAAGAACTGCTTGCTTCCAACCTCAAAGGACAAGTTCTATTCCCATTAGAACGGTTCTCCAGTGTATAACGTCTCTAATCTCATTACCTTCAGCTTAATCCTCTATTAGGGTCATGGGGGGGGGGGAGGGTCCCTATGCCAGAAGAAAACGTTTCGGGCACCAAACCATTGCTGGGCACACACTCACACACAGACACCCACATTGACTCTATATGGGCAATTTAAAGCACCTTAAAAATCCACGTTTTTGGATTTTGGAAGGAAACCCGAGAACTCGGAGGGAACCCAGGTAGAGGGGGGTGGGACATGGAAACTCCACCCAGATCGGGATTTGAACCCGACTGCATATCGATGCAGACCGTTACCGTCACCGTGCACGGATGTTGCGGCTGTTATTGGGGTTTTGGTTCCGTCGGCGACGTGGATTTTGTTTGTTGGTTTGTTTGTTTAACGCCCCGTATACTCTTAGATTATTTACAGGGCAAGAGAGGTTAGGTATGCGTCTATACGTCGGTACTAAATTAATTTATATTTGATACTTCAATTTTTAGGTAGGTTAGGACTTTTTTTGTGTTTGTGGGTTTCAGTGCTTCCTTCAATGTCTGTGGTATTTTAGCAGAGCGTCAGGGGTTTGTTGCATGTTTCACAGGTGGGTGTTGGTTCTCCCTTCATCAGGTGTGCATGGGTGAGTCTGGTGTGTCCAATACGGCATCTGGAAATGACCTGGTCTGTTCCGTCGGCGACGTGGAACGTGGAAGCGGTTCCTTCATCGGTCAGCAGCCACCTTCGTTCAGCCGTAACACACGACTCGAACCAGATCTGCGAGCACGTCAGAGCCGGCCGTACTGATTAACTAGAAATATGAGGGCGGTTCAAACCGGTTGAGCTGAAGACGAATTGGAAGGCCGAGCTTCTGTGTGCACAGATGGCAGGAAGTCGATCCCGTCGCCGTGTTTCAGCCGCGCTCGTAAATAAACCCAGACAGAGAGTGGGATGACACAAGCTGTCATTGCAGCCATTGCGGTCGAATAAACAGGGGCTGAGCTCGTCCAAGGGCCCGGAAAACATCCATCCATCTCTGGAAGCATGTTTTCTGCGTCTCGGCACCTTCCTCGGGTCGCCCCCCCCCCAGACACCCCCCACCCCCGACCTCCTCCCCCTGCAAAGTGGAATCCAGAAAATGAAACAGCATTTGTTTTCCGTTCGAACGCTACCCAAGTTCAACATGTCAGCATGACGAGTTAGAGAAACGCTGTACGCCGGTCACGATGTGCTCGCAGTCCCACCCCCACCACCAATCCCCACACCCCGAGGGGCAAAAGCATAGACAGGGAATAATGTTTTATGATCTGCGCTGGTTTTAATTTTAATCAGGAGAAGATGGCCTCGCATTAATAATGGAACCCGCGGAGCTGAGACCGAGCAGCTGAGCGGGATGGACCTCGGTGCAGGGGGGGACCGAGCCGCAGCCAGGCGCTCGTTATATAAGACGACGATGCGGAGAACGTACGATGAAGGAAAGGAGAGACAGACGGGAGGAACGGGATATGAAACTGTCCTCCACTGATTACGTTCCGCTTCTGAATCAGAAACACAGGAAGGATTAGAGCTTAATAAATCTGTTAAATCAGCAACCGAGCGCTGAGCCATCACACCGCACCAGAGGAACCAGAAAACATCCAGCAGGTTCCTCCAACGCCATCCAGGCTCCTGACCACCAAGGATTCAAGGATTTCTATTGTCACATCACCTAGTACTGGGGTACTTGTGAGTGAAAAACTTATGAGCAAGCGCCCACAACTGTGCAAAAAAGCATTATTTACAAATATAAGAAAGAAAATATACAATAAATTTGAAATAAATTTAAACTATAAAAATTTTAAATATAAAATATGAGAAGGGTATGGAAGACGGAGTAAAGTGCAAGGTGCGGTGTGTATGTAGCTGGAAATTGCCACTGTCCAACACGGACCCCTCGTTCTAATTCCACTACCAAACTTTTTTTTTTTTTTTTTTTTTTACAAGTAACTTCTCCTTAAGAAGAAAGAAAGGTGCTGTAGGCCTATCCCAGCTCTTAATAGAGAGTTCATCAATCCACCATAGTACCTTGTGGTGCGGGGGGCAGATACACCCTGGACAGGGTGCCAGTCCATCAATGGGCACACACACACCATATATATATATATATATATATATAGGGCAATCTTCCACAGTCAGGTTAAACTGGCTGCTTTTAATTGCCCCATCTATATAATGTGTGTGTGTGCGCCAAGCGATGGATTGGCGCCCTGTCCTGGGTGTCTGCGCAGTGCCCAAAAAGTATTATCAATCTCTTGTGGTTCTCCGTCTCTGATTGGGTCCAACGTGCCCGCGTTCTCCAATACACTGCGTTACAGTAAAAAGTTAGGAGTGGATGCTGGAGTTGGAGTTTTAGAGATTTAGTCATTATGGTGAGATGGGGAAGAAAGAAACCCTCTGTACCCTGGAGTGATGGGATGGTGATGATGAACAGTTTGGGTTCCTTTTCTAATCTGTCCTCCTCCGTTGTTATGTCATGCTCTGTGTCGTTCTCGTCTTCCTCTCATCGAAGGCCTGCCTGACTCGGGAGGGAACGTCTTGATTAAGACAGCTGTCAGGTCTGCCATGTGGAAGGGCTTTGGGAGGGGAAAAAAAAAAGAAAAAAAACAGCGAGATACCGAGCCAGAACTTCAAAAGGTCTGGAGAAGGTTCCCGGAGGAGCGGCGTCGGGAAGCGAGCCGGGGTTAGCCGAAACGCAGCTCTCTTAAAATTCAGCTTTTGTCGCGAGCGTGACTCCCGTTTACCTCTGTCATGGCTGACAGAGACGTCTCAGACAAAGCGCCGGTCCCAGGACAACCCAATCAGATGTTCGACTAATCAGCCAGATGCAGCTGATCGCTAAGCAATGCTTTTGAAAGGCGCGGCGGATAATTAGACAGCGGAGGACGCGAACGTACTCGGCATCCAGTCGGCTCGGTCTATATAAACCACAGACGGCGGTGTCGGGTGAGAGGAGGAACCACCATATGCTCGGTCCTGCTTAGAACGCATCACGCTTGACTCGTGTTGATGGACATCTTGTGCTCGTCTGACAGACTTTATTATTTAAATCTGAAAATTAAGTGCAATATTAAAGCAAAAGTTATAATATATTTATTTCGTAAGTGGAGAAGACCATATAGACAACCAGCCACTTGGTGCTGATGTGAGATATTAAAGCAAAAGTTATAATATATTTATTTCGTAAGTGGAGAAGACCATATAGACAACCAGCCACTTGGTGCTGATGTGGCGTTTTATTTCAATCCATCCATTATTTTCCGCTGTATCCTCTATTAGGGTTGCGGGGGGGGTTCCCCATGCCCATCCAGTAGAGAACGTTTCGGGCGCTGGGCAGATACACCCAGAACAGGACACCAACCTATCACTGGGTACACACTCACACACACAGACACACTCTATATGGGGCAATTTGGAGAATTCAATTGACTTGATGCATGTTTTTGTACTCTGGGAGGAAACCGGAGAACCCGGAGGAAACCCACGTGGACATGGGGAGAACACGGAGACTCCACCCATATTGGGATTCGAACCAGGAATCCCTAGCGCCAAGAGGAGAACATGCTAACCACTATGCCCCTCCCTAAAACAATGAAATAAAACTATGCACTAAGCCACCGTGCCGCCCCGTTTCATTTCAAGAGTATTAAAATTTGTAATTGATTGTGTAACTGATCACATTGTGCCGTTGAAATAGCAATCTGCCAAAGTCAGACTACACCTGGCTCTTAAAGGGAATGTGATGTGATAGGCTGATTGGTTCATCGCATGTGAGAACCAAATCACGCCCAGGAACCACACCCAACACGCCCTAAAGCAAGTTTTGATGGCTTGCAAAATATCGCTAAAATAAAGCCACTAGAGGCGCTTCTTAAACGTTCTACAGAGTTCATAAATCTCCGCAGGTTCCTAAAGGGTAATTATGTTAAATGTCAACCTATAATTTTGCCTATATGGGCAGACAGATGAATGAGAGGTAGTAGATATACGAGGTAGTGAGAGGATAGTAAATTGCCCCTTGTCGCCAAATGGATGCCTCTGTTCTGGACGCCTCTGTTCTGGACGCCTCT